>JAFMSR010000001.1:41591308-42076803 GCA_022818135.1 Saxidomus purpurata | reverse complement strand
CTTGCATATGCATATATAAAGGATATTTGTTTGTTTTGAGTGGATATGGAATATATCTCACCGAGAAGTGATACAATTGTAATATTTTCACGAGCGCTTGTTAAAATGTGAAAATTATATCACTTTGAGTTGAGATATATTACATATCCACTTAAACAAACAAATTTTCTTTTTATTTTATGCTCAATATTAAAACAAAAGCAAAATTATGTGCATGCACTACTTAAAAAAGTAGTCCCGGACGGCAGACTTATATCACCCACACTGTGACTGATATGAAATCTATATCATCACTCTATATTTCACTGATATAACACAGTATTTAATTAGTTAGCATAAAATAAAATTGCATATCTCATGAGAGAACTAAATACTCTCCATTTGAATTGATGTTTGGACGATAACATAGACTGCCTGTAGACTCTATGTTTGAGACACCAGGAATAAGTAGTAACAAAACTTCTAAGGAATAAGATCTTATAGTCAAGGCTGTTGAGCCTCAAAATAGGCTGAACCCGGACAAAATTCATACAGAAATGAAACTTACGTTTTCTGAAAGTTCAATGTCTGTAGTATCCATAAACACAAATCTCCGAAAAGTTCCCGCCTGGGAAACTCTACAATCCAAGATGGCCGCCAAGATGGCCGCCGAACTTTTGAAAAATACCTTATCACATACCCTATCACATGCAAGTGCTTACAAGTATCGCATGTTCTATTAATGTTGCTAACTATCACTACTATATCAAAGTTAAAGTGGCATATGTCTTGTTATGATATAGTTTCCATTTCTGTTAAAATATCAGGAATTTGTTTATAGAAAAATATCTATTTTTTTACTTTTTTGCAAAATACTTACATTTTGTTTCCATTCTTTAAAATGTTTATAGCAAAAATGCCCGATAAAGGATATCATTTGTTTAACTATTTCTATATGTGTAAATTTTGATATGTTTCTGATAGTTCTGAAGCTACTAAAACAAAAGTGACTTGTACAAGAAGGTATACTGTGCAAGGTGGGTGGGGAAATGTTACCGGCAGTTCAATAATTCAAATGTATCTAATCCTTAATTATAACTTTTAATCGCATTGTCCCTAAACGTGTGTATAATTAATACTTAACTATTGAATTATAATTTACTTAATATATGGAAAGTAGGAAATTTCTAATGTCAATGCATAGACTGTCTAGGCCATCGTAAATATCCAGAGTGGTTCTCTATGTACAAACAACCATTTAAAGATGTTGATAGAACTTCAAAAAATGATTATTGTAAATTTCACTCAAAATAGTTTGAGTGCTTTTAGTTTGTATTAGATTGTGCATTAGTCTTAGATATGAAACTGAATTATTGAAAGAGTGACTGCCCTTTGTTACAAAGGGCTTGACCCGTTATGTATGCAAATGTGCCTGAAATTTTGATTTTCAATATATGGTGGAAAAATGATATTAATAGACATCTTACAACATTTACCGAGCCGTCAGAACGACAAAAAACGTCGACCATGTACAGTGTGACGTCATGCGTGACGTCATAAAATGATAGATATTCGAAAACGTCAAGTAAATAGACAAAATCGTCATTTCAACCGAACATTTGAAGGTATTTTTCTACGTCGCCAACGACGTCATTTACATCAGTTATGCTTTCAATTTAAAAAACAACAAAAACAGATAACATCTGCAGTAAATTTCTCGGTGTGTCACTCTAAAACAAGCGAAATAAATAAATGCGTATCATTTGCACAGCCATTTTCACGTCGAATCGGTGCATACAAAGCATATAGATTTCATTGATGTGTTTAGATATTCTACATTGTATTTAGATCTACGCATTTTCTATCACATACGTAATGAAAAAATGCGTGTAAACAGTTTAATCGTGCATAAGCACTACAATTTCAGTTTGAGGCTTAATAGACTTTCAGTGGTTCGTTTTTTAACTAATTTTCCATGTTATGCATTAACAGGGAGTTGCGTTTTATTATGAAACGAACTGATTATATACGTATACTTGGCACTATTTATTAAAACCTAGTTTTTGGACTTGGATGTAAAGACCTGGCAATCAAGGCGTGATGATACTTGATCAATTCTCTACAACTTGAAATAACACTTTATTTTTTGTCGTTATCTACGTAAAATATGCATTTTAAGCCATTTTTGGTCCTGTCAAATGTTTTGATTAATTCCCGGGCAGAGATGAAAATGTGCAGATTGGTGTAAATAATAATAACACACTCTATTTTAGGACGGTGATGTACGCGAAAGTACGCCATATGCAAATTTCAAGAAAATCATGCATTTTATTTCATACATATCCGGATTAATAATGATAACCACATTCGTCTTCAATGTGGCAAATGTTTTTATTTGCAAATGCATGAGATTGTATCAATAAGATATCCTTGTAGGCAAATTTAAATTTTATTCGCTCGAATAATTTCTTTTAGTGTAAAGTTCTCACCAACCATGATTGTGTGAGTGTTTTGTAAATTAATAGTCTGCACTTCTTTTGAAAACCGCTCAAGCTTATTCCCTTGATTATTTTAAGTGTTTGATTCATGGCAAACACGGTGAAAATATAAGTGAAACAAGCCTTTATGTTATAGTTTGTGAAATACACAGTGAACATCATACTTGCATGATTCACTGTATTTCTGTGTCAAATGAATAACTTGCTAAACATTTTCGATTAGGTTGAAACGCGACTTCATGTATGGTTTGGTGAATTTTATAAAAAATATTTTAGTTTGATTACGAAGATATCATCCGTTGCTTAATGAGTAGCGTCTGAACAGTCAGTCAAGATTTAATCAAGGCAAGCATTCAATTCAATTCATTTATTTAAAGTCGACTAAAAGTTGGCAGACTTTGAAATTCATTGATGCACGAATGCAGAAGTGTATGGTTCCACCCGACTTTTAAATACACGTGTAGGAATGCTGTTGTTATCGACTTAGGACCCCCCGAGTATACATCAATGGAAAGCAACATCCAGGCACTAGAATCAACAGTGTCAATTCCTTTTCCTCACTCTTGTCACGTTTATACTATAAAATAACATTTAGTATCCGATGATTTTTATGTTTCTGAAGACAATTCGTGCTGTTTACTAATAATTTAATTCTATGATCGATTTTTAGCTCACCTGGGTCAAAGTGCCAGGGTGAGCTATTAGGATCACTCACCATCCGGGGTCCGTCGTACGTCGTACATCGTCCGTCCGTCCGTCCGTCCATCCACCATTTCCTTCGAAAGACATCTCCTCTGAAACCACTGGGCCAGTGTTGATGAAATGATATTCCTTGCATGAAGCTCTACCAAAATTGATCAAAGAATTCTATTCCATGCAGAACTCTTGTTGCTATGGCAACAAATAGGAAAAGCATAAAAAAGTGTCTTCTCTGAAAGCAAAAGGCCTAGAGCTTAGATATTTAGCATGTGGCAATGTCTAGTGGACCTCTACCAAGATTGTTCAAATTATGACCCACGGTTCAAAATTGACCCCGCCTAGGGAGTCACTTGGTTTTACATAGGCTTATATAGGAAAAAACTTTAAAACTCTTCTTCTCTGAAACCACAAGGCCTAGAGCTTAGATATTTAGCATGTAGCATTGCCTAGGGGACCTCTACCAAGACATGACCCCTGGGTCAAAACTGACCCTGCCCGAGGGAGTCACTTGATTTTACATAAGCTTATACAGGGAAAACTTTAAAAAACCACAAGGCCCACAGGTAGAGCTTTGATATTTGGAATGTTACTAAGTATTCTATGAATTATGTTAAAATCATAACCCCTTGCATTATAGCCAATAGTAGTCAGGTGAGCGATATAGGTCCATCTTGGCCCTCTTGTTATTTATTTCAAAATACATATTGTGTACTATTCATTTTTCACTTACATGTAAAAAAATCAGAATCATTCCTGCTTGACGTAGACGTTTTCTTATTGCAAAACATTTTACTATTTAATCCGGAAAGAGATATCTCTCTAATTTCAAAGATTAATACCGATATCTATTTCACGTTGAGAGATGTCTTTGTATCAAAGACAGATATCTCCTGGACAGAGACAGAGATATCTCTGTAAGTAGAAGAGATATCACTTCTTGAAAGATATCTTGTTACGCAATAGAGATATCTCTGGAATTAAAAGAGATATCTCTTAAAAGACAAGAGATATTTCAAAACTTATTTGTGAGAGATGTCTTTCAAAGCAACAAACACATAATAACTGATTCCCGTACTATATTTCGAACTCGAAATTGTTCGTCTAGGGTCAGTGCACAACCAGGCTGGTAACATTGTCCGATCGGGCTTGGCAAAGTCGTCTTCTTAAAAACTGAAAGCAGTTGTATTTGTATTATATGACATAGACAAACAAATAACATACTATTGCTAAGTGATGAGAAGTCAAAATTACGATAAATTGCGAATATGAATGACTTGGTATTTTCACAGAAAGTTATGAAAGGTCTTAGAGATATAAATAATGACAATACAGTGTGAATAAACTTATTTCACCACAAAATACATAGCCACAGTCACCTGAAGTTTGGATCCCCAACCCCCATGATCCATCCCAGTAAATACAAGCAGTGAATTTAAACAAATAAATGAAACAACCATGGGTAACTGAAGATGTCAAAGAGGCTAAAATAGAACTAAAAAGTGCAAAACAACATTTTAAATGACGAAGAACAGCAGACTTGCTGCAGAAATTAAAGGAAAAAGAAGCAACGTATGATAATGTTTCTGAAATAGCTTAATTTGTGTTGGTTGATATATCGTGTGACCCTATAGATGGGTGAAAAGTGGTTAGCACTTCAAAGGCTTACATCATATAGACAGTCATATGGAAAAAAAGTATTACCATTACTTTACAAACATGTCAATCCAGTTTTGATGAACAAAGAAAATGTGAAATACTTAAAGACACATTCTTTGGAGCAGCGCACATAGCAAATGAAAGATGATGAATTCATGGTAGAAATGTTCTCGTTTTTGACCTTTGACCTCTTCGTGTGAATTAGTTCATCAAACAATGATGGACAAACCTGTAAAATAATTTGAAAATCGATTAAATGGTTAAAGAGTTATGTGAGTATTCCGGAAATTCTAAATGAAATTATCAAAAAATGCAGAAAATGCCCCAAAAATCATTTTCCCAACCTAAAATCTTTGGAAACACTATGATTCGTGCCAAAGCAAACCTTTTCCAGCCAGCATGCACAAAAATCATTTCTGTATGAATTTTGTCCGGGTCAAAAGCTCAACAGCCTGGACTCTTAGGGAAAGACTTACACATACACAAGAAATAGTCAAGAGAATCACAGACAAAGCAAAAGAAAAGCAGAAGGAAATTTATGACCAAAAGGCAAAGGCTGCAAATATAGAAGTGGGAGATGGCATTTTAGTTAGAATTTTAGTAAGAGAAGGAAGACACAAAATAGAAGATAGATTTGAATCAGAAGTCTACAGAGTTACTTCGAAACCAAACCCTGAGATCCCTGTGTATGAATTACGTTCACCTTTAGGTATAACAAAGAAGTTGAAAAGGAACCACTTATTTCCAGTTGATTCTGCAGACAACAGACTTATAGGAAAAGAAGTGGATCTGTCTAGTAAGAAAGACTCAAACAGAGCAGTTACAAGTAAAAAACAGTCTTTTAAAAAGAAAAGATTGGATTATGATAATGTTAGCAATAGCAAAGAAAGTGAAGAACGAGCTGAAATGCAGAAGGACATGGGTACCCATGATTGTGATAAAGAGAGTCTAGATTCCTATGAAATTTCAGAAGATTATGTCACACTGTCATATTATGGAGGGGACGCCCTCACTCCCGAATTAAGTGGGGTAAGCATAGAAGAAGAAGTAGTTCTGAAGAACAAAGAAACTGAGGACACAGAGAAGAGTTTTATTCACGTTGAAACAAAAGATGCAATTGATAACTCAGACAAATTGGATGAAGGTGAAATTAGTCAAGATATTACACATGCAGATTCTGATGATGATAGTGTAGATAAAGAACAAACATCAACAAAATACTAAAATAATAGAAGTACTTAGAGAGTTAGAAGATGGACACAGTTTATCAGAAAATAAACTAGTCATTGACAATACTCCAATTCGACGCTCTACTAGGACCAGAAAATAGCCATCATGATTTGGTGATTATCATGTTAACAGAATGACTAGTAGACCAATAGAACACAAAGTTAAAGTAATGGATATTCTAATATCAAGTGGAGTATTAGACATTTTAGATCCAGAAGTAGTTCTGACAATAGTTCAGGCAGTAATAAAGTAATGTATTTATTTATCTTTAAAATGTGTTGTTTGTAATGCATAATTAATATATGCCATTTTAATTTCAGGTTGCGAGAAGGTGCTGTTAACCTGATCTTTTCATTGTTTTTGTGTTTATTCTTATTATATCCCCGAAACGAAGTTTAGGGAGGTATATAGGAGTCACCCGGTGGTTGGTCGGTCAGTTTGTTGGTCGGTCGGTCGGGCAGTCGATCCATTGCATTTTCCTTGTCCGGAGCATAACTTGAAAACTACTGGTTGGAATTCAATACAACTTCATACAATGGTCAAACACATTGAGAGAAAGTGTAGTGCACAAGAACCATAACTCAATCTCGACTAATTACAGAGTTATTGCCCTTTGTTACTTTTCCTTGTCCGGAGGAAAACTTGAAAACTACTGATTGGAATTCAATTCAACTTCATACAATGGTCAAGTACATTGAGAGGAAGTGCAGTGCAAAGGAACCATAACTCTACCTTGGCTCATTACAGAGTTATTGCCCTTTGTTACTTTTCCTTATCCGAAGCATAACTGGAACTTGAAAACTACTGAAAGGAATTTAATACAACTTCATACAATGGTCAAGCACTATGGAAGGAAGTGATGTGCATTAGAACCATAACCCTATCTTGACTAATTACAGAGTTATAACCCTTTGTTACTTTTTCTTGTCCGGAGCATAACTTGAAAACAACTGATTGGAATTCAATACAACTTCATACAATGGTCAAGCACAATGAGAGCAAGTACAGTGTATAAGAACCATAACTCTTTCTTGAGTAATTACAGAGTTATTGCCCTTTGTTACTTTTCCTTATCTGGAGCATAACTTGAAAACTACTGGTTGGAATTCAATTCAACTTCATACAATGGTCAAGTACATTGAGAGGAAGTGCTGTGCACAAGAACAATAACTCTTTCTTGACTAAGTACGGAGTTATTGCCCTTTGTTACTTTTCCTTGTCCGGAGCATAACTTGAAAACTACTGGACACAATTGTTCTAAAGGTGAGAACAAGATGCATAGTACAACAACTTATCTTTGTGATGATTTCATTGTTTTCAGTATATTGATAAGAGTTCATTAACTCTTACAGGACCAGAATTAGCAGTAAAGTTGTTCTTTTTAATTTAATGAGAACTTTTCCAGACTGGAAACATGGAAGACAAACTGGTTGTTATTTCTCATCATTTCTCATCATCTTTAGACAAAAACTGCCTTGTCAAATTTCAAAGTTTCTCCATTAGTACCGAGTATGTCTCTACTAACTTGTGACAAAGTCCGAAAGTAGGAAAGCTGGTAAACGGAAATTCTAAGGGCATAACTGGCGGGTCCGTAGTATACAGTGACATAGTAGCTAAATAATAGCACAGTAATAGCTACGATAATTGTGAAAGATTACCGTATAGTACCATGGGAAAAATCTATCCCATGACAATAAGCGCGCAAAGGGAAAAACGAGAAAGTAATAATTAAAATGCAGGTAAAAAGCAGGTGAAAAGTGAAACAGTAGAAAAAGAATATACAGCAATGTTTGGCGAAGAGTACGTGAGAACGGATAGCCGATGACTAGGGCGGGCGAAGGTTGCAGAGAGGGGAAGGGAAAAGTGAGAGGGCAGAGAAAGGAGATTAGGCAGACCAAAAAATAAAAAATAAAAAAAAAATTAAAAAAATATAAAAAAAAGAGTCCTCAGATTGTTTCAGATGGTTTAAGGTAAATAGCTGGTTTTGCTGAATTGTTCTAGCTTTGTGTAATTCTTTCGTTGAGTTCTTCTTTCGTACTTTCGGTTTGTTGTTATTTTATAAGTTTACGCGTTTTACATTTTGGTCAAGTTAAAAGATGGCAGTCTCGAATGAGCAAAACTTCATCTTCCGGTTATCGGTTTCCGAACATTAAATATGCATGTATTAACCATAACCTTTGTTGTTAACTGTAACCAGCACCAACACCAGCATGGATTAGTGACAGAAAGCCAGTGTGTGTGAAAGAGCTACATACATGTATGGTTTACAGATTTCATAAATCTGGTGATTTAATATCTATGTATTGTATAGGAGTATTTTTGGGAAAACCCAGATTTGTATGTATTTTATAAATTGTGTTTCATTGTGTTATTTAATTTATAACTTTAATTCAAGGAGACCACTGTGCTATATTTGGCAACGTTTCTATGGAAAAGACAAACTGTATATCAGTGATATGTCACGTGTTTTTGTGACTATAGAGAGATCAGAAGTGATATAAAGTGATATAAAGAATTTGAGGAGCCAAAGAGAAAAGGACTCTTTATTATAGAAGTTGTGAAATGCATTATTTTATTAAGATAGATTAAGTAAAGTTAGTTGTATTTACAATTTCAGAGCCTTTCTTGTACGAGGCGTCACAGTTGTCACAGTCACTAGTTGCCAGTGTATTATATTATTATGCACAGAATAAATGGACATATTGAACCTGTTATGTAGTCTTACTCGTCTGTGGATAATAGGGATATCTCCAGAACCCCGGGTATAACACTATCATGGCTTCAAATGAGACGACCTTGAGGGACTTGACAAAGTTTAAAATAGAACAGGTATTTAGTATTTTTACAGAATATCCATCCATAATACATGTACTTATACTGTTTATTGAACATCTTTATTTTTTATTTTGCAACTCGGTCATAATTATCTAGGAGATAATAATGTCAAATTTTAGCAATTTGTAACTATGAACAATTTTTATTCAAACTAACCATCAAATTCTACATTAAAGTATTTTTCTTGGAAATCGATTGTAAATAATGTAAAAACTATAAAGTTATATTCTCAGGCTTTTAGGAGAACGGTTGAAGAAATAGATGCTCCTATCGGTAAACTTGCTCTAATTACGGAAGATCTTTACCAGAAAGCGCTTGAAGTTCCAAAACAGTGCTTCGTCGGCGATGAACCAATTGGAAAGTCATTAGGTGTTCAATGGAGCGACGAATATGAGGCCATGTGGTTAGACACATTTAAAGTAAATTTGTCGATCATGTTAGTGAATGAGGAAAATGGAGACATTATCGGGTTAAGAGCCATCAGATTGATTAAAAAAGGCAGATAAGATGGACTTTGAAGTATTCCAAGACGTAAAACTGAGGAAAATACTTCGTTTTGCCACGTTACGTGATGAAAATTACTTCGACAAGTATGATATAGAAGAGGCCTTTCATTTTTTAGGTTTGGGTGTGACCAAGAAATACAGAAAGCGTGGCATAGCAACATTCCTTATGCAAGCTGCAATGAAATTTATCGGAAACTTAGGAATCCGTCCTTACTATATAAAAGGTGAAGGTACTTCCAATTTCTCAAAGAAAATCTATGAGAAGTGTGGTTTTGATACTGTGATAGAGCAGCTGTACGATGAATATATGGATGATGGGAAAGTTGTGTTTGATAATACAGGTGAACATAAATCCATGAAAGTATACGGATTATGTGGTAACTGAAGAGAGATCCACAAAAAGCATAAACTACAATAAGGACGTTTGTTACAGTTCCCTACATGTATATAGGGCCAAAAGTTTCCCTTTCATAGCATTTCTTCAAACTCGGCATTTTGATTGAGAGTCGAGTTTGGAACAGAATCCAATAATCAAAATCATAGGTCATCGGTCTTTTTAGGCTTATCAACAACCAGGTTCCTTTGTGCAGGCTAAATAGTGATTATGGTTCTTTTTCTAACATGGTAAACAACGATCACGGTTCTTTTATAGGCTTAACTGTGATTATGTTTATTTTTATCGGCTAAACAGGGATCATATTATTGTCTTTTTATAGGTTTATTCCAGGGAAGAAAATAGACAATTAATTATTTGGTTTTATGTGTGTTTTCTAAACAATTTCCCACTGAAAATCAACGTTGATCAGGCAATAGACTCCCGAACATCCGTTTTATGGAGCAAGTTTATTTCAGCTACATTAATGATAGGACTTTCTCGTATTTCTTTACAATTAACAGTGCATTTTTTCATCCACAGACGAAAAAGTGTTTGGAAATAGGTTATATTTTATTTGGATAGCTGGTTGTTATCAACAATTTACATCAGACTATGCAGCTATTAGACGCCAATGTCAGTTTCGTAGTATGCTTTGACCTCACAACTGACGTATACGTATTTTATTGAAATCGTAAGTGTCCCATTTTGTCGTTATTTGATCTTTTATGAATATCAAATGCAATAACCCATGTATTTTATTCAGAGAGTATTCATTCTGCTGTTGTATTAATAAATATATCGAACTGCATAGTATTTTGGTATGTATTGCATTTCCAAGTTACCAACATTTCTAGTAATTCATATATGTTCGTTGCACGCATATGTTATAAAGTGGAAATACGACAGCCTTACAGATTGGAGTTTCAGAACAATAAAGCACACTAGAGAGATGCCTGTAAATATATTGAAAAAAACCATTTCAATGAATTATTTAATGATGAAAAATGTTTTGTCTTCAGTGGAAAAATTGATTTGATGTTATATCGGTACCTATATTTTTATATCAGCCAAACAGTGTACGCATTCTTTAACGTCACAAAAATTATTACACATTTCGGAAG
Organism: Saxidomus purpurata; assembly: GCA_022818135.1. NCBI lineage: Eukaryota > Metazoa > Mollusca > Bivalvia > Venerida > Veneridae > Saxidomus > Saxidomus purpurata. The sequence goes on along the minus strand of JAFMSR010000001.1, from coordinate 42,065,903 downwards.
ATGATGGCGGCACCGTCACAGGCTACTTATATGTCATTATTGTCATACAGCATTACAGCTTTATAATCCATAAACTGAGACTTATTCGTAGAGACCTCACTTCCCTCATTGTGATCTTAATCCTGAAGCAGAGATAAAACAATATAAAATTACATTACATCGCCTTTGATAACCTACATCCTAGTGACTACGACGCTTAAATTCAAACAAAATTGTAAAAAAAGATAATATTGTATCTGAAAATGATTTATTTGTATTAAGCTAAGTTATGTGGAAGAATCTAAATAAAAAAATGTTGGGGCTTATCAATTTTTACGATTTTGGACGTTTGCCACTGAGACAAGAGACATTTTTGGTCGTTATCTTATATGAAAGACAAGTACATTCCGCAATCGTGATCAATGAATAGATGGTAATCAAATTAAGGAAATACTCCCCAAAGATCATCAGACTATACATCCACCAACAACCAAACCCACTGAACATCCACCAATAACCAAACCCACTGAACATCTACCAACAACCAAACCAATAACCAAACCCACTGAACATCCACCAACAACCAAACCCACTGAACATCCACCAATAACCAAACCCACTGAACATCCACCAACAACCAAACCCACTGAACATCCACCAACAACCAAACCCACTGAACATCCACCAACAACCAAACCCACTGAACATCCACCAACAACCAAACCCACTGAACATCCACCAATAACCAAACCCACTGAACCCACACCAGAACATCCACTAACAACCAAACCCACTGAACATCCACCAACAACCAAACCCACTGAACATCCACCAACAACCAAACCCACTGAACATCCACCAACAACCAAACCCACTGAACATCCACCAATAACCAAACCCACTGAACATCCACCAACAACCAAACCCACTGAACATCCACCAACAACCAAACCCACTGAACATCCACCAACAACCAAATCCACTGAACATCCACTAACAACCAAACCCACTGAACATCCACCAATAACCAAACCCACTGAACATCCACCAATAACCAAACCCACTGAACATCCACCAACAACCAAACCAATAACCAAACCCACTGAACATCCACCAACAACCAAACCCACTGAACATCCACCAATAACCAAAACCACTGAACATCCACCAACAACCAAACCCACTGAACATCCACCAATAACCAAACCCACTGAACATCCACCAATAACCAAACCCACTGAACATCCACCAACAACCAAACCAATAACCAAACCCACTGAACATCCACCAACAACCAAACCCACTGAACATCCACCAATAACCAAAACCACTGAACATCCACCAACAACCAAACCCACTGAACATCCACCAATAACCAAACCCACTGAACATCCACCAACAACCAAACCCACTAAACATCCACCAACAACCAAACCCACTGAACATTCACCAACAACCAAACCCACTGAACATCCACCAACAACCAAACCCACTGAACATCCACCAACAACCAAACCCACTGAACATCTACCAACAACCAAACCCACTGAACATTCACCAATAACCAAACCCACTGAACATCGAGCAAAAACCAAACCCACTGAACATCTACCAACAACCAAACCCACTGAACATCTACCAACAACCAATCCCACTGAACATCTATCAACAACCAATTCCACTCAACTTCCACCAACAACCAAATCCACTCAGCATCCACCAACAACCAAATCAACTCAGCATCCACCAACAACCAAATCCACTCAACACCCACGAACAACCAAACCCACTGAACAGTCACCAATAACCAAACCCACTAAACATCCACCAACAACCAAACCCACTGAACATCCACCAACAACTAAATCTACTGAACAGCCACCAACAATCAAATCCACTGAACATCCACCAATAACCAAACCCACTGACAATTCCCCAATAACCAAATTCCACTCAACATCCACCAACAACCAAACCCACTGAACATCCACCAATAGCCCAATCCACTCTGCATCCACCAATAACCAAATCCACTCAATATCAACCAACAACCAAATCCACTGAACATCATCCAACAACCAAATCCACTCAACATCCACCAACAACCAAATCCACTCAACATCCACCAACAACTAAATCCACTCAACATCCACCAACGACCAAATCCACTCAACATCCACCAACAACCTAATCCACAGAAAATCCACCAACGACCATACCCACTGAACATCCACCAATAACCAAACCCACTGAACATCCACCAACAACCAAACCCACCCAACATCTACCAACAACCAAACCCATTCAATATCCACCAACAACCAAACCCACTCAACATCCACCAACAACCAAACCCACTCAACATATACCAACAACCAAACCCATTGAACATCAACCAACAACCAAACATACAAAATATCCACCAACAAACAAACCCACTGAACATCCACCAACAACCAAATCCACTTAACATCCACCAACAACCAAACCCACTGAACATTCACCAACAACCAAACCCACTGAACATCCATCAACAACCAAACCCACTGAACATCCACCAACAACCAAACCCACTGAACATCTACCAACAACTAAACCCACTGAACATTCACCAATAACCAAACCCACTGAACATCGAGCAAAAACCAAACCCACTGAACATCTACCAACAACCAAACCCACTGAACATCTACCAACAACCAATCCCACTGAACATCCATCAACAACCAATTCCACTCAACTTCCACCAACAATCAAATCCACTCAGCATCCACCAACAACCAAATCAACTCAGCATCCACCAACAACCAAATCCACTCAACACCCACGAACAACCAAACCCGCTGAACAGTCACCAATAACCAAACCCACTAAACATCCACCAACAACCAAACCCACTGAACATCCACCAACAACTAAATCCACTGAACATCCACCAACAATCAAATCCACTGAACATCCACCAATAACCAAACCCACTGACAATCCCCCAATAACCAAATTCCACTCAACATCCACCAACAACCAAACCCACTGAACATCCACCAATAGCCCAATCCACTCTGCATCCACAAATAACCAAATCCACTCAATATCAACCAACAACCAAATCCACTCAACATCATCCAACAAACAAATCCACTCAACATCCACCAACAACCAAATCCACTCAACATCCATTAACAACCAAATCCACTCAACATCCACCAACGACCAAATCAACTCAACATCCACCAACAACCTAATCCACAGAAAATCCACCAACGACCAAACCCACTGAACATCCACCAAAAACCAAACCCACTGAACATCCACCAACAACCAAACCCACCCAACATCCACCAACAACCAAACCGACTCAATATCCACCAACAACCAAACCCACTCAACATCCACCAACAACCAAACCCACTCAACATATACCAACAACCAAATCCATTGAACATCAACCCACAACCAAACATACAAAATATGCACCAACAAACAAACCCACTGAACATCCACTAACAACCAAATCCACTTAACATCCACCAACAACCAAACCCACTGAACATCCACCAATAACCAAACCCACTGAACATCCACCAACAACCAAACCCACTGAACATCAACCAACGACCAACCCACAACCAAACATACAAAATATCCACCAACAACCAAACCCACTGAACATCCACCAACAACCAAATCCACTAAATCCACGAAAACCAAACCCACTGAACATCCAACAACAAACAAACCCACTGAACATCCACCAACAACCAAACCCACTGAACATCAACCAACGACCAACCCACAACCAAACATACAAAATATCCACCAACAACCAAACCCACTGAACATCCACCAACAACCAAATCCACTTAACATCCACCAACAACCAAACCCACTGAACATCCAACAACAAACAAACCCTATGAACATCCACCAACAACCAAACCCACTGAACATCCACCAACAATCAAACCCACTGAACATCCACCAACAACCAAACCCACTGAACAGCCACCAGCAACCAAACCCACTAAATATCCACCAACAACCATACCCACTGAACATCCACCAATAACCAAACCCACTGAACATCCACCAATAACCAAATCAACTCAACATCCACCAACAACCAAACCCACTAAATCTCCACCAACAACCAAAACCACTGAACATTTAACCTGAAAAGAGGCAGCAGACGAGATCGACATTCGGCTGAAATTCAGTTGAATTCTTACAGAAATCTGAAACTTTTATCAAGTACTGTACTATTCCAGATCTTAGCTGGATGCATGTTATTCATGTGTTACCGGCGTCGTGCAAAAATTGGCCATCGGACATTTGTTACGTTATTCAAACAACATAAAATTTACATTTTTGTCATCTTTTTAAATGCAAAACCAAATTTTAAACTGAATTCCACTATATTTTCCTTCACAGAAACACACTATTTGCTTCGAAATCCTTCAAGACCATTGCTATGACAGCAGCGATTCGAAATGATTCTTTTTTATATGTTGGCTATACCTTATGAAAAAAAGCATATTGTGGAAAGGGGACATGAAATATTTCACCAGATATGATATATACCGAAAGAGTATACAATTTTGCAACAAAAAATAAATGATGCTGTTAGAAAATGATTACCGCAATAATTTACTGCCTTTGTAAATTAAAGTGACTTTTCACGTCAAAATGTGGTATTTGACGACATATAGCGTGAACAATGACACATTTGGTTTATTTTTCAGAATGGTGTAATTTCATATCTACTGGAAGTAGGTAACTGAGATTTTCCCATATTGATGTTGAAATTTTATTTTTTTCAAAATATTCAAGAAAGCTAATTTCCAAGAATTTTGTCAGAAGGCCAATTTCCCCGTATCGCTGGTCATGCAAGACAGATGTGGTGTTTACAAATTACACTTTCTTCTATTAGTGGGCTTATTAATATTTCTAAGTTGATTATTTAAAAAAAATACAGGTACTGTTCAGAACTATAGCTCTATCCATATATCAAGAATGAAAATTGCCATAGCAACTGAAACTCTCCAAGCAGAGGGTTAGAAAGTAAGATCTATATCATATTATGGAATGCGGTTCCGATGTGACAACTTACTTTTATCGGATTCAAGTTTTCTCCAGTTAAAGTAAGTATGTACTTTCTTTTCAAAGAACTCTTAGTTTTGAAAGTTCTAAATCAGAATATCATGTTGTTACGCATGATATTGGTGCTACATTTTTATAACGTAAGCAACCCATCCCCGTTTGGTTTAAAGTTGTACGTACGAATTCGTGTCTCTTTCAATGATGAAGATCTGAAATATTATTTAAATTGTGTTATAAATATAAAATAAATATCAAGTAGAGCTTCAGTAATATTGCCATTTTGCGCTTGGAGTGGGAAATAATTTGAACAATAAAATGCTTTTTAATGACTTTGTAAATGGATTACATTTTATCACAAGAAAAATTCCACCTGATGCATGTGGTTGAAATTATATTCTGAGATATGCTCATATTTGTGATTTGAAATTTTAACATTTTCAACAAATTGTTTTCAATACCACTATTATTACGATTTAAAACAAATTTGGGTAAATATTACTTGACAAACTTTTGCTGCATTTTCTTCTATTTCAAATTGATGTTCTTAAATAATGTAAATTTCTGAAATAGCTATCACGACTACAAATATTCACAATATTATTCGTTTCTAATTATATTTAGTGCAGTCTAGCATGTACAGGATTAAAACTATGTTCTAACACATAAATGAGACAATATACATATATAAAACCCGTTCTGTTGTTTTATGCGAGTTTCTGACAACCTCAAGATTAGGTTTCTGACACCTTCAATATTAAGGTTACTAATATTTTTTCTTTTATTAATCACAAAGAGCTTTTTAAAGTATTTAAGGACCCCCTTTTCATAAACTTCTCTTGAATCAATTAAATAAAAGTGCTTTAGGTGTTTGTTATCCTCTGATGTACACACTCCTTTATAAATGTAGTACACCATTTTCAATGCACACTCCTTTATAAATGTAGTACACCATTTTCAATGCACACTCCCTTATAAATGTAGTACACCATTTTCAATGCACACTCCCTTATAAATGTAGTACACCATTTTCAATGCACACTCCTTTATAAATGTAGTACACCATTTTCAATGCACACTCCTTTATGAATTTAGCACACCATTTTCAATGCTAAAGCTAACCTTTTCAAGTGAGAGCTGCAAACCATTGATTTCCAACCGGTCAAACATAAACATCCAACAGTATTTAGTATACTCTGTTTGTACAGTATAATTGCTATTATCAATTGAACATCTGGATCTGGTTATGTATAGACAAAATTACAGGTTCCGTGTCAGTTATTCCTGTAACAAACTGCAATCATTGGAGAGCATAAAGCCACATTAAACGTCCGAAACATGTTTTGATATGTGGATGTTTATACAGTTTGTACTGACTAGCAAAAGGTGTATTGGCCACTATCATAATTATAGTAAGCATCTGCCTTTGCATAAATAGTACACAGGCCCTACTTCTGCATGTAAAAGATACTCAATCAGGGAATATATATATGGTATTGAAAATATTTCTTCATCATTAGATCTTATTTTACTTTTTGACCTGTTCTCCTGATGTTTGGGGGTTGTATTTTGTACAAAGAGCACTGAAATATCCATCAAATGCCGCTGCCAAAGTTATTTTCAGTCAGGTACTTTAGGCGTTCTCTCTCTATGCCAATGTATTTTTTGTAATAGTGATTGTCAACAACATACTCGACCTCTTAATCATCTTAAACTAATTTTATTTCATGAAGTAATTTACCTTGTAAATCATTTTCAAATAGCACCATTGTTGGCGTCTGCCAGTAAGATACTTTTTCTGTACTGTTCTTGTTTGTAAGCCTTTGTACGCATAAGCATATTTGGAATTTTACCAAGACTGGCTTTGCTCATGATGTTTCAATCGTCATATATTAAGCACTGTTAGATGTGTGTCTGTGTTGTTTTAATCTCGGGAGTAGTTTTGAGATGTCTGTGTCAAACGTCATGAGGCCATAGTGTGGCCAGGCTCCTCGACAAGAAAATTATTTACGTGGCTCTTACTATTGTTTTCTAATTATGACTCCACAGTTCGAAGAATGATGCAAGGGCATAAAATGTAACTCCTATCAGTCCATGCGTCCGTCCGTGTAAGTTTTCGTTTCTGATCAATAATTTTTGAAAGGTTCCATGGATTTAATTCAAATTTTGCATATAGGTTTACGATTACAAAAATACGGGTTAAAATCTACGAATTAATACAGGAGTTATAGTGGCCTTTCGACTTAACTGTCAGCAAAAAGTGATTTCCGAGCAATAACTTTTGGAAAAATGCATGGATTTTATTCAGAAGTTACATGTAGGTTTATGATAGTAAAATACGGGTCAATCTGCGAATTATAACAGTAGTTATAACCACATTTCGACTTGAATTTCAGCAAAATTGTCATTTTCAATCAATGACGTTGAAAGGTAGCATGAATTTTATTCAGATTTTACATGTAGGTTTCTGATCACAAAATACAGGTAAAGTTCGATTTCAATTACAACCTTCAAATTATTACAGGAATTGTGGCCCCTTTTTGACTTAAATTTCAGCAAAATAGTGGTTTCCGATCAATAACGTTTGAAAGGTTAGGCCGCATGTATTTAATTGAAATTTTACAGGTAGGTTTGTGATCATAAAGTACAGGTCTACTTAAATTTTGGTTATATCCCACTTATTCTTACAGATATTATGGTCCTTTATGGATCGATTGATTTATTCAATCGGATCCAATGTTAACAGAGTATAGCTTCCTTACGGCCGAACTCTTTACATACAAACAAGTAGTTCCATATATTCCGTTGTTACGAATTATACTGTCCTCTGTTTTAAAAATTATATAGTAACAGATCTAAATAATATCAAAACATTTCAGAATAGCATAATATTATATTGTTGTTTTTCTTCTAATTTGTAACTTAAGTCAACGAGGTATCTGTTCTGTATAGAACTATTTTCCTACGCAGTTTTTATCCCAACAGTTTTCTAGTCAGACCGGTGTGACATGAGAAATGTAAGACCCGTGAAATACGTATTGCTACACCGGATACACTAAATTCATTGTTTCCGCGAGAGCGCGTTTTATGCGGTTTGACGCACTCATTTTGTCAATGTCGCAACAGAAATAGCAAAGAGCGTATTCTATCCGCAATTAAATTGTATGATAAATTACTACAAAACACTTTCAAAACCGCTCAAAGCCTCATCAAAAATTGTTTATAAAATTCGCTTCCGGTATGGGATATGTCTATTTGACCCTATTCCGTCGCGGTTGTCGTCTGATTTAGGATCGACCCGCATTTTGTACCATTGTGTTTTTGTGTGTTGATTCTTATACCGTCATCATGGTATCGTAGACGCACAACAAGAGATGGTCGACGAACCTTAATAGGGGAAACAAAAACGTCTTTCTGAGTGATTTTAATGGACATTTTGTAGTAATTTCGATAAGACTGTCACTATTGAGAGGGGTTTCAGTATGCCAAATAATATCCAAGTTTAATATCTATGGTTGAATGCACTTATGAAAAATTTGCTTTGTGGACAAATTGACTTTTGAGATGCAGTGACAATATGGAAAGCGAGAGGAACACCTGTTGTCTTGCCAACCCTTTGATTACCCACCATTTTGTGATGTATCACATGCAGTTTTACAGAAGTAAACTGAATAAAACTTCTTTAACATATAGCCTGCCTTTTTTTTTTTACATAAAGGGTATGACCCCCGGAATTTCTAAAGACCCCCAAATTCTGATACAGGGAATTGGCACCCAGGGTCTTCCTCCTCCACGAAAGCCGGATGTTGCAATATGACCTTAGCTGTTGGGTGCGACGTTAAATCCGAATTAATTGGCACTTCTGGGCATATCCCATAACTTTTGAATGACATTAAAAGTTGTTCAAACCATAAAGTTTCAGTTCAGTTTTGTCAAAATCCATTTCTCAGTTACGATTCACAGCTTAATACTTCATAGGGTAGTTGAACATAGGCACTGAATGACATAATGTAAGTACATGGGTTCCTATCTCAAAAGTGAAGTTTACACAAATGGTGAAAGGTCAAAATTTGTGGACAGTTGTGTCTCCAGTTTATAACTTGTGTATGTGTACAGGGTTGTCTTGTCCTGATATTTGGCCCATGTATGTGTGTACAGACTATGTTGTTTGATATTTGCACATGTATGTCCCCCCCCCCCTCTCCCCTCTTTTTTTTTTTTTTTTTTTTTTTTTTTTTTTTTTTTTTTTTTTAAACAGTAGCCTGGATGGATTTCGTTCAAATTTGACCGGCGTGACGGGAAAGGGGACTTTCTGACATTTTGTTACATTATTCGACAATAGTTGATTAAAAATATAACATTGACATTTTTGTCACCCTCTTTAAATACAAAACCAGTGTTAAGGAAAAGTGTCAGGGAAGTACATCTTGTGTAAAGGCCACCAACTCGACGCACTGTCTTCCAATAGGATGTTCAAATGAGTAGCTATGTGTATGATAGGTAGAAACATCGCTGTCTGATGTGGTCTGTTACAGGAATGTCAAACTTTAGTGATACGGTAAAAAACAACGTTTCTGTGCGACGTTTTGGCCCATATAAAATGTAGCTAAAGGGCAAGGGTAGGTCAACTGCAAAAAAGCTAGAATGGCGATCTGAAATCGTGTATAGCTGTTTGTCCAGGTGAACCTGTTTTCAATTCTTTGCCTGAAAATTTTGCCAATGATCAGTTTCAGATTTTTGTTTAGTATGACATACATGCTTAAACATCTATATCAACTCATTATAATATCTTTTTGAAATTTGTCTTATATGCTCAGCATAATTTTAGATTAAGAAGTAGTATCGGTCATTTTTAACCTCTGTAATTCTATGTACCTATTCACAGGCTCCCTATACATTGAGCTGATTAAGATAAGCCCTCTCTGGCCCTATGACTTTGTTATAAATAGCATGTCCTCGAAATGTTATATCAGTCTAGCTCCCATGTGCTCCCTAGTGAAAGGTTCATAACTTTCTCCAAATTTTTCACGAAAGAGTTTAAACTAAACAAAGATTTGGCCATTGCCAAGTAAGTAAAAAAGTGGTATTAATCACCAATCACTTTTTTGCCTCTTTATCTCTTTCCTTCAAGTTTTTTCCATTCCATTTCTGAACAAAGTACTAAAGGACTGATGATAAACAATTTAAAAAGCTACAAGGTCTTGTGAATACTCTATTCTAGACAATACTTTCTTTACCAACTCATCTTTTTCTTTCAAAACACGTTTAGTTTTCACTGTTTCAGATGTCATGGTTTCTTTGTTGGAATGATTAAAATAAAGTTATGGTGTCTTTTTCCCTGATAGAAACCAGTTTGGTATTGTCTGATGACAAAACATGTACTCAGGTATGTTATTGTTCAAATATAGCATTGATCTTAACGTCCCTGATTTCTAGACATTCACGTTTCTTGAAAGCTTTGTTTATAAAGGCACTCATCTTAGCAAACTACGCGATTAATTTTTTTTTCCGCCAAGTTGATAGAGTCGTATTCGATCATCTCCGACACTTTCCGTAGAAATAACCGCCCCAAAAATACACCAAGTGTGATTTACCAAGGTATATGTGTATATACTCGTTTGAGGCAAATAGCACTTTTGGAATGCTTTAATAGCACCACCTTCCCATTTTCGGATCGACTTAATAAAAACTCATTCGAAAATGCTAATAATTTGTTGAATGTTCAAGAGTGACAGGAAATTCAATGGAAAATAGTCCAATATTACAAATTCATAAATTAGAGAACGATTTTGAGAAAAATCGCTGATGACATTTGAGTGCAAGTTGATTATGACACCTACCCCATTCCACAATCTCCATGCTTCAGACTGAAATAAGAAATATTTAAATATATAAATGAATTTTTATATTTAAGTTTCCTTACGATTTAGGGTATTTATTACTTTATAATTATTATAACAGAATTTAGCTAAGATGAACTTGAATATGACTTGAATCGTGAAGATATGGAGTATCACGTCACATAAAGTGTTGTGGAACAGGTGTTTTAATTGTTGTGAAGACATTTCTTTGTGATTTAATATTCATTTTCATATTCTTAATTGCCGCTTATCTCCTTATTTCATGTGTTTTCTGACTTTTTCCAAAGTATGTAATACATATAATCACATTACACTATGTAGAACAGTTTTCTCGTAGAGACCAGGTCATTTCTTTGCGCTATTACCTCAGCTTTTAAATTAAACTGTTCTGAAAATCGACAATCTCGCTCAGTGTTACACATGACCACACGAAGGGACATACTGTATCGCATAAATGCCGCTTACATTGTCGAGCGTCACATTTGTTGAATGGGCTGCAATACTTGACGCATACAGCACGATATATCATCGCAACATCGCGATACTTACTATAGGAAGTAGCTTAAGACACCGACACATTCTAATGTTTTTGTTGAATCTAGCATCTGTTTGTCGCTTTACATTCCCGTGATTGAGTACAGCTTTACAACTTTCCGTACTAAACTGTTTTCGGTATGAGCTTCTCGTGAAGCTGTTAGGACCAATATATTCAATATTTAATGTAACTGATACTCTTTGTCGTCTATCATGCTGAAAGGCAAAATGATGCATGTTTTCAACATCTAAAGACGCATTTACATATATACAAATTTCTTGTACAAGGCGTTAAGATAACTATTGTTTGTGAGTAGCAAAAGAAGTGTATATATGTAAACGACTACATTGTAAGGAAATGAGATAATTTTCTTTCAGAACAGAACCTGTCCCATTTATTCACAATCTCTTGGATGTCAAATATGAGCTCTAGAATGAGATTATAGTGATGTTGTGTGTGTTTTTTTCTGTACATTTTGACTTGGTGGAAGGAAACAAGTTGATCTTTTAATAAAATTATACCGAGAAAGGGAACTAATGTGTAATGTACGTGCTATAGACTGTCACAATGAATAGACAAGCGGTTTGGCAATAAATGAAATTGCAACAATGCTAGATTGAACAGGTATATTGTGTCATTTAAAATAAATATGTAAGTTCTACTTTTTAAACAATACTTAATATATCAAGTATAGATATTAGTCATATAGTGAACACAACTATTATCACAATAAAGATTTTTTTTTAAATTTCTGCATTTCTTTTAATAAATATTATACATTTTCATTTTCGTCCAAAAATCATAAATTCTATTTACTGTTGACAAGGTTCCCTCTATTTTTTTGGCGTTTTCCGTCAGTCCGTCCGTGTGTCCGTCGTTCCGGTACCATAACTAAGGAACCAATGGAAATAATTTCATGAAACTTAAAACAAGTACACAATAGTATAATGCCGCGGCGCATGCGTAACTTTCGTCAAGATTGGCTTATAACATGAAATCATCAAAATTGTATTTCTCTGCAACCGGTTTTCAAAATTTAATTGTAATTGGCTCAAATAATTTAAGGATCACTCTTTCTAATATCCATACCCTGCCCTAAGCTGTTTTTAGAAATGCGGCCCTCAAGGTGATGTCGCACTTTTCTTTAATATTCTATATAGAAACTTAAGAATTTGGTTTCTGACACATATAGTCCCGATTAAATGTAACTTACAACAACTAACAACAAATTACTCCTCATAGATGAGGCCCCAATGGGGTGGTGAAAGTTAAAAAAATGCTTCTTTTTTCTAAAAAGGCTTGTCAGAATTCATTTTGTTTGGCACAAACAATCACTTTTTTATTCTCTAGCAACGGAAAATTTAGAAACTGGATTATTACAGAAATGAAACCCTTAGGGGGATGTAGTGCTTTTCTTACATAATAATACATAGAAACTTAAGAATTCTTGTTGTCTGAAACTAGTAATACTGATTTTATTTAACTTACAACAACTAATTTATTTGTGACTGTAACCTGAAGAAAAAAATTATCCCCTCGGAGATGAAGCCCCAGTGGGGTGGAGAAATTAAAAAATTATGTCTAAAACAGACAGACCAATACACTTTCCAGTTGTTCCTTTTCAGTTAATTTGTTTCATTCGGCGGGGGATATAAAATCACTGAATTTGTTTGTTTTATTTATATTCAATGCAATTCTTGTCAGAGCTTTTGCACAAGCCATACATTTTTTACTTATCTAAATGTCTCGTACTTAAGCCAAACAATCAAAGTGTTTTCGTGTTTCATAGCCTACAACAAAAAACAGCAACATTTTCATTAACTTTTCTAAAGCTTTCCACAACAATCATTGTGTGTTATCTTCTTATCAATACAAAGAAACACTGCTTATCCTATATCAGTCGAAGAAATTGCTTTGATGTTTCTTTTGTGTACTATTCTTTTAATTAAAATATTAATAATACATTTCCAAAAAATAAATACTCATTTATGTCTTTCTTTCTCGTATCACAAAAACTTATCAATGAAAAATAATTTTATGTTAGATTCATCCTGAAAAAACAAAAAACTAATTATTTACATAAGCATGTGCTGCTATCACCCTTATTAATACCAAAAACGGAGAATAGCTATTGACGTCAAACTGGGGTCATATTAAAACAGCTAGGTAGACTGTAATTAGTCCTTGGACAGTTCTTAACTCATATTTAACATCAGGATGAACTCTGTTGGCAAGTCAGTGATGGTTCTGCTAAAACAGACAAAAGAATGAATTGATATAATATATGATAATTATAGGGGGACAATATACGTTTCCGTACTAATAACCATATATTCACTGTCATTATACATACTATGTATAGTAACAGTGTTAACAACATTTTTTTTAAATATTGGCCACTGCTATTATGCAACATTATCCGCAATTATAATAAAGAAATTCTTACTAATTACTCAGCAACTTGTACAGTTTTGTACCAATTATAACTTACTATTCAATTTAATATACACACGCTCCTGTAAACAATAAGTTTGTTTTAAACGTGTAACAGTTTATAATCACAATAACACGGAAATTCTAAATAATGCTTAGCAAATTGTACAGTTCTGTGCCTATTATAACTTAAATTGATACAACATTATTTTAATCATCAGATTCTGAATCATCAAAATCCTGGCCTAACAACCATACCAGAGTGCACACATTCGTACAAATGTACCCGTGCCGACATCAAGGTCAGATGGAGCTATTGCAGCCCGGCTCAAAGATTGGCTAAAAAAGTACAAGGATACCCGTAAGATTAAATTAGACATTATCTAATTGGTTGAAAAAGTTGTGTTTACAAATGAAAAGTGCTTATTTGAAAAATATAGTGCAATGTCTTATGTACGTAATGGAATATTTTAGAACAGTTTTTCATTATGTGTAAGACTAAAACTTCCATCTAAATAAAAAGCTTACGCATGCGGTTTATACCCCTAAATCACACCTAACTCAGTGGAGTGGTTGTCTCCTATGCAAAATTGTAAAACAAAAACAATAGCTCTGTCTGTCCTCAAAACATATTGTTAACAATATTACTATACAGTGTGCATATTAGAGGGAATATTAAATTAATAGGAACAAGAACGTCCTGCATTCCTTGTTAATGCGATTATCGACTGTTGTACGATGATACATTATACATGCAACAATAAGTCAAATGATATTACATCTAATGTTTAAGGCATAGTTATTGTTAACACTTTCGTGTATATATGAAAGCCAGTATTAAGTTATATCAGATACAAAACCTGAGCAGATGCTGAATAACTAATTAGATTTTTTTTTATAATTGTGGATACTGTTGCATATGAGAGGTTTGCGTTTATTCCATTATATAGGGAACCACACTCTCATAATTGTAACAAGGAAAATTGCTGTCTCAAGTAAGATTAACTAAGTTTCATGTCTTTTTCGTATTTAATTATCTCCCTTTTCTATCATTAAACTCTTTTTTTTTCACGATTAAATCGAATATTTAACATTTTAGTAAACATATATCTCACAAAGCCACTACGCTGAAATGATTTAAGATATATACCTGCATAAATGCATTTTAAACATTGTTGTGGAAATCTTAGTAACCATCTTGATTAGAAACATAACAATATTGCTGCATTTTAAAATGCATATCAATTCAGTCATAATGGGTATAAAACTCTTCTCTTCATATTAACAAATAAAAGATGATAGTGTCTATAAATAAACTGGTGGAATAAAAAAAGTATATAAAATTTCACAAAAATCTGTATCTTTTAGTGTTGAATTATCTCCCTTTTTTATTTATTATAGAGGTTTTCACCTTTAAATTGAAGATACGGATCTTATTTGCTTAACTTAACACTGTTTACAAATCATTCATACCGGAAATTGCTCTTCGCTGAAATATTTTTTCATGCTGAATTTATATACTATATAATATTATTATATTTTACAAAATTGTCAACAATTGGTGGCCATCTTGGCGACAAGCTAGAATATCCATTTCTGTGTAGTTCTGTTACGTATATTTATTTCGTGTCTTTTGTGTCGAATTATCTCCCTTTTTATAGTATTTAAGACTTTTAAGCCCTGAAACTGTACATTAAGGGTCCTATTTGCTTAACTTAACATTATACAAAACTTATATAATATCATAAATTCCTTTCAGTTTTCTCCATGCTGAAATGATATTCCGTATTAAACACATAATTCTCAACAATTTGGCGGCCACCCTGGTGGCCATTTTGAATAGCGTCAATATATCACAGTTTTGGCAACGACAACATGCAGTTCTGAAATCTAGAGAGTCTAACGAACAATATTGTTATAGAGATAGACCGGTTGGGTGTAAGATATCCCCACCATTCTGCAGCACAGTAACAAGTATGTGGTATAGGCTACTTTGCACCAAAGTTGGTCTCTGATACTAAATAGCTTCTTCAATATTGTTGTTGTTTTCCGAGATATCAGCAGGTGCTAGGTGGGTCTTTTTACCCCCTTCAGTTAAAGGTGAAACTTAGATGTTTGCTTATGTTGCAAAAGGGATGCAGTCATTGAACTTATCTTAAAGACGTCAGCTCACTGCTTTGACACCGGCACGTGATCTCTGTGAATTCACCTGTACACATCAGCCATTTACCCAATGCTGAAATTATGTCTCCAGTTTGCTGCATCCTGAATGTATTATTTTATTCTGAGCAATATAACACAAGGTCGAATGCATACCAAACAACTTTTACCAGTTTTGGCAGGATGGATACTAGGTCGTTAGCTAGTCGGCACTAACACTCTTTGCTGAACATCGTTTGCACATCCGATCTGTACATACTATAGCTTTCCTCCTTATATATATACATGTATATGGACATAATCTACCAATATATTGAAATTTCTGTTTAAGTTTAATCAGTTAGAAAGAACTGTGTGCTAGCTCCATTGAGTCTTAAGTCAACGCTGGGACTTTTCGAAGAGTACTAAACAAAGTCATGTCAAGTGTTGCGTTTAATGTTTAGGTTAACGGTTTCATTAATTATTTTCACAAGCTTTTACCAACTTCTGCAGTATAGATTTACCAAAGTAAATTGATGCGATAGCAAACGGATCGTTGGTATATCAGAACATTATGTTATTGTTTCTTTTGCAGATTTGTCTACAGTCTTGAATACCAATACGAGTGAAGTAGATATAGATCTACCTACATTTTCAGCATGCCACATAATGGCCTTTCTACAAATAACGACACTCTTACAACTGTCAGCCACAACACGGATACTTCGTCGAACTCCCTGAATTCGTTACCTTCGTTCAAACTTCCTTTACAGACTATCCACTATTTTGTAGCGGGAGTGAGTGCTATTATTGTGTTCTGTGAGATCATTGCCGTCATTGTTTTACAGAGATGTAAACGAATTCCATACAAATGTTTGCATCTGACTATAAGTTACATCGTCAGTGACATAGTAGGGGAAGTATGTTTTATTTTGCATCAGTTGTTGATATATGGATTCGGTATAAACACTGATCTCATTCACAATTCCCGTATACTGACAGTTGCAATGATGGGTATGATATCCTCAGCCTTAATGACTGCAGTTATACTGGAAAGAGCTTTTGCGCTTAAAGCAAACTTGAAATATACACTGGCATTGAAAAAACTAAGGATTCACCTTGTTATAGCAATTATTTGGTTGACCCATTTTCTGATTGTAGTTTCTACTGTTGTTGTAAGTTTTCGTGTGAATTGTAACTGGACATTACGTAACTGCGATGTATGGGAAGTTTGTAAAAGTCCTAAATACATTTTTACAATAATATGGCTACTTTATGACGTGATAATGATAGTTGCAAACTGCGTTGTATACCGAACTGCAAGACGTCACGCTGTCGCCATTGACGCACTGAAGCAAGGACCAATAAGGGGCCAAGTGGAATATCCAGACAGTGTCAGTCAACGTCAATATGCAGCGATAATGGTTATCATAAAAATGATAACAGCCTACATTGTACTTAAAATCCCACTCGTTACAAATATGATAATTAGTTCAAATCTGACGCACTTACGAGATCTCACGTCAATGAGAGCTTTCCGCCTTTTGAGCTATCTTTGTCTACAGATCAACGCGTTTATTAACTTATATTTGTATGTTTGGAAAATGGAAGAATGTAGAATGCATTTCTTCTATATGTTGTCAAAGGTTTTCAAGAAGTATGACAGGAAAGCTGAGATGTTACGTATTTGTGTGTATGATATTGTGGTATTTCAAAGTCAAAGTGACGAGAACAGTATGCGTGTGAGATTGCTGTACTGGTATTGCTATAGGGTTAACGCACATTTTTTCACGATATTACATCTACATAACCCCGCGGGTTGTTGGTGCCTGAGACGTAGGTCGATGGCAACAACATATTCTGAGGATTTCTGCCGTTTATTGTTACATGAAAAAACGTCTTCTAATGCTATTCTAGCATAAAATTTCTCAAAAACGCACGACGCCCAACAATGCGCGGGACAACGTCCGTGTTGTGAAAGACCTGAGAACATGTCAATTGTTTACAATGGCACTGTAATGCGTTTGAAAACGGGTTAAAACAGAGCGTGAATCTCTCCGTTTACGCACATTTTTACTCCTGTAAAACACCGGCTAAATAGACTTTAGATAAATGTTACACCTTAAACATCAAATTGAAAGAAGACTATACTTTTCTGACGCGAAGCCTATAGGCTACAACACTCATCAAATATATGTGTTCACGTCGCCATTCCAATCCCCTCCTGTTTATAGTTTTGGCGTTTTCCGTCAGTCCTACTGCAGCCATATCTACGAAATGGTATTTAAATAAAACTTGGTGCAAGTATTAACTACTTTAAGGAAATATGGGTCCGCAAGTTTCAGTGTGATTGCTCGAACGACACTAAAGTTATTGCTAGTTGAACTTTTTCATCCTAAGTATTCTATATAGAAAGTTTTACATTTATTTTCTCTAAAATGTGATCAGAATTTATTGAATTTCAAACAAATAATCACCTAATGACCTATGATCACTTAGAAATAGGGGCCGTCGTGGGTCTATGCTGTGTCTTTTATATTCTATGTAGAAACTTTTTTCTCTCAAAGTTATCCATTGGATAAAAACGGCAAAATTTACATCTTCCAACAGACCATCCTTGGTCCAAAACTAGTGCTATCACTGAACGTGATTATAATACCTTGTCACAAGAAATGGCTTCTCTAATTACCTTATTTTCGAAAACTGTATGATTAACGAAGACAGCTGAGATACACATAATGCTCATCATCTTGATATGGCGAACATCTGGCCAAAGATGTGACCCTGATATTAAGTTGGCACCGTTAGAACATATGTCTGGCATATCATGTTAATAATCTGAACATTGACCTAAGTTTCATGTAAATCTTTCAAAGGGTAAAGGAGATATAGTCTAATGCCCTTTGTTCCATAAATGTGACCAGTACCATGATCCTCTCATGAGGTAACAGTCTCGGGTCATATATGTTAACAGTATAATCAGTCAGTAAGATGACACAAATGTTCTTTTAGAGGACCTTTACCAAGATTTCTAAAATTGAGCAGTTTTATCAAATACCATCACTTTCTGTATGTATTTAGTGAAAACTGAGAATGTTTTCTACTCTGAAACCGTTGGACCAATTTGGAAGCAACCAGGTTTATCAATATGAAATTGACACTTATTAACTTTTTTATAAATGAGAACATTTTTATAATCAGATCTATGTTACCTTTGGTGTTATTAAAAATGATAACAGCCTACCTTCTAAGTCAGCCAATTGTCGATAAAAGTTGTATTACAGTTCAAAGTGATCATCAAAACTTTGATAAGGTCATGAAAGATACAGCTCTTTTAAATAGAATATTACAAAAGTTATGTAGAAAAAATATAAAAAGTTTTCTTCTAATTGAACATAGTATGTTGTCATGACTTTCCTAGTTAAAAATCGAAACTGCATCGTAGGTATAATGTTAGTTTTATCAGATAATAAACAGACAAGTCGTCAGTATAACTTATTTCTTATGTGTTTTGAAACTCCTTTTGTGTTTTAAGCATGTTTCTTGACCAAGTTGTAATATGGCACTTTTGAACAGTATTACTTTTAGACAGTTTTGTGTGTTAAATTATCCTAAATATATATTATGTGATCGTGATAAGCTCATTATTCATGCATATTTTTGAACTATGTACTAAGTGGAAACCATGTAAATGTATTTATAACAAAATAAACTATATTAAATACGATATGACTTCCTTACAAATTACTTCAATGATTTACTGCATTTCCGTGGAGTAACAGAAGCACTGAAATCGGTTTTGAGTGACATATGTGTTGATAACGAACACACCGGAGTTGACAAGAAAGAATCGTATTAATTATGTCTAAATGTACGTGTTGAATAATGTAGAACCAGACTCAGAACACATACGCATGAACACTGTACATCAGTCTATGTGCAACTCTGTAATTACATTTATAAACTGGAATTTTTGTATATCATAAATGAACTAATACTTTTACATTTCACTGGTGGTCACTGCCGCACTTCATTTCTGGACACCGGGATTGGATGTCCCAGCAAGCTGACTTCGTCTAGACTAAAAAAGTATTAAGGTTTCTTTTAGAAAAAAATGCTATAGTTCACCCGTAACTTTCACTTTCCCTTCAGCTTTTATCGTTATATTACAGTTAAGCGAAATGTACACTGACCATTCCGGATCTATAAATCATTGGATCATGAGACCGCTACTGGTATCCTACATGTTAACCGGACGCTCAATTAGCCGGACTATTTCGATTTGCACGTAATTAAACAGTTATCCTTTGATTTAACGTGTAATGAACGATACCTGGATCATGTAGACGCTTTCCCCAGTGTAGTCAACTTATCACTCAGGTGAACAGCATTTATAAATTTGATATATATGTACTGCACTTGCCTTATGTTTTGATTGCAGACGGCCAATGTCACGTGGGGGCTTAATATATCAATGCACATGCGCACCTGCGCAAAGGTATAGCGATATTAATTATCTATTATTCCGTTTCAACACTAGTTTCAATAAAATTTTAACAGTTTGGAATGGGAAAGCCTTGCAAACCGTAAAGAAAACACTGAAATCTTAAAAAGTAGAATGTCTTTGTTAAATTCATGCTGAAAGCATTTAATGACACATTTAGTACATTAGGACCTAAATCAATGCAACCATGACGGACCTCGGTTCAGCATTAATGCTATAAATAGTAACCAGTTGCTTTTTCCGGGAATGCCACTTGTTTAATTTAGCTGTGCAGAGCATAATGTGAGAAAATCAATCAGAAAAAAAAACAATTTGATGAAATTAACAGACTTTTAACACAAACTATTGCCCGGATATTAATTGAACGGACGTTACATATTTCGGGAACGTTTTACTGATTATTGTTTAACTCGAATTGAACTAGAAAACATATTGTGTGACCTCTAAAGTATACGGATGCGTACAGGTTAGACCGAAGTTTGTTGTGTGAAAATTTCGTGTTTTCTGTCTGCAATATTGGCATAATCATTTAGAAAAAGATCCAGTCCGATTAATTAAAAGAAACCAGTAATGCTTAAAGTAATTATATTTGCTATCAGAGATAGTATTGTTGGTATGAACTAGTTCTCCAAAAGTACTGGTTGCAATTTCTTAAAATGTCATCACATGCAAAACCAAGTCACGTCCAGTCTTTAGAGATTTGAGCTCACTCAGTTGTAAACGGGCTCTAGTAATGCAAATGGCTTGCTCTATTTCTAATACGCGATTGGTACCATCACGGGTGACGTTTTGAGGACGATTAATGTAAAGGGAGAGAATATGAGTCGTAATCCGATCGCCAGCTATGAGGATGTCATCGAGATTGGCTTTCTAAAGAACAGCGGTTTATCAAGATATTTTTATTTTAATTTCTTTGTAGTATTTTCCCTTCACCAAAACACAATTTTGCAACTTTTAGCTAGTCGTGAAATATTGCTACGATATCTCCTAGATGCACCTTTATATAGAGCTACCAAAAGTACTTTTGACCTTTATTACGTTTCCAAAAATATGGTAAGGAGTTGCTTGGGTTTAAATATATCGAGTACAGAAGGTGATTTACAAAGATGCCATGCGCACTGTAACGAACTGATGCTAACCCTTATCTGACTATGTACAGTCTAGTAGAAAATTTACCGACTAAAAAAGTTTTATTTTGGTAGCTTGGCTGCCTTGGAAACATTAAAATAATCAGTTTGTCTAAGAAAACATACAAAAAGGGAAGTAAACAAAGGCATCCTACATTAATTTCTACAATCGAATCACCAAGGAGACGTAGAACCTTCGTAAGCAATAAAACAAACGTGTTGAAGATGATTTTCGTTCCCCACCCGGCACAAAATGCTTTGGCACGAAATTTGATTCAGTGATATATTCTACAATTTCACAGAATACTTACTAATCGATAATCCATCATAAATAACTCGTAATTCTAACTTTATTACATGCAAAAGTCCAATATTAACTATCCTATTAACTACAAGTATCACGTAAATGACTTCTAAACATTCGAAACGGAAGCTATGTTCAGCCATTTTTATCATGCGGTAATCTTCCGATAAGAACGCCAGACTCCGATGACGTCATATTCTGCGAACTATATGATATTGATTCCAGTGTAATTCTTTAGTGTTGTGTGCTCACTCATACCATCCACATCTAAGAAATCATCGAATTGGTATGGTTGATCCGTCTACCGACGAGGTAAGCACAGGTTTAGAATACCATAATTAATTGGTATAATCGCCGCCTGGTTAAGAATACCATAATAAATGGTATAGTCGCCGCAACACTCCTCCGTCTCCAGCTTCTGTCATGCGCAGTTTCCATTGAAGTCCGATCGGCATAGAATACCAATTTGGTATAGCTCCGTTGCTGATACCGTCAATCGCGTCCCTGATATTGGATGTGAGATACCAGTTCCAGAATACCAGTCTTTAGTTGGTTCCATGTCCTGATCACCAATTGGTGCTAGCTACCAACTTCAGGGAAGGGTATCCTATACCATTTCTTTGACGTATACCTACTATTTATATTTGCATCGTTGTCGGACATACCAACCACGTGGCCAACCATCACCTACTGAATACCATATCATATGGTATATACCAAGAGCGAATACCATCTTTATAAACATTAACGTTGTTACCATATAAGCAGATGCTGTCAAATACCAATACCCGCTGATGGTATATACCAAGAGCGAATACCATCTCTATAAACATTAACTTTATTATAATATAAGTAGATGCCATCAAATACCAATACCCATGGACGGTATATACCAAGAGCGCATTCCATTTCTATAAACATTAACAGTTCAATAATATAAACAGATGGTATCAAATACCATTACCATTGGATGGTATTTCTCGTGATTAAGCTAATAGCAGACATATATTAACAGTGAAAGTTACCACACAGTCAGTCTATGACAATAAAGACATTCAGGTCACTGCAACAGGTCACCGGGCACCCCTCCTGTTTCGAATACCGACATATTGGTATCAGCTTCAAATATCGTGCAATCCAACATACTTACGTGAATATTTGTGGACTCTTTTGAAACTGTCTTTAAACAATCTCACGAACTTTATGTGAAATATAGAACCTGTTCACTAGTAAAACGAACAATTTACTGCAGTAGGAATAAATATAGAGAACTGTAACATCTATTATTAAACGCTACCAAATTACTATATACAAGCATAACACTTCATAATAACTTGTCCTACATAGTTATTTGTTAAGTTAAAGTTGAAATAAAATCTTAAACTTTATTCGCCTCTTTTATATGTGGTCATCACAAAATTAGTATTTTATCACAACGCCAGGACGGACCCTTTGTTACGTATAATCTGTATGTCACAGGAGAATAGGTATTCGTAACAGCACATAATTTTCACTGTCCTAATCGTTTGCTTTCCACTTCATGCGCGCACTTGGCCTTTTCGTTTCCATTATTTGTCACCAGCCATCCTTTGGGATTAAACGTATGAAATCACCGATGAGGTACTCACTTAGTGCAAATCTTTTCGTAGTGCAAATGCTTTTTCTAAACTGTTTTAACGTTTTCTAGTTCAGTTGGTCGCCCTCTGTTACACAAGTCTCTTGAACAGCCATGTTTGCTTGGGTGAATGATGGTAGGTCCATCAAGACTGATATAATCTTTAACAGCCATGTTTGCTTGGGTGAATGATGGTAGGTCCATCAAGACTGATATAATCTTTAACAGCCATGTTTGCTTGGGTGAATGATGGTAGGTCCATCAAGACTGATATAATCTTTTACAGCCATGTTTGCTTGGGTGAATGATGGTAGGTCCATCAAGACTGATATAATCTTTAACAGCCATGTTTGCTTGGGTGAATGATGGTAGGTCCATCAAGACTGATATAATCTTTTACAGACGTTATACAATCTTTAAAAGATTCAATCGACCAATAAGCTGTACACAATGAAATGCATCTACGTCAATGTACCCCAGAAAACACATTAAATATCAGCTATAGATCTATACCAAGCCTAGTGCGATATATTATATAGTCTCGAACTACAGCCGTTTCGTCCATATCACAACTTGAAGGTGACTTGTATAGTGGTCAGTATGTATGACTGCATGCTCTTTAAACTTGGATATCTCGGTCATATGAAAAACAGTTAGCACAAAGTCAATGGATGCAGCAACTATGGAACAGAATGCTCCATCTTAAACAAATTAGTATAAACTGATAATGAAAGAACTATATCTAATTTGTATTATTTTAATGCATGTAAGAAGGTTGTCACAATACCTATTAAATGTACTTTTTTGCGACAATAGCAAAGTTTTTTTTATCCAAATACACATATTTTTGACAATTGTCCGCTGCACGCTGATGTATGTAAAATGTAAAATCTGTGAGAATTCAACGTTATGGCTTATAAATTATGTTCAATAACAACTAGCTAATGAATGCTGATAAATCTAAAACTATATGTAATGCTTGTGACAATTTAATGTTCCAATGAAACATACAATGTGTTCTGTAACATTAGCTGTGAAACCATATGTAACGAGTGACTGAGGAATTGCAAGTAATACACGAGTAAAGTCTTGTCACTATGAAGTATATAAAGCGACAACATTCTGGTCCTACTAAAAGACCATTTTTGTTCTTACTAAAATGTACAGTAATAAGCATAACAACCTTGCTTCCTTTCCTTCATCTTCAAAACAAATTTAATAGATCTACCTTTATAAGTGTTTGAGTTATTGCAGGATAAAAGACATATTTAAGTGGTATTTAAACAATTTCTGTCACAAAATCAAACGCCATTTTTGTCCAACAAAAATGTGAAATGACGTCCATATATTAACATATTGCCTACTTCCTTCATGCAAAGTTTCATAAACTAACTTGAATACGTTTGCGGAATCACATAGTCCAGTATTTTCGGACAGGCGGAAGATAAAGCCTCAGTCCTTTCCGATTAAACCAATAGGGGACTACTAATTGAATGAAATTATCTTTATATTCATAACTTATTATGTGTTTTATACATGTGAAACTAAATGTAATTTTTGAGAGGAATTAACGTTATTAAGGCATATGTATGTGTTCTATAACAATATGAAACATTGGTTGGGTGAAGTTAACAATATTGTAAAACACTTAATGATTAGCTGTATGCTGGTATCAGTACAAGCTTATGTAACCTGTTGAGACAATTTAACTTTTAATGTAAAACAAACATGGGCTATACATCAAATCATGTGAAGCAGTTTATAGAAATTTAAGGGACCATTTGGTGAAATTTTCCAAATTCAATTTTTCTTACAGTAAGATTTTCTTAACAGTTTCTGAACGACCTATCGAAATAAAATGTGATTCCAATCAGTCACCATTCTAACCATTAGATATAACACTATAGGTCTTTTATTTAAACAATACGTGATGTCAATCCAAAGGTCAATTTCGAAATAACGTCACGAACTTAGCGAGTTCCTATTCATAAAACGTGTCACGTGTGTTTGAGAGGATGTAACGGTAAACAAAATTCTATAATAATTAACAAATGAATGCTGATGACACACGTGTATTTGGTATAGCAAGTAGCAGGCCCCGATTTCACGAAAATACTTAATAAAATAAAATAATATAAAGTAATTGCTCAGCTGAGTACGTTATTTCAAAGTCTTACTGTCACTAAAAAATAAGGATTTCCTTGTTGTCACTTTTAACGATAATATATTTTTAAACGAAATTAACATGTTGAAAGAAAATAATGTTGTATAAAACTAAATGCAAGTCAGATATAGCAAAAAAATCATTTGATTACAAGTTAAGAATTTTAAGAATTTACTTATGTAAATTACTTGTTAAAAACAACATTTACTGCAAAAATATTGATAAGTGTCTAATAATTGTAATAAATGGGTAAATATTATTCTGACAAACTTGAATGTTTTAAAGGAATAAACATGCAAGGGTCTGGTGTGTGTTGAAATAAGTTGAGCATGTTACTGAGTAATTACTTAAGTATTTTCGTGAAATTGGGACCAGTTGTATTCGTTCGTTGAACTTTAACGTACTAAGAAGAGAAATTTACATTAAAGCACATGTATATGTTACATAACTATTTCCAACCGACTTCTGATTTGAAAATACAGCGTATACGTATATAACTATAAATGTGTGTCTGCTGCTTCTAAGTCTGTGTTGCGGTATGTTTAATGCTTGAATAAGGTTTTGGGGTAAATTTACTTACGTAATGTTGATGTATGTAAAAATATGAAAAACTTTGAGAGTTTCACATATATTTTTATGTGTTTTATAACAATGAGCAACATGCTGACGTATGTGTACAATACAAAGCCCTTTTCGTAAATAAAGTATCATTGTGGTGCATGTAACTGTCTGTAACAATGAAAACTTAAATAATAGCTTTTACAATGATAATAAATAGTAAAATGGTCGAAATAAATGACAAAAAATAATGATTTTCATTCTATATACAAAAGTAAAATGACAGGTTTTTATACAGATTGATGGATAAAAAAATGTGAAAAGTAATAACAATTTATATACAATCATCACAGCTGACGGCGATGTACAGTTGTAAATATTATGATGGTTTTATATACAGCAATAGATGTAAAAACAGATGTGAATTAATAAGCAGCTATCACAGCCACCTGCACGTGTAAAGTATATACAGCTGTAAGATGTGAATAACATTAGAATATGCATAGCTATCACAGGCACTGGCGATGTATATTGTAATGATTATTCTATATACAAAATGTGAAAGACCTTGGTCCAGAATGTTCTATATGCTGTTATCACAGACGCTTGAGTTGTAATAGGACTGTATGCGGTGAATAATCTAAATGCTTCTATCACAGACGCTGATATTGTAACATGGTACCTTGTAATGAATATTCAAATGATTCTATCACAGAAGCTCAAATTGTAAAATGGTATGGTTTAATGAATATTCTAGGTGCTTCTTTCACAGAAGCTAACTGTAAAATGGTACTATTTCATGAATATGAAATACTTCTATCACAGACGTTATGTATTATGGTACGTTGTTATGAATATTGTATGCAGCTATCACAGATGTTGGCGATGTAAATCATTGGGTGTGATGAATATTCTATATACAGTTTTTTGACAATGACAACGTTATGTAGTATAAAATCCTTGCACTACTTGAAAGAATCATTTTGACAATGTTTAATGTTAAAATGTCTCCCAGTACAGGTATATCACAGTTCTGTTTCAGTAACAGGATCAGTAAGTTGTTCAACTAGATCACCGGATGATGGTGGCATGTCTAGTAACCAGCACTTGTGGATCACGTCCAGAAGCTGGAAGAAATGTTAAGTTTGAACATACGAAAAACGAAAAAATGCAGTGTAAAAACTAACATTAAGT
Organism: Saxidomus purpurata; assembly: GCA_022818135.1. Classification (NCBI taxonomy): domain Eukaryota; kingdom Metazoa; phylum Mollusca; class Bivalvia; order Venerida; family Veneridae; genus Saxidomus; species Saxidomus purpurata. The sequence continues at coordinate 42,038,393 of JAFMSR010000001.1, read as the reverse complement.
TTAACTTGGAACTAAGTTAACAAATGATTTACTCAAATGTGTCTAAAGATCATATAAGAATAAAGACCACCTTATCATTGAAGGACGACAGTGAGAAAATGGGGCATAAAAACCAACAAAAGAAAATCTTATTCTTCTGGCAAATGATTTTGTTAACAGGTATGCTCTGCAAATTTGCAGTTAAATTTAGAAACGTGACATCGGATTATGTGCTGTTGGAATTTCTCTATCATTATAAGGTTGTATGCTCAGACAGAAAACTTGTTAAAAATGGCAGACAACTTCATTACAGACAACAGGCAAATATGCTCTGGAAAATGTCATCAAAGCCATTGATGCATAATTTTTTCGATCACACGTTTCCTTTGACACAATATGGAATACGTTTACGATTTAGAATGACACACATACTTGATGTCCGACAGTCCCAAGTTGTCCTACTTGCTGAAGTTTGTTTCGGAGAACATCAAAACTGTCCTGTGTAGCCGGTAGTAAATCACGCACAGTAAGTACGTGCAGGCTTGTTGCCATTTCTATACATTCATGTATGTGCCTCTGGTTCACCCCATTGAGTAACGGTATCTCGCTCAAGTTTGGTGTTTCACTTTGGCCTTCTTTGAGATACATCTCCTTAACAGCTGTTGAAAGATTGCAGTTAGGTAAATTACGCATTAAAGCCTTGAACATTTAGACTATTCCATATATAGTAAAACGGAGTATTTATTTATCCGAGGTGACTGGCTCAATTCCTGCTTTTCATGAAAAAAAAATTAAACATATGCAAAGTAGCTCAGATAACAAATAACTGATAAGATTGGAAAGCTAGTTCAAATATTAAACCAAGTAAGATTTTTTTCTGAAAGTAATGACTTCTGACGTTGACTTAACTATCCTTCAAAGTCAACATGTAAATTCTTCTAAATTTGCACGAAAACAGTGCCACAACCTACGAGCAATACCGCTTGATCAGTATACAGTCAGTGCTATATAAAAATGTAAAATACCTTTAAAAGGATCTTTATCTAGACCAAGTGCTGCTTCTACTTCAACATCTAATTCGTTGTCTTCTGGTTGATTCTGTGAGAAAATTCTGTCTATCACAAGTTCTGCGTCGATCATCATCTTGGGTTTGGAGCCAGATGGAGTTGAGGTGTTACTTTTGTTTGTTTTTATGCTACATGTTTCTGAGTCTTCTGATGTTGGCTGATTAAGAAATGCTTCGTCCGTAACTGCCAAGTGATTTTTGCTTGGAGATCTATGAGCCTTTCCTCTTCGAGTGTCTGGACTTTCACGTACAATCTCCTCCAACGGAATTGGTTTCTTTTTTCTTCGTCTCTTTTCTGAATTTTGTTCAGTGGCTTTGCTGTTTACAGGACTTCGACCGCGTCCAAAATTAGAGGTTTTATTTGGACTCGGAGAACGAGATCTTGGTTTAGATGCAAAGAATCCTTTAGCAGCTAGGTTTTCAAATAATTCCTGATCATCTGGTTGGTCTTCGTACATACTTTCAGCAGTTCCCGGCCGAACTTTAACTTCACACCGCTGTTCTTCTCCAGACTCACTTGGGTTTGCATCGATGACCGAGGTTCTCAGAGGAACGCCTTTCTTTATAAGTTCCCTATACCTTTTTGATGCTTTTGATGTAGAGGATCCAGACATGCTTATTGTATCAGAATTTTGAGATACGTCTGAATTGGTATTGTATGTATTGTCAACTGTTGTTTTGTCCTGAGGTGAAGATGGTCGGTTCAATTTCCGTCCGGGTGAAAATGTCCCTGGGTCTGGTACTCTGGAATGGTCCATTGTTGGTGACAGTGCTCTTGATAGATGGGACATCTGATTTGAATTTAATGCACGATTATTCGCTGACTGAACGTTCGGTGACATAGGCCGGCTCATAGGTGACATTGGCCTAGGTACAGTCGCATTTGTTTTGATATTTGATGACGTTGATGAAACAATAGGAGACATTGGTCGTGACATTTGTCCTTGATTATATGACTTTTCATACTGATTCTGCAAAAACTGCCTTTGTGATGTTGGCGATAATGATCGACTAGGAGTTGTAGGTCGACTGACTGGAGACATCACGCGGCTTGGAGGTGACATAGAGCGACTGAAGGGCGGGTCCGGTCGACTAGATACTGACGTATATGGTGTTATGTTCAATGACTCTTTTTGTCTATGTGGCACTGCACGTTTTCTATTTCGTACGTTTCTGACTCTACCATGAGGCGAGCCAGTTATCGACATATCGCTTTCTTTGGTTTTGCCAGAGACTAACACTTTTTCGGCGACCACTGTGTCGTGATTTATTGTTTTATTTTCACTACTTACACCTTTTTGTGGAAGACTATCAACTGGAGGTAGAGGATTATTTGCAAAATATGTGGTTGAAGGGTCGGAATTACTATCAATCACTTTATAATTCCTTGCCCATGAGTCTACAATGCCTTTATTACTTCCAATTTGAAACTGTGTATTTAAATGTAATTTTCTATTCATAAATGCATCTGACATCTCACTACTCATTGAACCACTGTCAAAACCGCTGTCTACTCGCGAGGACGGTGTTTGTGTAACTTTTCGTCTATTTAAAGACAGTTTATTTCCAGTTTCAGTGTCAGTCATATGATAATCTGTTTCATAGTGTTCACTTTCGGCTTGTGATGACAAAGAGGAAACTTCTCCACTTGTCAACGAGGTATCCACCCCACCTCTATGCCTTTCACTTGAAACCAGAGTACTAGCACTCTCGTCACTGCTAAAACTTGAATATCGTTTAACACTTTTTGCGTGAGTTTGGGTGTTTGTAACTGAGAAACTTTCACTTGTCGGAACAGGAACAGTAATCAGTTCACCGGTTTCTTGTTCATTTTCCGCTTCACTGGCACCAGTTGCTACCTTTCTTACAGTAGCATATTTAACTGCCAAACCCATAGTTCGTCCTCTATCGACACCTGAGTTTGGAAATGATGCTTTACCTTTATTATTAAGAGCTCGTTTTAACGCAGCTCTTGCCCTGTTTCTTTTGGCAATAGTAATTGACTTCGTGTCATTAAAAGCTGGGTTGACTTCCGGTGGCTTTTCAACCGGTTGTTTATGCATCGGCGTCCTTGGTCTTTTTAATGGTGCAGATCTTGCACGATCAAGTCTAGGATCACGTTGTTCCGGAAATGGATTCCTATGAGGTGATGAATGGGTGTTCCTAAAACTAACCATTTTCACTTTAGAGTTATTGCTTGTACTGCATGGGCTCATATTATTGTCATACATTTCATCACTTCGGATAACATTTTCGGCAGTGTGATTTTTCTTCCTTTTTTCTTCTAGTTTAAATTCCACAACATTTAGAAGCATTTCACGTTTGTCTTCTGGAACATCGTTTAATGTAATTTGTTTTGCTTTCAGCATTTCATAATAATCTATCAGCTCAAAACTGGATTTTGACTTATCCGTAAAGTTAAACGTCTTTCTGACAGACTCCCTTTTCTGTGCGTTGTCTCGTTCCGCCATAATATCGCTAACTGTTATTTCTGGCTTTCGGAAATCAACAGGATCGGTCATACCCGGTAAACAATCCAGAATATCATCCATATCATCGTCGTCAAAATCTTCTGGAGTGGAAATGAAAGACCAAAGACTTGATCTTGACTCCCCAGAAACAGTCTTTTTCAATTTGTTCATTGCCTTTTTGTTTACTTGTGTGTAGTATTGCTCATCGATAATATCCCACACCTCTGATTTGTTGGGTTTAGCCTCTTTGACCTTAACCTGCCTGGGGACTGATCTTTGGCTTGGGGAAATGTCCTCCTCTTCTATTGCGTCTAAATGACTCTCTTCATCAGTAGGCTTAGCTTTGAAGACCGATACGGTGGTATCATTACTTGTTATAGATTTTAGAATAGAAGTTGGTTTATTCAACCAGTTTCCATCCTTACGTTTTCCATTTTGTTCAGCACCCGATTTTACAAATGCTTCCATTTTACCTTTTTGAGGAACTTCTTCCTCGAATTTCTTTTTACTGAAAGAGAACTTTCTGTCTTTCTTAATCAGTTTAGCACTAGATTTAGTCTCTTGTCTAAGTTCTTGTAACTTTTCGTCTTTCATTGGATCAGGTGAAACACATCTGCCGTTATCCGGCTGCCTTGTGATATGAACCTGAGAAGAATTACTTTCTACATTGTTCACTACTTTTTTATTCTTTCTCTGATTTATCTTTTTGGTATGCTCGTAATTTTTCGTCAAACTTTCTTTAGTTTTACCTGAGTGCGTAGATTTAAACGTTAATTTAGAAATATCAGGCTGCGGCTTTGGGAATGCTGAAATATCTTCTGGCGTTGATTCATCCTCGGATCCACTAGAATTCAAAATTGTGTCTGGCGTTCTCACATCTCTTCCATCGTAAGCGGGTGACATAGGACGTCGTGGAGACGTAAGATTTGCCATAGAACCATTTTCTTTCTTTCCTAATTGAAATTCTTCTTCACTGTCACTTTCACTGCTTGAAAATGCATCGTTATCGTGAATAGCGTGGAACATTCTATGTGTATCTTCCACTTCGTATGAATATTGTGCCTCAAATTCATCGTCCTCATCAGATATTACACTGGTCAAATTGAGTTTTAGAGGCACGTTTTCTGAGTTATAGTTAACATATCTGTTTTGAAACTTCTTCTCACACATTTTTGTAAGCACTTCCAGTGCAACGAGGGCAAAAGATCGAATATCCGGCAGGAAAAAGTGTCTTTTGTCTTTTATTGAATTGTCGAGGCTCTGTTGTAATGTACCATATATTTGGGCCTCTTCAAAATCACCTACAGCCGCGCGCAGAACCATGCTCTGAAAATTAAAATAAACGTTTAGTTGACGATTTGATATTTAACAACAAAACCTCACGATTTTTTAGACTTCGGTTTACGATTTGCATTGTTTTCAAACAGTTTCTATGCGTGCATGGAACATAATTTGAATAACGTTATGTTATATATCACTTTCCTTTAGAAAAAGAAACACGAGTACTTCTTTTAAAATTACTCAACCTAGCAATGTTTTGACGAAGTGGCTGCGATGCACTTTCAGGGTTAAGTTGGATTTCCATTAAGAATTACTATGAATAAGCTTCATATTTACATATTCTTCGTACGGACCTAAGGTAGTTGTCTGCACCTTCTCCAGTTTTGGCGTATATAAATGTAAGTGTACATAATATTATGCAAAACGTGATTATTGGAACGGGAAAGTTGATCTTTTCATCTTTGAATTTAGAATTCAAATTATACAAGAGATCAAAGGCATTGATGTAAACCTATTAAAGCAGCTATGTTACAGTTAGTAATGAATGAAAGTTGTTTCATGGCGTATCGACTTTCAAGGTCATATAGCGCGCATTAAAATCTTCGTATCAAAATGTAATATGCATGAATGTCGTTAAGTGTTGAAACTATGTTTATCGCACTGACGTGCGGCCACCTCCTTGGTGGTTTGAGTCACAACTTGTGTGGGGCTTTACCATGTCTGCAGGGAACTCAGCTCACCAATCCCATTGTGTCGCCTATTACGACACACACGGGGCATTACATATAGTGGTTGCAATTCTGGACCAACGCACTGACCTCCAACCACAGGGGTAAGTTAAAGTAAGTTGCAAGTTTTAAATGCCTTATACATGTATAATGTTATAAAATTCATGTTGTTTCCCTAATATAGGCAAATAAAATACAGTTCTTTAAAATAATCTATGTAACAAGATCTTTACACATTTAGTTAAAGCAAGTACCCTATATTTTTGTTTACAATGTAACAAGATCTTTACACATTTAGTTAAAGCAAGTACCCTATATTTTTGTTTACAATAGTGACCCTTAAATGTTTGTGTTAAAGAACAGCAAAAAGAAGAAAAAACTGTGATTAAATTATCAATTAATAGAATAATGCAAAGTGAATTTATAACAGGTAACAAAGATAAACGTGTAAATAGGAATCGCAGCATCAAGTATTAGAATATGTGTTTTATAATTTGCAACAGTTTTTAACGCAGTTATCAATTTAGGAAAAAACCAAGCAGATGACTACTATATCTTTTTTCCTGTGGTCAGTCGGTGTGAAACAGATCTGTCAGTAATAATTGTATAATAAGTTGCTGTGCTAAAACTGTTAGCGTTAGTGAAATAGTAGATGTAACAGACTTTATCTGCATCACTCTGCAATACTAGCAGTCGCTAAATTGAACCCCAAACGTGAGTAGCGCATTTTTTGACAACAGTGTTGCTATAGCAATGTTTTGTAATTTCAACATTCTGCTTTATTCATCACATTGCGTTGTGTCATTACATCGCATTTGTAATAGCAAGAGAATGGGCTACATATGCTGACTTAAAATAAAATACAGTAAACTCCGTTTATCATGACTCCGGATATAGCGAAATTCCGGATATAACAAACAACTTTTCTAAGCCCAATGGTTTTTCCATTTTTATTTAAAACGAAGTTGCTATATGGATATAACATACTCCGGATATAAAGAACAAATTTAAAAGGTCCCTAGGGGTTCGTTTTACACGGAGTTTACTGTACATGTTACAAGTTTTTCCACTTTTAATAATTGTTGTGTTGTTGTGTTTAAAACACGGAAACATGTCACGTCGGCAGTCACACAAATAAATTAAGGATGATTGATTTGTATGTTGTGTAACGTGTACATGACCTTATCACCCGTGCTTATTATACTTGTAACACAATCTTAATCATGGCTGGCAATACGCCATTGAAAAAAAACATTTTTAGTATTTTACGTCATAATTTCTGCTGTAAATGATTTAGTATTGTCATTTGAACAGAAGGTTTTTAGACAGTCATTATAATAAGTTTGTTTGTTTATAAATGTACATGTGTGTATACTCAGATCCTCTACACTTATAGTAGAACGATTAAAGTTCCCAATTATAATCTATTACAAGATGAACTTGTTTTTGTTTTAATAAATGTTCATAAATATATTGTCATACTATGTGTTCATAAATTAATTTAAATTTAAAAGATCCTAAGATCAGAATTTGAGAATTACCATTTTAGTATTTTACTAGTTATCATAATTGTGGAATGCATCAACGTTGTTGTTGTATGAGTTTAACGCCCGTTCCAACCTAGCAGGTAGTTTACCTAACAGTCATTCCTGGGCAGAACCAGTACTAGACTCCGATCCTCCGTAAGAAACTGACAACTTTCTCACATAAAGAGACATGGATGGCAGCAGGGCCGAAACCCATGGCCATCATTCTATGAGAGGTTACAGTGGATTCCAGTCAGCGACTCTAACAACTCAACCACGGAGGAGGGGAATGCATAGACCTTTTTTTTGGCTATGAGCTGCGTATTCATTAATTAATTCAGTTCACGCTGAACTTTTGTCAGATATTTGCTTATTTTCATATCGCAGATTATGACCTTTGAAATGTCAATATGCTAAATCACTATTTCAAATGTAATAATTATATATTATTGTATTGGATACATTAAATCAAATAGAAATATTTCAGTATGCATTCAACTAACAAAGACAACCAAACTTTTGACCTGTAATATTTAATTGAGCATGTAGTCGAATAAACAAGAAAATAAAAGATTGAAATCTAAAATACATAAGACTGTAATTAAATAATGCATTTAACACGACAAACATAACTAACAAATCGTTAACACTACTGCTTTGTTTGGCGTCGTCAAATATTTAAGTTAATGGTTAGAATTAATTTATGTATATAGATAATTGACTTTCTATATTAAGATTCTATGTTTACACGTTCAAAAAACTGGTTAAGCTTTAGTATACATTGTAATAGTTTAATTGGTAACTTTTACTCAGCTGGTGGCAAGTGATTCTGTCTTTGTGATCTGTGCAGATCATGATCAGTCTGCAAATCTGCGCAGTCTACGCATGATCTGCACCGAATCAGGCCAACGTTCGCCATGTACAGTCCTGATTTAGTAACGTCGAAACGGAAGTAAGGTAGTATATATAATATTTAGAAATACTACTAACCTATGTTTTAAAATGTATGTCATACTATTGGAACAAACTTCTGTAACAATAGTTACATGGCAGGGAATAAGTAGACACATTTTTACTTTTTGTGTGCATGTTCAAAATTCTTTCTAAGATGGCAGTGTTGCAACACGAACTTCAAGATGTTTGATCAATAGGTAAAACAATTTAAAACTGGAAGCGTGGCAAAGATGTCCTCGTAGTGAATATTTTGTTTTGTTTTATTGTAAAAGATCGAAAATGTCGAGGTTTTTTCCTTCGTTTCCCACATCCAAGAGTCTACGTAACCATCAGATTCTCATTTTTTAAATGTTATATTAACCTTCAAAAAGGTCATTTTGAGTTATGGTCAAGAATGATGATGAAAACGCAGTAGATGCTTTAAAAACATGTAAGAAATGAGTTTTATCAAGTTAATTCTCTTACTGACAGATATAAATAGAAATATACATAACAGAAAATGTGGATTTTAAATGTTTGACTAATGGTTTCTCTATATTCAATGGGAATAAATCTGCTACACATAGTCCTGTATTTTGGTTTTAACAATGGCAATATTAATTTTTCTATATGAGTCTAAATCAGTGCTTATGGTGGTCAATTTTGAAGGGTAATATCAGTTTAAAAGATGAAAAAATACTGTAATTTACAAAAGGAAATCAATTGTTCTGAACTCCAGTGTTTCAAAATTTTACTGGACCAATGGAAGACTTTTATAATATATAAATTAGGTTTGATTTTTTCAATGTGAGGAATCCTGTTGAACAATTAGTGGGACAGTTAAGAAATTTTAGCAAGAGTAAGTGTTATACAAAAAACTGTAAGTGACCAAGCATTCATATATCCAGATTTTTTATCAGTAATTGTTTATTTTCTGAAGTTAGTAGATTGTTTTGAGATGCATTCATACACGACGAGTACAAGTTGTGTTCAAAATTTGCCCGAGTGTACCTTTTGTGCAATAAATTTACCTTTGCTTTCTTCCGGTTTAGACCTGGCTGCAAGTTAATGGAATATTCAGTTATAGTACAGTACCATCGTTATCGAAATTCCGACTGAACAACCCAAAATGTCAATTTCCAGCAAAATAATATTTACGCTATATATCGAAATTTTGGGATAGTAAGTTGACTTTTTGGGGATATTAGTCGAATCTAGGCTGGAAAAGGAATGATTTAGAAGGTACTAATGTTTATGCTAAGGTAAGGTGTGCTGCTATTTTTTACGAGCAATTATTCAACTACTGTACACTTGTGCGACAGATAGTAAAATTATAGGCTATATAAAATACTCCTTTATAAACCATCTACAATTCATACTGGTGTCTAACGGCTACTATGTATATTTCAGCTACAATTTAAGAAATGGGTTGTAAATAATTATAATCAAATGTTACAGTACCTGTAAAGAGCCTTTCAGATAAATGCACGAGCTCGTCAGGTTGCTGTGCACGATATTTTCGTGGTGGAGATAAAACAGACCTTCTGCGATATCATGAACAATCATGCGCTGACATTGCTCCGGAAGCGGAAGTTCCACCTTCTGTAAGAAGTCCCTCAGCGTTCCGCCGTTTGTTAGCTCAAGACAAATAATTCTGAAATTAGATATATAGCATCTATAAGGAAAAGGTCTAAGGTTGATTTAATGACTAAATCTGATGTTTAGGTCATAAATATCATGAAAGATGTTTTTGAACGATATCCTCAATGTCATGGATATCTTGAACGTGTTCACAGACAAGGTGAGTGTTGAAAGTTACTTTTAGGTAGGAAAATTCTGAGATATCATTAAAACATTAGGGCTAAGTAAATGGTTATATCACGAAACGAAAGCAAAAACTAAAAAGATCATATTTCAGTGTCTTCATCATAATTATTTACGAACATATACATGTATTATTAATTTCATTGAACATAACGAAACATTTTTATAATGGACAACATACTCAAATAAATGCTGGCACCTTGACCTCTGACCTTATTATTTAAATATTAAAAATGACCAAATACTAGAACTAACTACCGACCCAAGGCGGCTAGAAATGCTGCCAAAATCGGGCTTCTTGTGAGCCTTACATGTTGGCCCAGATATTGATACTGGAAATCAACTATCTTATAACCAGCTCACATACAAAATTCAAGGAAATGAACCAAACAGGTCTCTTGGAATGGAATGCAGTGAAAACAGTTTCTACTACATCTGCTGAACTTCCTGTGACCTTGATCGTTTACAAACGATTTTAATATCAGCAGGAGTCACCAAACTACAAACAACAAACTTCCGTATAGGTCTAGACATTCTCTGGAAATGCATCGGAAACGGCTTTTCAATGCAGATTTCTCTGCAACCTTGATTTAGACACACTAGCCCAACTGGTACATCTACTAACCTCTCCCGATCGACAATAAAGTTTCAGAAACACAGATCAAAGTGCTGTCTGGGAGTGGACCTAATAGTTTATAATGTCGAACACTGTGAACTTGACCTAGAAAGGTCATAACTAGACCTACAAAGGTCATCTATATCGTATGAAATAGAGCAACGCATTTTCTTGGAATGTTATCAAAATGGTGTCATAGATAAGTGACTATTTGCTTTGATATAATGATCCCAGAGCAATAGAGCACATGAACCAAGATCAATCTAAAGACAAAGTATGTAGCCTATTGCTCGTAGTGTTCTTAAAGTGTCGTGTGATAATATACGCCTACAGACGGATTAATGGATATAAAATAATATATCCCCTACCAGTAGAAATATGTGAATTAAAGATATCGACTGCAACAGATATCTAGGGTCTGCGATCTAGAATACAATATGTATTTTTCGCTTAAAGATAGAGACACCACACTTATATTCAATCTCCTCTCGCGCTTCCCTTTAATCGTTTCCCAGTCGTCAAATATGATACAATGTAAATGTAATTAAAGAGGGATTATTACATTATGGTTTCTAACACTGCACTTCCAGTAATGAGTAATGTGCTACATTTCTGTATGATATGCCTCTAACAATGATGGAGTTTTGCTCCAGCCAAATTTAAAACGCAAGAACCGGCGCACTTTTGGAAAAACTAACGCACAGGGACAATTACCATATCCAACCTTTGTCTTCAAAGGGGATGTGCGAAATTGAACTACATGTAGGGCAAAAAGTAGGGTTTCAACTCAGTTTTTTTATTGGCAACAGTGACAAATCCGCATGTACAAAAAGGCGCATACTTTTTGGAGACGATGTATGAGTTTAATCAAATACTTTTAGAGATGTCTTGTCATAGGCTGAAGTCCGTATATACACATTCTATTGGTCATTACTCAACTCTTAATCGATACTGACAGAAAAACAAAGCTAATTTTAATGCTAGCAACATCTTCATTGTTTACCTTTCCGGTGCCAGAACTTACCTGGAGTCACTAGTTATTATCTCCCCTGATATTAGTGTCATCGTTTCGTAATAAGGATTTGAACTGTTCGTCCACAGGCACTGTATGAGACTTGGGTGTTGTATCCGCCTCAGCATCCCCAGCATTACAATCTCCTGTGCCCAAGATTGCAAGTGGTTGGTCCCGTACACCTTCATCAAGCCTCTCTTTGTAGCATGTTTGCCAATCGTCCATGTTGCTTTCATGCGAAGTTTGCCGGAAGTCTGAAATAAGATAGCCAATCAAATTCTTCAAAACATTGCTCCCTTAGATTAAACATTAAAGTGGCTTTACTAACGGTTATATCAACCTCTTGTGTTACAAAACAGGCAATATATGTTAGCCAAAACTGGCTAAAATAGAAAAGTACTGTAACATATACCTTAAATTGCCTAATATGGAGAGGGTTTTGAAAAAATGGCAACGTTTAATAGCGGGTCCTAGCTTAAAGACCCATATCACTTCAAAGTTTTTAAAGCCTACAACTAATTTCTTCATTGGTTTTGATATTGTTTCACACGTTTGAAATTTGTTTTAATAAGTATAAAGAAAAATAAATTTAAAAATTTAAACAAATGAAAAAAACACAAAGTTGAAAGCATAGATCAAACACGGGTATTTTTTACGTAGCACCATTACAGTTTGTGTGTGTGTTTTCTCTCTCTCAAAATATGACTAATTAAAATCAAAGAGGGAAGCAAGAAGATCATAAATAATTCAATTTCAATAAACAGCATTGGAATCCTCATAAAGTGTAGTTTGTGCAATTATGTGAATAAATGTTGCGCTAGAAACATAAACACTTTATCCGCTATAACTCTTATTATACAACATACGTACTTTAATTATGATTATATGTCTAAGGTGACTTATAATAATATAATAATAATAATTTCTTTATTTTTAGAAGGTAACACATTATGATATTTTACAGAAATCCATAACAACATCATATTTACAATGCGACCTTCTATAAACAAATCTGAAAAAAGCATTGGAATCCTCATAGGCCCACTGGGCCGGGTGCTTATGTTCATGCCCATTAATCAACATGTCATTGTTCTGTATAAATGCACAAGTCATTATAATAAACTAATTTCTTATCTTATCTTATCTATTTTTAAAAGCTTTTTAAAAACGGAGAATTGCGTTTTTTTTCCTTTTCTTGTTTACTTCACGTAGCGAGTTAAAGGGGCAGTTTTGTATCGGACAGGAAAACAGGAAGATAAGACTGTATTACTTTACACCTACCCAAAGAGGAGACATTGAAGTTTGTGCTCATAAGTTAATAGATTTTGGGGCTTGGAAAACAAAAATGTTTCCTATATTAAAAAAAAATGAACTATATATTTCAACACACAGGTGGAAGGAACTCCTTTGACTTTTTTTTTTAAGCTAATGCTTTTTTTCTATGCATTTTAAAATTGATATCAGAATAAATAAAAAAAATGAAAAAAAATTTTTTTTTCTTCATAGCTCTTTTACTATAGACAAGGTTCCCAACACCTCTGTATGAAAACAAGCATGTCGCTCTGAAAAACTCTTTCGATTTCTTTTCAAATTTGAGTTACGTTAAACAAATTTGAACGAATTCTAGAGGAAATGATAGAGCTTTAAGAAAGAGTTTCTTCAATGGAAAATTCCAAGCCGTTTTCGTTCTACAAGCGAAAATGCCAAAGCTGTAGAGCGATTTTCGCTCAAACCAGAAAAATGTCACACTTTTCCAGACGGTGATTTTCACTAAATTCTCCAATAATATTGCGGTACTGCGACAGGAAACTATCAAAACATGCAATTATATGTTTAGACTTCAAATCATGTCGTAGATCGTACTTTTACTCGAAATAGGTTCGATGCTACGGCGGATTTTTCATTTTTTGTTGACTAAATGCTTTTCTTTCACTTTCAATCGCCTTCGGATATGTTTTGATAATGTCCCTGAATAGCTGTTACAAATCACTGCGCAACCTCTCGGACCTTCATGGCCGCTAATGCTTTTGACAATTACAAAAACTGAAAAATCCGCTGTAGTATCGAACACATTGGTGTAAAGGTACGATCTACGCCATGATTTGTAGTCTAATAATATATATTTCTTGTTTTAATGGTTGTCTTTCGCAGTACCGCAATATTAGTGGGAATTTAGCGAAAATCACTGTCGGATATGTGTGACATTTTTCTGGTTTTAGCGGAAATCGCTTTATCAGCGTTGGTATTTTCCTTGTAGAATGAAAACGGCTTGGAATTTTCCATTGAAGTAAACTCTTTCTTAAAGCTCTATCATTTCTCTCTAGAATTCGTTCAAATTTGTTAACGTAACTCAAATTTGAAAGAAATCGAAGAGTTTTTCAGAGCGACATGCTTGTTTTCAACAGAGTGTGTTGGGAACCTTGTCTATAGTAAAGAGCTATGAGAAAAAAATTTTTTTCAATTTTTTTTTATTTATTCTGATATCATTTTAAAATGCATGAAAAAGCATAGCAAAGCGGCCTGTTTTCAACAGTGACAAACTAATCGATATTTTCAAGGGAGACAATTTAATCAATAACTCCCGCCTTTTTAATTTCTTGCGAGTGTGTTTTTTTGTTGTTGATGTTATTTGTTTCGAAAAACGACCTAAGCATGTCTCATTTAAACTATACTACTAGTACAAAATAATTTAAACTATAATACAAAAGACAGAAACGATTTTATTTCTGCCATACATCAGTAAATGGGAACGTCAATTTGGTAAGAGATTTATGAAAATGCAATTAAATACAAACTTTACAAATTATCATTTTTCTCCCTATGCTTGACCTTATAAACTGTAATGAGATATAATTTCTAAAACAGCTTGATGTCCTTCAAGAGTGTTCTCAGTGCCAGATAAAATTTAATGATTCATGTACAATGAGAACGTATCTGATTTTTGCAAAATAAGTTTGTTTGCTAAAATGTCACGTAAAAGATATGGCGTAAGAAGGTCGGATAATCAAAGCTTACGTCGTATGGCATATCGTAAACCTTGGGCAAACAGACTGTACAGGGAGCTGTCAAATAATGATTTATACACGTAGATATAATTTCGACCAAGTAAGCGTTATGATAAGATAAAAGAAAAAGTTTTTATAACTCAAATATTTTCCAGAGATAATAGTTTTACAAATCAAGAGTGATTTAATGCTGTAGTGACAAAAGGGCACACGATTTTGACCTTACCCCCAAAACTTTCATTCGAAGCGGTTTCAGAAATTCTTGGCTGCAACACTTTCCATGACATGCATGCATGCTTTATCACGAACGCACACAGTTGCAACATTTCTTAAAGTCCATGTTAAAAACCCGTTACTACAATGTTTGAAATGTCTAAATTTTACAACGTGACACTTTGATAGTACCAGCAAAGCACAAACAATGCAATGTTCAATCACTAGATGTTTTATAAAGCCAGATTAAATTTATTCTAAAGATTTTCTTCTTATTATATTGTTTATAGTCCCGGCTGACCCTAGCAATTCTCCCCGTGTGAACTTGCCAAGACCCCAGTATGACTCCCATGCATACCGGTACCTCACACATTTTGAAACGTTAGGGAGTTTTGTTGTACCTGACTGCAATACCCAGTCAGTTTGTCCAATTGTTAGGATTACTTTGCCAAATCGTGAGTAATGCCAGTATTCGAGCTTACAGACCAGACACGCGTTGCCAGCGTAATTTGGTGCTTGAACCACTTTGCCTCGAGGTTTCTTTATATGTTTTTTCTTAAGTCCGCATACATTTAAAATCAAAGTCAATATTTAAAAAAGCGTACTATAAAAAATAACAGATAACTTTTAAAACTGCAAAAAGCAGATAACCTCTTACATAGTGCCTGCAACAACGAGGTCCCTGCAAGAATATCTATCAGTTGGGCTGGATTTTTAAATGACTGCGCTTTGTCAAACATATTTTATTAACTTTCAAAGTAGTTCACCCTTTACCTACACAGTCATATTTTGTAATTTTTTAGCCTTAAACATGCTGGTTGTTAGTATTATTTCTGTATTTGTTGGAGACACTGGAATACTGCCCTGTCAGCAGTGCTTCTTGGCTTATGCTACTTCCATTGGAAAAAGGTGCAGCATGGACTAGGATCTTTGGAGTAAAGGAATGTGATTACTAATATGCACGTTTTCAGTCGTTGCATTGTCATGAATAAAGTGCACACCTTATACTTCCATTCATTTTCCTTGTTCGGGGCTTGAACATTTTTGCGTACATCTTAATCTACTTCATACATGAAGTCGACATATAACGGTACATATGGGGCAATGCTATACTTTTTACACAATTTATGTGAATGGAAACTATGTCTAGTTATTACATGTGCATTTAATTCTAGTATTTATTGCTGGTATTCAGTCAAAGTGAATTTTTCAGCCAAAAGATATATGTCATTTAATATTCGATGTTCGGGAATAATTAGAAAACTTTGTCCTTACTCCCTTATGGTAATATTTAAAATATTTGCCATTTGGAAAATATCATATTTTTTGTTCATTTCATGCTACTACTTGTAAATAACACAATCTGTGCAGTGAAATACTTTGAATGAAGTTCTGTGCGTTATCTGTACGTGTAAATCACGTACAATCAACTTTGATTCAAAGTTCATTTGTCGGCCAAACCTCTGACATACATTTAAATTTTAACCTATGTGTCGGAAACTACAAGCTGTTGTAGTAAATCAACCAAAGGACATCTGGTGTCTTTACAAATGTTCTTAATCAGATGTTAATGGCATTTATTCGCATGAAAGGCGACTTATATTGTCTGTCACGTTTTTTTAAATTATGGGGACTGAAAGCCCCAATGCTGATGCTTATTTTCAAAATTTATCTGAATGGAAATTTTGCCGTGTTATGTGCGAATATTAAACATGCGCTATGCGAAAGTAGTGCAAAACAGACCATATTAATCTGCTGGTGCCGCATTTATTGCTGGTATTACAGTAAAAATAGTACAAATTTTTCAAACGACTGCAGGAAGGAATATAGCTTACGGGCTGATTCCTTTTCTAATGCGCTGTTAGCTCATTTCGGAAATATTCATATGCTATACAAAGGTTTGTATTAGGAAATTTACGAAAGTACGAACCGAATAAGAGTTTGTACCTTTGATCCTTTCAAATTTCCATTTCCCTCCTAATTATATATTTACCTAAAATAATTTCTAAAAATTCGTCCATTCCCAATTGAACTAACGTGATCAAATTTTATCGTTCATTTCCCAATAACTTACACTACTTACAACTAAAGGTAACCCACAATCAGCCTCAGTGATATACTTTTAGTAATGTTATATTTCTTTGCTGCGTATTGCTTTCTTTATTTCTGTTCAACTTGTCATTGGTACACAATGAAGTTTCGATCCACATCATCAGATCACTGCTTGAAGTTTACAAAAGTCGAATTCTTTGTACTGGCTCAAACTTTTTTCTAACATTGACTATTTGAATTTTTCATTTAACTATGTCATGGTAAACAAACCCCTGTCACCCGTATTTTGTAAATCAACCAAAGGACATGTGTCAGTTTATTAAATTTTGTCTTCTCAATTTAGCTGTTAATGGTTTGTTTGTCTTCAACCAAAACGAGGTGAAGTTGCTTTTGGGAGGTTAACTCTGCCCCCGCCTTCTGGCTCACAGTATTCTTTGATTTTTCTTATATGTGTGGCTACATATAATACAGTGGTGGTAAACTTATGTGTACAGAAATACGTGTACGTCATTTTCACATTATTATAAAATTACTGTAACGCTATCATAGCATTCAGTGCTACAGTATTTCTCTAAAGACTTATATTATACCAATTCAAATCCCTTTTTTTAAATAAGGATTCGCCAATCTTTCTATTTGAACAGTGTCATTATTTGTTAACGGGGAAGCTCATTGAGAATCATTTACTGGATGA
The DNA here is from genome assembly GCA_022818135.1 of Saxidomus purpurata. Lineage (NCBI taxonomy): Eukaryota > Metazoa > Mollusca > Bivalvia > Venerida > Veneridae > Saxidomus > Saxidomus purpurata. The sequence goes on along the minus strand of JAFMSR010000001.1, from coordinate 42,020,993 downwards.
ATAGCGAACAGTGCAGATCATGACTAAAACATCAGATTGTACGGATGTGCAGGTAGATCATGATCCGCGCTGGTCGCAAAGTCAGAGTAACTTTCCGACAGCAGTGTAAAAGTTAAAGTAATATGTCTTAAAATTACATTGGGGTATATGTTCACAACATTTTATTGATTTTGAAAGAGTGTTTGGAAAGCCACTTAGATTTTATTTGAAACACTTTCTAAAGGACGAAAACACTATTATATTAAGATAACAGATATAGAAATGGAACTAAAGTACTTAATGAGCCGTTATAAACATTTACCCTGACCTTTTAAAAACACTGTAGGAAAATGTACCACTGGAAAGTCAAAATGAATCGTGAAAGTTTTCTTTAAAAAGGCCAGGCTTTAAGATCGTTTGTTGGTTTTTCTTAGTCGTATTGCTAAATGCATATTCATAAAAAGGAAATATTATATACTTTTATGACAAAGTCTAGTAATTTTATAGCAAATCTGTACAGTGTTAACAAATTAAAAAATACATATTAAACCAAAATGGTAATTTTAATATATATGAATAATCTAATGCATTGATATGCATTATTTCAATGCTCAACAATTCCAGCTATATACACAGATTCATTGGTGTAATGTGTGTATACAATTGAACGTAACTTTACTCCTAAATAATTATAGCTTAATAAATTGTTACAATTACTTACTTAAATTCTCATCAATTCCAGAATAAAGCCCGTTTCATTGATATACCAGTATCATTACGGAACCGTATACTCAACGCCAATGTTCAACAGTTCCTGCTCGATAGCGTACGCTTAGGATGAACAGAGAGATTCTGGACCAAAAGAGTATCTTGTAATCATATTTTGCATATTCTATGAGACATAGACATTGAGTGAATGATTTGAAAATGTGTCCGTTAAGCGATTAAACCTGTGTTTCTCATAGTATGTGGATATTAAGTTATTAACCAAAACAAAACACTGAAAACAAGATCTACACTTTTGGTCCAGAATCGCTCTACTGAACCCAAGCGTCTGTGAGCTGGATAACCTGTCACAGTGGTATATACTTACTTCAATGCTCAACAATTCTAGCTTCTTCAGCTTCCGGTGTGGCTCCCTGACCGCACTACTATCTCGACAACAGCATGATGTCCACATGACGTTACATATATTAGAAACCACACCATGCACAATGACCGACAAGGCCAATGACGTCATAACAATCCATGTGTTATGATTTTTGAAAATGGACACATCCAAATAAAGTGCTAGAGTTGTAGAAATGGTAGTTAATGTACTAACCACATGTTCAAGCACTAATATTACTACTAGTATTTTTCCTTGTGTGATTAGCTGCGCCTGCCACACGTTATTATGTGCGGAATTTATTCGGTTGTGGAATTTCCACAATTTTAAAATAATTATGACGTCACAGACAACAAACGCTATTATAATTATCCACCATATGACCACAAGCAATGTCCCATAGGCTGATCCTTGCTTTCCGTGATCTCGAATAGGAAAGCATGCGACGTCAAATTCTAACTCAGTGTTGAAGAGTCCGTCTGACAAATAAGGAAGAACAGAAAGAGCAATTCCGATAATGATCTGCGGGGTTACTATGACAATATAAACGTTCCTGTGGAAGCTGGAAATTGATGACGATTTCCCTGGATTCTGTATAGACAGTAATATAATTCCTGTCGTTAGATATGACAATAAACACTGAAGTATTCCGAACAAAAGGAAAAATCCTGCTGCGTCACAAATTACCGCTACATCATTATACAAATTAATAAAAAATAAAAGCAATCCGATAGAAAGACAACTGTACGCGGCGTCTTGGTATAACAGGGAATATTTCCAAAGCTTTGGATTTGTAAAGTTTTTGCACAACTTCAGAACAATTGACACAGTATTTGATATGGCAGCTAAAATTGCAAATACAAACAAAACTATTCCTATAGAATCATTATTTATTGCCATTATACTCCATCCTACTCCATGCTTACAAACGGTTTCAAATTCAAATCTTTTTCAATAGTGTCATTTGCATATTTATTCCAACCACGCCGATGACTTTGTATAGTTTCCAATACGAATATGTTTTTCAATATCGTTCCCGAGGTCATAAGTCCGTGAATATATCAATATATTTTACTGGTTCCGCAATGCCTTTAAAGTTTTTTTTTACTTTTGTCCGCAAGAACCCTGCAATATGAAGCAAAATAATCATTAAGTACTGTCATAAATAATAAAACAAAATTACTGACCCGGATAACAGATCGGTGTCAAAATAGTAGAATACGCCGTCTGATTTCTGTACTGATACTGTAGTATGTATGTGAAGGTATCGCATTTACCCATTGATAATATCTATTGATTAATGTTTAATAATAGTAATTAAAAATCTCATGTACAAATTTGAAAGATTTTCAAAAAAACATAAATGCATGAGCAAGGTTGTTGTCGCTTTGCGGGAGCGAGTTCTTTTTTATACTTGCAAGTGAAATAGAAAACCGTAAATAGAAAAAAATAGTTGAGTGACTGAGCTATTGACGATTTTTTTTACATATTACACATGCTTAAAATGATTGATAGCAAATAGGGGGCAGACGGTTCAGTATTTATTGTCATTTTAAGAAATTTAATCTCGAATCATATTGATCGTTTAAACTTTAATTATACCGTACATGTAAAAATGTGCTGTCAACAAATACAAATAAGTAAAACATTCTTCAAAATAGAGCAAATGGTGTTTTCTGATTCTGTATTATTATTTATATAGGTTTTTATTATCATTATTATTATTATTATTATTATTATTATTATTATTGCTGTTGTTGTTGTTTTTGTTGTTTAAAGTCCCGACTGACTATAAACTGCCAAAAGCTGCAGATACAAGGGAATCAGCTTACCAGACCCCACCTCTTTACAAATAGACCCCCTGGTTCTTTTACCTGCCCGGTGTATAGCACCGATACACGCGAGACTTCCTCTGGATTTAAATGGGAGGGAAACACTGAAAAGCGTTTCTGAAATTTCTAGTGCCCCGGTCGGGATTTATAAAGGTTTTACCGAATAAATAATCTACTAAAATCAAATCCAAATCATATCAATGTTAGATTTATACATATGGTGGCATACATGTACTTCTGTCGTACGTCAATTACCTTACGTTTACCTTACGTTCTTGATAACTAGTTAGCAATTCCCGAACGTTAGAGAATTATCTTACTGTAAACTCTTAATAACTAGTCAGCAATTCGCAAACGTAAGATAAATATATATATTACTGTAAAATATTAGCAAACAGTAACTTGATAACTAGTTTACAATATGCAAACATAAGATGGATAAGGTAGGTATAGTAGCAGTCTTGGGCCCAAGCAGACACTCACTCGTGTTAAGATATTTATACTTGTACGAACCATGCCATGAGGAAATGAATTCATATATTAAGTTTTTTTTAAAAGATTTGTTTTCAAATCTATGTATTAATTGTTTGTACGTTTGTAATTGTCCTACTACATGCACACTTTGTTTTGTACTGTACATAATTACTTGAAAATAAATATTGTTTAAACTAAGATATCTATCTTACTTGAAGCGCGTTCTCGAATAACTAAATCCTTTTTATCTGTTTATTATGTAAATGGCTAGAGTGGTCACTTTCAAGACACTCTAGTAGACCTGGATTCAATCCTCGGTTGGACTACACGGGGCGGGTCGTTGGGCGTATTTAATACACTAAATGCCCGACGTGCTCAAACCACACAAGTGCGAAGGTGTACACGTAGTGGAAAAAAATGCAGGCTTCCTTTTCCTGTCATAAATGGTTGGTTTTTCTATAGGTGGTCTCTCGAAAGCGAATCATACAATTTGGTGGCATTTGTTGTACTATCGAGGCTAACGCAAAATAAATCAGATTTTTATCTTATAAAATGATGTCATTTGTTAACAGTTTTCTTTAACATTATATACAACAATACATTCTGAGTTGTCAAACTCAGTAATACCTATCCCGCGAAATAATTTAGAAATGATCATTAAACAGTTATGTGACAGATCGAAACTTATAAGGCATTAAAACGTGACTTGAAACTGCCAAAATTATAGAGATAGCAGTGTAGTTAATATACGATGACCTAAGTACAAGGCACAAGTTTCAAAACGTAATCTATTGATCTCCTTGTATTAAAATTATCTGTTTATAACAAAGATCAATAGGTTTACCGTGTCTTTTTACATAAAATTACTTTTATATTCGAGAAATAAAAACTAATTGACATTTTAAACCGTAGCACACTAGTTTTAAAAAATAGGTTTAGTGGCTATTTGTACTATTAGTACTCAAAAACCTTTTTTCTGTCAAGTTGCAGAGACATTCCAAATCAAGTCATGGTTTTAAAATCATCGTGTCAGACTTTAATCTGGCATTTACTTAAGAATTTTGTTTTATGCATTTTGCTGCATCAGGATGTAAGATTTGATGTCTCAATTCCAGAGGGTTCGCGCATGGTACCGACATCGGTCCCAAAGTTTAGAGTGCTAGCGAATATCTTTTTAATTCGGAATGTCGCACGCTTACACAACTAATTATTCTGTTGACATTTTCACGATATTTTACAGATAAGCATTCTCTATACAGACAAATGTCAACTTTACGTTCCGTTAAAGAATGTTGCTAGTTACGCCCGGTGGAATATTGTGGTTAGCCCAGAATAGTAGAAGACACCAACAGAGTGTTTAAGTTTGGAAAGGTCAAGGTCAGGGTCAAGGTTTGGAAATGCAAGACAGAACTATGGGAATTGCATTACAAAGCCAGTCTATGATGATATACCGAGTGAATCCGAATACGGGTACAGTATGTATCAGTACGCCTCGGTGCAGCGGGGCCGCCTTAGTGCAGTGGTAGTGCGTTCGCCTCGGAATCGAAGGGTTCAATATTCACCATTGCCCAAGTAGTTGTAGCGTCCTTAGGCAAGACACAGATAATTCAATATTGTCATTCTTTCTCTTCTAGATTGATTTATCTGGAGTGTTAATCAAGAGCGATTAACATAAATTGTAAAAACTTGTTTCGCAATAGAGATTAAATTAATAAGCATAACTTACATCCTGCTTATATGTGCCATCGCACAAAACTTTTTAGCAGTGCAAATATAAAAACTTTTATTGTCACAAAATAGGAATACATGTATGTGAGCTTTAACGAAAAAAGACAGATTGCTTTTTGGCTCCTAAAACGATTATCATTAAGAATTAATTCGCAACCAGATACAGTTATAAATCAAGCATACCCCTTGTAGAGCAAATTCTGTATTTTCGAGTACACTTTTCTTTTCAAATACGTTTTAATGATTTACAAGGTTTCAACAAAACTGTAAGAAATGATGTCGCTTTAGTTCAAACAAATAAACTCAGACAATAAAAACAGTTTTACCATGTATTCAATATTGTTGCAGAATCATTATATATAAATTATAATTTAGAAATCAAGTTGACCATTTCACCAATAAATAAACATGCTCACGTGCAGGAAAATCGTATAACTTACAAACAAACAAAAATGAGACAATGGTTTGTTGTAAAGGTAAAAACCCTTTGAGTGCACTGATTCACCTTCCCGCAACGTTTAAGTTCTCTGGTAAATCATTTATGTCCACGTTCAGTGATCGAGTCGCAAGCTGAAATCGTCGTTTCACATGATTCCTATGCGGTCTCCTAACACCGCATTAATTGCAATACCGCGGTCTCCTAACACCGCATTAAATGCAATGCGATGGTCTCCTAACACCGCATTAAATGCAATGCCGCGGTCGACTGCTACGTCCCTGTCTAACATGTTTCACATTTACGAATTTAATAAAATGCTATTAATGTCTTAGTTCAAAATAACTCCATGAGTAAAGTGGCATTGGCTGTTAGGTCAATTTGCAACCATGTCACATCTGAGTCCCCACAGGAAATCAAGTTCTTACAGAAATGATCGTTAAACTCAAGCAACCTTTGTTCATATTGATCAGCAGGTGTTTTAATTACGTATAAGTAGCATTACAGAGGATATATGTAATTCCTCTTGGACCCCGTAGTCTACGAATAAGTGATCTTGCATACAGACAAACCCATCCATTACATGTTCAAAGATGGCGGATATAGTCGTTGAAGCCAAAACAATGAATCAATCGTCTTGCCTGGGTGTTCAAGCACTCACCATGCCATTCATTTATTAAGAATTCCGACGAAGGTTGGTCTAGAAAGAAGCTAACTCTGAACATTATTCTAAAAGCCAAGGAAGGGGATATTTAGTTAGTATTTATATGTCAAAGCCTTTGGTTCCAAAGTTCCTTAAATTCGAAACTTACAAACCCGAATATATTTATCAGTACCCACTAGTTCCAAACTTAGGTAAAGGTACATGTATATATTTTTCATATTTTATTATTCATTTATTTTACATGTAATTTCTGTTGGTTTCAAAGCTTTATGTCTACCTGTATTTCTCTTTTCTCTTTCTTTTTACGTAAGATACCTAAAATAAAAATGTTATTTTAACAGATTAAGGCAATATCTATCACATCCCGTTCAGAAAATGGACTCATTTGAAACATCATTTTCAAGGACAATTTGTTAATTCCCTCATGAAGAATTTTAAACCCTGCAAGAAGATAATAAACAATTGTTTCTTTACAATTTACTGGCCTATTGACACATGTATGAAGGAGGTATTAATTGTGCAGCTGTACGCACCAGATTTATCACAAAATAGCATATCATTGTTTATAAGTAACTTAATTTTGCACTAAGTTACAGTTGTGTTTTTGAAATTAGTTAGCAATGATTTTAGAGACGTTTTCAGTTCTATTTATTGATAGGAGTATTATATGTTTAAACGATGAATTTAAAGATGTGTAAATATTGTCAGCCAGAGCAATTATTTACGTCAAACGACATTTCCTCTGAAACTGTTTGGCCATTGTTGATGAAACTTGGCAGGGATGTTCTTTGCATAAAGCTCTACCAAAGCTGTTCCAAAGATTCCAATGCATACAGCACGCTTGTTGCCACTTTAAAACCTCTACCAAGTTTGATAAAATCTTGCCCCTTTGGTCGAAATTGGCCCGTATTGGGGGCTACTTTTAATATAGTCATGTATATAAGAATACCTTTAAAAGTATTATTGTTGAATAAAGCTTAGCTACTTGGTTTATAACGTTGTGTACTGGGCTACCACTAAGTTTGTTCAAACCGTCCTCCGGGGTGAAAATTGGCCCGCCTGGGTATGTAATGATTTATTTTGACCATATATGTATGTTTGAGGTTTGGGTTTCTATTAGCTTGACCTTTACATTATGTGCAGTTGTACTCAGAGATAGATATAAACCCCTCATGAACATCTTGTTTTTCTATTTTTCTGCAAGTAAAACGATGCAATCATATTTTGGGACAACCCTCATTCAAACCTCTTGATAAAGGCTTATTAAAAATTCAGCCTTTGTAATCGATTGTAACAAATCTAATTGAAAGTTTCGCACTGTTTCAATAACCAGCTATAATGAAACTTGTTGAACGTGGCAGCTTTTAAACAAAGGTGCATCGAAGATCGATTATTCATTGTTGAGTTTCAGCGTAGAGGATTAAGTGAATGTTAAATTGAGTTTTAATTCTTCGGTCTGTAATATAGCCTATTATGTTTCATTGTTTCTCTTGTTATTTATTCATTTGCAATAAAACGATAATAAACCCATCAGTTTTATGCACTTCATTTGAAATTGGTATTAAAAATTATAAATAATTGTTCTAAACTGTCTGAAATTATATCCATATCGGCTTGAAAGTTGACTATTCTATCATTTTCCATTATGATCAGTTATGTAAGAGTAATGCAACATGTTATGTATCATTGGGCAAGCTTGAGGTGAGGAAGGACTGTGCCATATTGTATTGTTGGCGCAGACATGGCTATGTTTATATATTTTTGATATCAATTTAATGCAGAATCATCCGCAACCCTGTCCCCGCTCTCCCTTCCCCCCTGCCCCCCCCCCCCACCTTACACACACACAAAACCACTGCAGAATAAGAGCCCAATGTATATGTACAGCACATTGTACAACATGTAATGAACTTTGTCGTATGCATACGTTTTCAACCATTAAATTGCTGGCGCAGGTAGCAAATACTCATGCAAGTGCTTAAGCATGGTTGTATATACTCCTAAATAGCATCATACTAGATTTTCTGTAAACTATATATATATCTGAATCACCTAAAAGTTTATTGTCCTGTTGGGATTCGATCACACAGCATTGAGGAATCTGTAGCCATAGAGTACTCATGTACCACTAAACGGGTCAACTGATTTTAATTTTGTAATTAAGGCCAATTGCCTAAATACATTTGTATATGCCATATAACGTTTGTCTTATTACAAAAACCTTTTACTTTTCGCGACAACATAGACAAAAAGTAGTTAGTAAAATGAAAAGATTTTAAATAGTCGAAAGGGCAAAACTCAAACACAGCAGACACAAAACTGACAACGACATTATTTTGGACAAAAAAGTTGATATCTTAACTACTTTCAACCTTTGATTTAATAAAACGAACAAATTTCTCACTATTTTTTCTTCGAACAGATCGTACATTTAGTACATTCCACAACTTTGATCAATTATACTAAGGTTCCTTAAACATTGTAGGAAAAAATGAAGTCTTTTTATTTTTTACTCTTTAAATATTCATAAATGTTTACCTTATTTTGTTGTGACCTTCAGTAACAAATCGCCATTTCTATACCACTTTCACTAAAATCACAAAAAAATTATATCCACTCCGATATTCACTTCAACACTTCTGATTTTCAAATCATTCTCTAGATAAGATATCAACTTCTAAATTATGGCTGTTATTTCGAATATCGATTCAACTACTGGTTTTGACCTCCAAAACGCGATTACCAATATTGAAACATTAAATTATCTATACGTTTCAAGATCACATATATTCAAAAGCCTTAATAAAAACTTTTACCGATCCCCATTTGATTGTTTACACATTGCTCAATGATTTGAAAACCTTTGAAAGTAATAGCTACATATTGATAAAGATGTGTTATTTGAACGCTAACCAATAACGATTTAAAAATAAACAATGAAAAAGTGCACATAACAAAGTGACAATGAATGTAAATTAAAAAATTACCAATTTTTAACGCATTAACTTTTTCCAAAAAAATATTACAGAATGTCGTGCAATATAAATCGTGATATACATATTAATAATATCTGAAAGGAGGTGAGAATCAATCACTACAACTTCGAAAATTGTAAACTGAGCTGGCCAATATTTCAGATCTCAAAAAAAATTGTATACCGTACATTTTCATTACCGTATTCAATGAAATCAATACGGAGTTGACAAAGAGTGGTTTTCGATCGTTTGTTGACATTTGATATATCACAGTGTGGTGTGATATATTAGAATTGCTTCTTAACTGGCTTTGAAATACCATTAATATGTAAACTTTAAAAATGACTAAAATTTCCTAATTAAAACAGTGTTATATTTAATTCTATAGCCGAAAGTTAAATTTACATTGGCCCAATAAGGACGTGTCTATCTGAAACTACAGACTGGCGTGAAATTTAATTTCCAATTGCATTAAAGTATGTCAGAAAAAATAATGAATATTTTATAACATCTCATACGTTCTCAATTTGCAAATGAAAGTTTGCACTCAAGTATTGATTCAAAGTCTTATCATCGGAGACATTTTATGAACTATTTGGCATCAACGGGTGAGGGATTTGTATCTATGCAAGAAATTTAGGACTTGAGAAGTAAATGCTTATGGTAAACAAGATTAGGACCATAATTAGAATTTTAAATTTCATTCAATCAGATGTGTACACTAGAAGTTCACTCTTTGAGGCTTTTAAAACTTTTGCTAATATGTGACGATACGCCCGTTAGCTTTTAGCTTACGCAAACGTAACGTCGACTCTAATTGTTCAGCACGGCGTCTGTCAGGTTTTCATTGGTTGTTGATGGCTTATTGCAACTTTTTACCTCGACGTGATTCGTCTCTGTCATGCTTGGCTGGGAACTGCAGACCATCAATATTGTTTGCATAGAGAAAGTGCAGCGAGAATGATAACGAACAGCTCCTTACACCAGAAATAGCAAGGTTGTTGCATTGCAAAAACTTTTTGCAAGGCATCCATTGGCATTATGATTTTCCTGAAAGAGGATCATCTTGACTTTTCGCGCCACATATTCCAATCTCAAACAATATCGTTTCTACCTCCGGGCCAGTCTTTGTTCTAAGACCTCATATCTCCTCGACACCCTCTTAATTTGCTTTATCAAAGACTGAAACTCACTGAATAAACCCATTCCCGGTGTTTACCAACTGGGCAAAGGTCTTGAGCACTGCCTGTCGACTATCTTTCTTATTGTTTATGTTTCAGTGAAGAATTGATCCAAACTTTGGAAGTCTGATACACTGGGCACACAAAGGGTCGATTGAGAGGACCGAGTTCTATATCGCTCGGTATTTTGATAAGAGAAAACTGGATAAAGGGGGCCTTCAGACCAGGAACCAAGTCATGAGAGAGTCTGATCCTAGTGAACTTACATCTAATACGCAGGTACATTTAATTGGGGCCGACACAGAGTGCTTGTGTTTTCTTTTCTTCCAGACAGCATTAATATACTTTTTATGGATTGCATAAATGAGACACGTCCGTCTGATTTGTTCAAGTCTGCTGTGTATTTCCGAGACCAAGCAATGACGGCAGTGGAGGGTATAGCCGATAATGAATCTAATAGTAAGTTACATACTTATCTCCCTTATATTAAAGGTGGTACCGAAAACTTGTCTTTTGCATATGTCATAGTAAAACATCTGCTTTTTATTTGACCAACTCTCAGTTGAAAACGCCAGAACTTGGATTTCTTTTCTGAATCGAAACGTGTTGCGACACCGCTTATCCAAACTAATCAGTCATGGGTCAAAGTGATCAGTGAATGATTTTATGTGATTCTCAAAAAATATACTAATAAAGGTTTTGGTGATATTTATGCAACCATTTGATAGCCCTCGTTGGGTATTTACAATATTATGATTTGTTTTGAACTTTAAATAACTCATAGAGCACCGGTTTCACCTTTAATGGTTAAAGGTAAAACCTTAAACCTGTTATGTCTTAAGCAATAAGTCATTCGAAGTTACAAATTTCAAATTCATTAACTCGGCGCCACGCCCCGACTAGGTTGAATAATTTACTAGTACTCTCTTGTCCTTGTTCTTTACAAATGGTCGCAGTCCATGTACATGCAGTAGTAAATAACGGAGGATAAAATTTACAACATGAACTACTAATTAGTTTTTCTTTATATATATTTATTGGCAACTTTCATTACAACACTTTATACTTTTATCAACGATACTCCAAAAACAATATGAACAGCAAGCGAGCTGAATACATGGAAATACTGTTACCTTGGAATCAATAAAAGAGATACTGGCATTTTGGCTTTAAATACAAAACAATCTAAGAATGTCATGCATGATCAGTTATCATGAAATAAGGTACGCTTTAAAAAAGAATTTATGCCTTCTAATACTCAAAACTATCAATTTGAAAATCTTTTATCTAACCACTTACTACAAAGTTACTCCGCTACTAAAGTGTATTTCAACCCCCCACCCCTCGAACTAGTAGAGAATCCCAATGATTTCTTGGGTTGGTGTTCGAGCTGGAGATTACTGTTAGTATTATCTTTATAATAGTCATAAATGAAAGAAAAGTATTCTTTGAGGTTAAGTAATGCCATGCCCTTTCACATTTTAAGAACATATAAGGTAGAATATATTAGTTTTGAAAATGTATGTATAAAACGAGCAAAAAATGAACAAAATGACATATAAGTATATACTGTAAAAGTGTAGTTAAAAATTAGTGAATTATAACAATATATTAGTGATATGTACATATCTTTCTGTTAAAATAAATTTGATTTCTTTAAAACAATGTCCTTTCAAAATTGATTAAAAAAAAGTGAGGCCCCGTTAAAGAAACGATTTGCAAAAGAACACATCGTAAGAATTTATTTTTACCTTATAATGTTCAGATCTTAAGAATGAACTACTTTTGAAGAGATTAAAAAACTTAATATTCCATGTATTTAGATTTTGATTATCTCTTTTGGACTACTTGTTTCGCCATCTTCAACAGTCCTCTTCATCATCGTCAGCTGTATTCAGCGTTACAGTAACTGCCCGATTGTTTTCCAACGCCGTGTGATTTTCCGATATAATCTCTGCCATTTTATTAGATACATATGATTGTTTTTCTTGCGAGATGTCAGTGATTATATTTAGACCATCGTCATTTGGCTTATTCATATCACGTGACTGTGCGCTGTCGTCTGTTGACTGGCAGCTATCAATGGACTGACACTGCGAATCAGAATCCGACGAATATTCTTTTTCTTGGTCTGAAATTGACTTCGACGGAACAAGTGTAGCTCTGGTCAATTTTTTCAATGCTGGGGCTACTGACTCTGAATCTTCCTGAATATGTTTTTCTATTAAAGCGTCGTCTTCCGTCAGATGTCTATCGTCAGTCCAGACATTGACAGAGTCGTCCTGAGGTATTTCACTAAATGAACCTGATCTAACCAGTCGTTTACCTGACCAGTCTAATACACCGGTATCATTTTCGTCCTTTGTTTTCAAGTCACCTTTAAATGAGGTAGGCCGTTGTGAGGAAATTTCAATGTCTTTAACTGTGCTACTGATCAGCCTAGTATCATACGAAGCAGTTCTATGAATGTTTGAATGTTTCACTGTTCTAAGCTCACCTGTAACGAAATCGTCTCTAATTTCAAAAGCAATCCCACCTTTCTGATTTGGCTGCTCACGTTTCTTACGTTCTTCGTCAAGAAATTGTTGTTCCATCGCTTCAAGTTCAGTCACTGAAATATCATAAGCATAACTGTTCTCTTTTTCTTTCTCATTTTTAGCATACTGTGGATCCTTGAACATCACAGAATCCATGTCAAAATTTAGATTTAAATCTAACTCCGACAGACCTTTTTCAAACATATCATCAGACTCAGATACATTTTGACTGGAAGGCATGTTCGGCACATTTTCATCCTCCACTTGAATTTCTTCAGTATTTCGATTTGACGAATCTGCATTAGAGATATCCACACCTTTATCAGTAACGGCGCCTATTTTTCCATTCAGAATGTTTAGACTTGAAGTGTCAGGTATACATGCCTTTTTCTGAACATGCGTAGCGGTAATAGCTTCTTCAACGACATCATCATCGCCCGAAAACTCTGATTGCAACACTTCTTTTTTGTCTGCCACAATTTTGCTATCTTCTAAGACAATTGCATCAACATTAGTACCATCTAACGTGTCAAATCTATCTTTATTACTGTCAATAATCTCAGTTGCCGCTTCCATAACTATTGAATTACTGCCAATGGTAACACTTCTAGATTTTGTCTCAGGTAAAATAACTTCTTCATCGGCTTCCATTTCGTTTTCGGGAATAGGCGGCGGAGCTTCAGTGGGCGGAGCCAGTGATGGACGAAATACTTCATCTTCAACAACTGCTTGAACTGGTGACGAAGGTGCGCTGTTCTGCAGATCACTTTCACTCTGTAAAGAAGTGCTGTTGGAACTTCGTTTTTTCTTGCGTTCTGGTTTTACTGGAACGCTTTTCTGATCTGCACTAATGTCTGCTGATTTTTCTTGGTCCGAAACTGCATCTGGGTCAGCGTAACTGAGACGAAGCATATCAAATTTGTCTTGCTCTGATAAATTCTCAAATGGGTCTAAAAACTGAGAATCTACTACCGAATTTGGAACAGCGGGCTCCGGGTCCTTGTTTTCAAGACTGTCAGCATTCAGATCAACAGTAGCAGACGGGACATCGGTTTCTACAGGAATCGAAACCTCCCTGTCGAATGATAGTTTCTCTCTTTCTTCAGTATTTACTCTATGCACAATTGCGTTCACCTTTGGTACCGGTGTCTCAAATACGTCATTATCTATTGTTGAAGAACCTACACCAATTTCCTCAGTTATACTGTTCTCTGGACAACTTCTGTTCACGCGTTTTTCATTCAGTGAGTCATTTTTGCAATAGCGCATCTCACTAGCTGCTCGTTTCGGATAGCAGATTTGTTCGTGGGTTTGTATATCTAAGACGTCCACAGAATGACTTCTATAGAGAGGATGATTCAAATTTGTTCTCACGTCGCTTAATTTTCTGTTCTTTGGAATGGTCGGTTGCTTCTGTAAGGTGACTTTGACAGGATATGGGGAGGCGTAACTGAGGATGGTAAGTGCATCTTCATAAACCATATTTTCAAATGAAATCCCAACATGCATGATTCTGTCTCCTGAAACAGTGAAAAGTAATCATAGTGGAAATAAGTACGAAAATTTGATGCTTAAATCAGATACATGTATAGTTATTAACCTGCTGCTTAGAACGAATTAAGTTTGATCATGTGTGTATACATTGTATTTGAAATTGTACTGTTTGGTGTTTTTGGTCGAATTTATCTCATTCATATGTTAAATGTCTAAAGACAAGTACTTGCCGATTTGCTGAACAAAAACTGAAACTGTTAAATGACGTAAACGAGCAAAACATGTAAAGTTTTAACCTGTTAAATCAAAACTCTAATTTTTGTTATTAACTTATTATATTTTATTTTATTTCGTAAACGGTTTTGTTAACGAACGAAATAATTTTCTCTTGAGCTAGTCGTGCACGTTTGTTGCATCATATATAACTTCACATGTAAAAATATGTTACTATGTGTATTACATGTGAGTATACTACTAAATTGTACACTCTCGCTAGTATGTACAACATGCGTCTTGTGACTTCTGGTTGAAATGAACTAAACTTATCAAACTTGTCATAGTACAAAACAATAATATTAAAAAAACAATAAATCATCTAACTTTGGTGATTAAAATATTGCAAAATGACAAATTGTTTGTTTGTTTTATGAGTTTAATCGTGTACAAAATGATTTGAAATTGTGACACGTTTCATTGATAAACATAAATATTGGGTTCACTGAAAAAAAATCAACAAGTATACAATTCATACGGAATCGTTCTAAACAAAACAACCTGCGCTGCTCATATTCGTCGTAAATCTTTGAATTTTCAAATAAAATGACTGAAACTGATTTGCCTTGTGGTTAAGACGGCTCAGTGACAGAATGGTTAAGCTGGAAATGGGTGTGGTGTAACTCGTAAAGCCATTACTAGTTTCTTGATACAAGAGGTTCTAAATAAAAACTCGGTCGTCCATCTTGTACGTAGTAATACAGTTGCCGGACGAGTTGCAATTTGTGAACGCAACCGCTCAAAAAAAAATACCTGATAACTGAACACAAAAATAGCTTGTTTATTTCATAAATAATAAATTCCAACATCAAATAACCTTATTCATGTTAAGGTAAAACTTGAACTTAATTGATTTCGTAATTGCCTTATACGTACCGACTTTAAACTTTCCAGATTCGTTAGCAGGTCCTCTATTGTGTACCTGGCTTACAAAAATACCATCTCTCATGCTGCCTGCTATGTTAAATCCAAGTCCAATAAAGTCCTGACTTGTCAGCCACACCTCTTCTGTGTTGGTGTCCTAAACGGATAATGAGAGTAAGGAAACACTTTATCAAGTATTTGAGACTTTCGGAAGAAAGGTACAATGAATAAACATACAGAACCTTGTAAAATGGTTAACTAAAGCCCAAAATGAAATCGTTGCATAGTTAAGCCTATCATTTTAGATGCCATGTAGAACGAAATACGTGGCACAGAAGATGCAATGAAAGGCCGTCAGTTTTAATACGATAAAAATACATCTATTGGTTACTGCATTAAATCTTATAAAGATGTTGTATATGTACGGTTCTGTGTCATTTATTCTCTTGTGAACTGTGTTTAGTGAATGTTTAACAGAAAATGAAATGGTCGACTAAATTTGATGGCTTTATAGTTTTATTTGCAAGCAAATATAGTCGTTTGATAAGGTACACTAGTTAGATAAGGTACACCTTCTTTTGATAATGTTATGAAAAATTGTGATATAGAAATGTCTGACAAAATTTTGTAAATGTTTGAAAGTTTTATCACAACGTTGAGAAGTGATAAACATTCATATATAGAAATCAGTGATTTTAACAGAGAGATCATGTTATGTCAAGACTTACTTATGATGCATAATACTGGTATTGACAAACGCGTAAATTCAAAATAGTTAAAACAAGATCCTATTACTCATGTTTTAAATCATCATCGGGCACCCACGGTTGTTGACTCTGCTACGCTCCATACATCACAATATATGAAGCTTAGCGGAGTCAACAAATGTGGGTGTCCAAGGATAGTTTTAAATGGCTTCCCTGTAAAACCTCAGTGTTGCAACACATAAAACCTGGTCCTCACTGAACAATAGGTTAATTTTCTTTCGTATTATAACTTCTGACACTGCAGTAATACAATTTCTATAGTAACCAAAAATAATTAGCTTTCAAAATATGTGTTTTACACAAAATATGTGTTTTGCATAGTGTTATCTTAAAGGTCCACTACTAAGCGAAAATTAAGTGACAGTTATTTCGATGGCAAGTACATAACCTTATGCAAGACACTAAATAATGAAGATTGGCAGGTTATTTTACAGAAGGGTTTGGAACACGAAAAAAGTATGTGTATTATGTTGAAATCGACAAAATGACCACCCAGGTCTTTTTACTTTTCTTCATAATGCATAGAAAAATAATTGTACATGTACTGTGTTTATGTGATTTCTACATACCAACTTTCATTTTTTATTAAAAATAACTTATTTCTGTGCTTTTTAAAGTATATTTGAATTTTGGCTTTCCTTAGTATTGGACCTTTAAACTGAAGTATCATGATCTCGTTTCAGCTGCATCAGTTCTGGTGCGAGGGTTTCAACAGTCCTTTACATGATGGTTAAGGTTTCAATTGTTTTTTAAGGTAAGATTAAGTTGAAATACCCGACATGATGCCTTGCACGAGTACACAACTGTGAATGTCAGGGCAAAACAAACTGACCACTGTCCTCATGTCAACGGTTCCATTTTTAAGTGTAAGTGTAATGTCTCAAAAAATTAGAAACATGGAAACATGTGGTAATAGACCAATAGCAAGGAGATGATAATTGAAAATAGCAAGAATGGCAGCTGCTTTTTCTATCTATGCTCAAGGGAGACTACCAAATAAAATGAATCAAAACCACAACGCAAGTTTTTCCCCTTCTGTCATAGCATATGTGATGAGCTTTTATTTGCTGTGTTGGCTGTACGCTGCTCGGGTTCGAACACTTTACCTAACCTGAGGTTGAAATGACCTACTCTTAAAAACCTCTGCCTCATTGTTTTCTTGGAATATTAAGCTGTAACCTATTTCTAACAACATAGAGTATAGAAAATCATCCGTGATTTTTTGCCTTGTTTTTATTCACTTGTAAACGTCATATTGAAGGTCTAGAATAAAGTTTTATTTGACAGTTTTAGACAGCGTCTCAAGCTGAACAATAACAAACGTCCCGATGCCTATATTATGAATACTTTCTAGTCAAATGCCAGATACCAGACAGACTGACATGGATCAGTACCGGTCAAAAGGTGCAAAAGTTGATTTTCGTACAGTGCAGTCCATGTATTCTTTTCGGTTCATGATAAATGACTTTCAAATATGATACAAATTATTTATGACAGGACAGATGTAGAAAAGCTTGACAACTTTCTCACCAGACACACCGATACACGCCAAATAACCTGTCCGACATAACGACAGGTGGGTGACAATTTGATTGATGCTGTCCGTAGACCATGATCTATGTGTATTGAAAGACCAATAGATGTGCGTGTATTACATGTACATATACATTCAACATGAAAAACGCAAAAGAAATACTTAAGCGTATTGATACTGACTTGTATGATGGCTTAGTCATGAAAGTTAAGCCCCTAAAGTCCAAAACTGACGTAAAAAGAAATTTATAATTTCCTGTGACCTCAGGCCTCTGAAAATACATAATCAATATAAAATCTACTTGAGTTCGTATTGACATTGATACAATGTGTATTGGATGCACGGAAACATCGCTTCATGTCTACAGGAATCAGACTTTCTCCAAGTAGTGACGCAAAAAGATTATATTTATATAGTAATTCTTTGCGTTTCGATGCGAATTCTCACGTAAATTTTAGTTTATACTTGAAATTTAAAGTATAAACTAGAAAATTTTAGTTTATATTGTAAATTATAATTTTATACTTGGAATTTTAGTCTATACTGAAATTTTAAGTTCGAGTAGGAAAGAAAGCCTTAAGCCGAATTCACACGGTTCAACCGGTTTACATCCTCGTAAAACATGGTTACTTCTTTTTCCAAAGGAAATAGTTTTAGGTTGACTGTGTAATCTTTAAAGTCCCTTTACACTCTAATTAAATTAGTAAACACCCTTTTAAAATTTCTAACAACGGGAAACATGCATCAACTAGGTGAAATGGGTATTTAAAGTGGGACAAGAATTCATAACAAAAACATTTTATGCAGCAATATCAATTAAGTCTCTTACCAAAACACTTATGAAAAAACTCGAGACAAAAATTTGACACTTGGCACAACGTACTTGATATAGATTGTAAGTGGTGCAGATATTACAATAAAAAAATGGAAAAGAAATTTCAGTGAAAGAGACTAAACCGTTTCGTTATCTTTTGAATCATTTTTTTTTTAATTTTTACAAATGAATAAAACTTGCCTAAAAGACGAATATACCACAGGTACACGTGTCAAGGAATTGTTCCTTAACCCGTGTACCTGTGGAATGTACATCTTTTTAACGTACAGTCAATAGAAATCAACTTTGACATTCTTACAAAAAATATGCTTTACAACGTTTGTAGAAATGAATGGTATGCAAGCCTGAATTTAAAAGCGGTTTCAAATTACGCAAGTTTCTTTATATGACATGTTCAGATTGCAACCAGTGTCGCATTTCACACACACTTGAAAGTAATCATTTGAAATTCATAATTTCATATTATTTGGTGAGGTGCTTTTTTAAGTCCGATGATTTAATGTGATATACTTTCCTTCGTGATTTTTGTCATGATATCATACTTAAATGATACGGTTTTTTCCTAATTTGGTAATTGCGTCCTGATATTAGGTTTCTTTAATTACTTCGGTAATTTGGTGATAGTTTACTGATATCTGATTTTGTTTAGACGTTTTTTTTCATTCGTTTTTTTTTGTGTGTGTACGGAGATGTGATTAAATGCTTTTTGTTTTCAAATTTGGTATTTCTATATCTCATTCGTTTGTGTAAATAGTAGATAGATTTGTAATTATAAATATTTAAAAGTGATTGAATTTTTGGCTCATTTTATATCATTTTCGTGATTTCATATTTCGTTAATTTAAAAGGCATTTGCTTTTTAACTTGATTCTCGGAATGTTTTGCATGGGTCCGTCTTCTTTTCGGAAGATTGCTTCAAATTTTGTCAATAAATTTTGTTAGGTCTTTATTTTTTAGAATGCACTTCTTTTAACTGGTGTATTGTACTACACACATAAAAGGCGACACGCTTCACTTACTGTCGCTAGTTTGTTTCTATCCAGAGATCCTAGTGAACTTTTCCTCTGCCGAACGTTGGGCACGTCGGAAGATGGCAGCGAGGACCACGTCTTCTTCGCTAAATCTCGATCCTGTCCGTTCGAGTACTGAAATAAAATATTAAAATTACGGGTTGGTAATTTTCATTTCAGTTTAATGGTGTGGCGTCTAATATTTCTCAATTATTTAGATTTTAATGTGATAAATAGCTAATTATTTATAAATAAAACTTGACCTCGGTAACTTGGCTTAATGTACACGAAACGGAAACCTAAAGTAAATATACATCATTACAATATGCGACATTGTTTTAAGAATACCCTATATTATGACAACTGTGGGATTATGATGGTCAACAAATCTACATTACTGACCGAGTTCTTTAAACATACCATACAAACTAACTTCTCTCTGTAGGTCGGCTTAATAAATTGCTTGAAAATTTAAGTTTGTATCTTATGAACCGTTTTCGTTGCCATAGTGTTGGTTGGGTGGTGTATATAAGAATATAGACGAATCAGGAATCTCCGCCGATATTAAAGAACCTGATTTGTATCGAATCTAAATCGGACTAGCCTTATTTGTGTCGAATTTAACTCGAACTGAAATCCTAATATACAATATTAGATTCCAAAGGTGCTGCTATGTCTGTGGAGATTTCTTCCGATAAGGCAACAGTCAAGAGTGTTGCCGGGTGAAAGCAGCAACCAGAGGTCTATAAGGACCTAAAACATTTTCGCTTTTTCGCTGAGGGGCCATCTAAGGGTAATCCCAACCAGGTCTCATCAATTTGTGCCAAAGATGATAAATGTCATGTGAAGAAGTTATCAGTAAGCTACTGAAAAACACCAGTACAGTGTCCTTGTTTGTTAACAACAGGACAGTTCAGTGTTAAATCTAAAGTGTAAGTTTAAATGAGTTCAAATACAATCTAATAATTAGACTAAGTATGAAACATTATATACCAGCGTGTTCTTGGTAGTATGGTTTTCCCGGCATGCCACATACCCAGGCGCACCTGAAACAAAATTATAAAGAAATTAAACACAATATTCATTACTTCAGATTATAGTCAAACCTGTCCTTAGCAGCCAGCCGAGTGACGCATCAACGGTGGCCACTAACGTTACCAGCTGCTGTACTTGAGCATAAGTATCATCAGAATTAGCTTCTTTCGGCAGGCGGCTGCTTAACTGAGTGGTCAACAAACAAAGGTTCAACGGTACATCTTTGAGACTTCTCTTTAAAGACCTCTTCTTCGTGTTTAATACTAGATTTTTCGAAAGAGGCGCCATCTATCATACTTCATGATCAATTTCCTCTGAGGCTGTCTGTTCTTGTTTTGCGATCTATTGGGTATATAGTAACATTCAAGCAATTACAGGCTTGTACCGTTAATGAAGAACTGCGAAAATTCAAAATGTGAGAATTGTGCTGATGAGTTTTTCTCAAAGAATCTGGATTCCCACTCCTTACAGAAAAGTAATAAGAGGTCCTGCTAATTTATTGCGGGATCCATCCCTGTTAACAGTCAGTAACTATTGCCAACCATGTGTGTTTACTATGAATTGCAAAAAGTCATTAACGATAACGGCATGTATATGAGCCCTACACTGCTAAATGGTACTTGTCCATCTTTCTGTTTATGACAACTTATTGACTAAATAGTGAACAGTGCAGATCATGATCAGACTGTAAATATGTGCAAGATGATCATGATCTGCACTGATCGCAAAGGCAGAACCGCAACCACTTGCCGCTAGCAACTTGGGGCAAAAAATGCTGGTAAATGTTTATCCAAGTTATTCTAGTTGCCAAACAAAGGGGAATTACAATATATCCTAAACTAAAGACAGTTTTACTTGAAAAGTCAGGCAGTACTAAAGAAATTACGTTTTCACGAGTTAATCATGTCTGCTTGTTTTAGACATTCATGTGCAGTTGCATGCAATAAAGACAAATTTGGTCACAACATGAATTATTTATACCGATGAGAATACAACCATTTGGAAACCATCAAAAACAGACATGTTCGCAAGCATTTCTAGATACGTAAATGCAGATTACTAGTACAGTAAAATCCGTTTACAACGAACTCCTTGGGACCATTTACATTTGTTCCTTATATCAATAGTTAGTTATATCCATAAATCATTTTTATACTTGAATTAATAAAGAAAAAGATCGGGCAGAGAAAATGTGTTCCTTATATTGCTTAATTAGCTATATCCGGAGTCGTTATATACAGTAGTTTAATTTGTTTACATATTCTTCTAAAAACAGCTTTAATAAACTAGATATTGTTGCACTTAATCACAAAAAATGCTTTTTGAAGAGAATACAGTAAACTCCGCTTATAACGAACTCATTGAGACCATTGACATTTGTTCTTTTTATCCGGAGTATGCCGTTATATGCATATAGATTTTTCAAATTGAATACAGAAAGAAAATATCAGTCCTAGAAAAAATGTTCCTTATATCCGGAATTTCGATATATCCGGAGCCGTTATATACGCAATTAACTGTGACAGTGAATTTCGAGCTGTGCTTTTTATTTTTCTATACTATTCACTGGTCAAGAGTTTTGTGATGCTTAGTAACACCCTTTCCGAAAGCCCCCATATCCTGCACCATACACAATATGTATCGCTTAAAGACAGGAGAGTTTTCTTCCATCAGCCCTAGACACAAGATATCATGAAGTCCGTGATACTTGTGAATAAATGGTTGGTAGCTGTGGCAATTTGACATTTTGTTAAAAAAATAGATATGAATAAAACAATATAAAAGATTTATTAATGTTCTCAAACATTCGTGGTATTTGGAAAACAAGAAAAAGCTATATTAGAGCAACTTATTTACAACAACTTTAATTTGTAAGCAGACATAAAATGTTGGTTAATTACGTAACTCAGTATACACAATTTATAATAGGTAGTTGGTTATTCGAATATCCAACTACCAACTTCCAACTAACTACCAAACTGACGCTCATTTTATAATGAGCTGTTTATCTTACAATGAAATCAGAATGTCATTTTTTTCGGTACATCACCAAGAAAGTGTTAAAAGGTAAGCCTTTATACTACTGCGACGCCAATAAAGTCAATTTTCCTTATGTCAAACTGAACCTTGTCAAATTTCGTGTTTGAAAACTGACCTGTGTCACATTTCACCATTGACAATGACCTTATAATGGTGACTTTAACCGAAAAATAATTTGATGTCAGATTAACATGACGCTTGTCTCCGTCAATCCTTTCATTTGCTGTTTATATTCATGCGTGAAGCTGATCAAAACGACATAACCAGGGACGTATAATTTAACGTCTTTAATTTACTATACAAGGACATAAACCAAAAAGAATCATCAGTTTGCGATGACATTCATTTTTTACCATTTTTTGCCTATCATCCCCCAATATATTACAGTTGAACCAGTATCAGTGGTCACCTAAATTTAGTTGTCATATACCTTAATAAGCAAATACCTTTTGTTAAATAGTTTATTGCCTATATAAAGTTCAAACATACATACATAAATATACTAAAGGGTCGGGCCAAAAGTTGTTACAGCGTTATCGAGGGCCTTCCTCAGAAGCAAATACTGATCGAGGTACATTTTGTATCCCAATTTGCCATTTCTATATTGAATACTCCTATGTATAGGTATTCTATCCATCCCTTGGCTGCTTGCTTTTGACAGGTTTGAATGAATATATGTAGCATATGACATAATCCCTAAATACATTACACCGAGGTCATGGTTCACTTTTCAAAACTCTTATTCGTAATTTAAATAAATCTAAAATACTTATATGCGTCATTAGCACAAACGATTTCTTCAACATATACTTAAAGCTAACGTGACCGACGATGGTCAAGACAGATTCGGATTTGTACACTTTTAAACTTTTATGATTTAAGGTTTCCCCAGGCACTCGAATCTTTTATGTTTTTGTGTGGCAAACACGGACAGTTATAGATTTTAATCATCTATAGGTAAGAAATAAAAAGGCTATATACTTTTGCTAGTTCATGTGCAGACTAGGAACCGTCATCATAGTTCCTAACTAAGGTAAATAAATATATCCGCAAAATGAGCCTGGATAACTCGTTATACGTCACAACGTAAAATTGCTGATTTATTAGTTATTTAACAGAAAAGTTGTTTTGAAGTAATTCGCATAAGGAAATGTTGTCATATACAAACCTTCGCCACCCTCAACATCGAAGGCATGATTTGTATATCCATATTTAGACACGTCATGCTTCTTGCTGTCCGTGACGTCAGGTTTCAATTTTTCCGGCCTGGAAATATCTGAAAATATAATTGGGAAAATGCATTACAAGAAGGTACGTGACTACAGGAATAGCTACTGGCTGGGAGCAAGTTTGAAACTGCTTTTGCAGATATTGTACCAAACCTAAATTCAACCATCAAAATATAAGGCATCTTCGACAATAACTGAAGTATCGACATATAATGTAGCGTTTTAAGAAAAAGAGAACTGTACAGACACGAAGCGCCGAATTACATTCAAGTTAAAGTTAAATACACTGTTTTGCAATACATGTCAACAGTACACCGTGTAGATAAACTGTCTCAACATTGCTAGAGTTTATATCAAACAAAATAGAACCTTTTTTTATAGGATAAAAACCTTAAATTCTTAGATAGTCCTCATGTTTATAAGTGGTTGCCTAGCAACCTGCATTGATTTTCATGTAATAACTATCACTTTGACAAAAGTACTAATATGTTAGTCGACTTAACTAAACACTTCGCCCGAACGCACTTCACTCGTTCAAAAGCACCAATCACAGAATCACTTCGCCCAAAATTGCTAATTTAGTCTTCAAAAGTATTAATCACTAGCCCAGGTGTACTTATCACATAACCACGTCGCCACGTGTTAATCAAGTATTCAAAAGTACTAATCACTCGCAAAAATGTACTGATATCATAATCACTCCCCCAATCACATTTGCTTTACTTTACTCCACATATAGGTTCTTGGATGACATTTGCTAATCACTTAAAGAAATGTACTAATCACTTTTGTAGTTGTCTCTAATAAACAAGGCCTGACTTAAAAAATATTTCGCAGATCTATGGTTACATGTATAAAAGAAACAATTTACGTTTCTGACTGCACAGTGTGCATAATATTTAGTTCATTGTAGCCTTGTTCTTTCTATTATTTCATGTAATACTGCAGCGAATGAGTATATTTATCAGTTTTGTTTTATATTCATGTATTGTATCGTTATTTGAGAAAAATATATTTTTGCTTAACCTTTTAATGTCAAGACAAACCAGATACATTAATTAGTCTATTTTCACGCAACACCTGCACAAATGAGTCATTAGACGTCTAAAAACTTGTTCAGTAAAAGTTGCAAAGAACCGGGACGCACGTTTCAGTCATGTACCAAATGAAATGTAAAATCCAGTAACTGATCGATGAAAAGGGAAACAACTGTTATTGGAGTTTGACCTTATCGACAAAGGGCTGGTAACTCCCAAAAAGACCTATTGATTCTTGTCTATGAGCCATCGCCTGTGTACATGAAGGTCGCATGAACGGTTTAATCTGTGCAGATTTTAACTTCTTCAATAACTATGTTGTTTTTTTTCATCTTCACACAAGGCCATTTAGACATATTCAGCATAGTCATTGTGCGTGTAGTTATGTTAATATCATGTGTATGCATAAAAAATACGCTATTAAACGAATTAAGAAGTATTTATTTTCAATTTTATTGCGTGTTTGGAATTTATAATTGTTTCTGCCTGACATGATGATATTTTGAATATCATAAACTACGTTAAGTGTGTTAATTTTTCGTCCTTGTAACGTGTGTGGGTACTAAAACTGAAGACAGTTTTCAAATTTGGTATTTGTGCACATTCACTCACAATATATTTGTGTTAACCGTAACTGCATGTTCAGCCTATAAAGCTGGCCGAGATGCCAAATATGTCTAGTTTAAGTTGATAGAGATTGTAAAGAGATTATTGACATCCAAAGATTTTCCTTCAAAATCTGTTTCTTCTGTAACATAAACATTCGAGCTTTTTATCAACTTATATATTAGTGTAAAGTTTGCTATTGGGTGGCGAGGTGGTCGAGTGGTTAACATTCTAGGTTACCAATCCGGATGTCCTCGGTTTGAATCCCGACCGGGGCAATGGAAATTTCAGAAACTCTTTTCAATGTTTCCCACCCATCTAGAGATGAACTGATGATAAACTGGCTAGAAACCCAGAGCTAGTATCGCGTGTATCGGCGCTATATACCGAATACGTAACACAACCGAGGGGTCTATTCTTAAAGACCAATGGTCTAGTACCCAGATTTCCCAGTATCTGTATTGTCCTTTTCAACCTACGCCTGTCAGGGGTCATGGCCGTTTCATCTGTATCAGCCCGGACAAGAAACAAAGCAACAAAAACTGTTTGCCATTTAAATGATCAGTCAAATTTTCAAAATAATGTATGTCCTATGTGTACAAAAGTAGCATTAAAATTAGTTACTGTTCGAAATAGTCTTTGTCCTTTCAAAAATCATCGGCAGTTATACCGACATCTCTATATATTACATGTACATGTAATAAATGTCTGTATATATCTACTGCACATGCAATTACATTGCCAGAGATATGCAAGGGGTACTCCCACGGTCCGTCAGACGCTCATAAATTAAAGAGACAAAAACAACGTGACATGCAATGATTATACTGTCGGTAAATGGAAGGTCATTCGGTGAGGTCAAGCTACTGTACATGCAATTAAATTGTTTTTGTTGTAGATGGGTATTTCCTAAAACGACAGGTCAAAAAAGCGCTCACACCCAAAAATTCCCGCTTGGTCAAATCTAAAACGCAAAACAACACACCAGTATAAGAAACAGGGTCTACCAATTGTCCGAAAATTAAAATTTGATACTTCAAAACTTCGTAAAATGTGTATAGCACAGGTTTCTGCATGCCCTTGATAATGTTTGCATTCGTGCTATTTGATAAATATAGGTTATCATTATTTTTTAGTGCAAATTACTTCCGGATGCAAAATAAAAACGCTATTTTTGATAATCTATTCTATTAACATTTAGCGAAACAATGCAGGTTTCTTATAACATGTGACCTTGTTTACAATTTACATAGATATTCATGAATTAAATAAGGTTCACTTTTTGTTGTTTTTATTGTTAAGACAACTGTCGTTACGTTACGTTAACTTAAAAAAAAACGTTCTCCTAGCGTTGTTTTCGAAATGTAACGCCTAATAACATTCATGATTTATTGTTTGGCAACACGTTTTCTGAGCAAGTTTTTTGTTCAGCATGGGCGGCTTCCAATAATGTTGTGATGGTTTTTGATAGATAACTTCAATTAATAACGTATGACTATAGGTTTGACTTATACGTTCTTTTTAGTTTTACGAGTTGACTCGGTCATCTTAAGAATGAACGCTGATTTTATGATAGATTGGATTGATTTATTATACGATATAGTGAATGAAACATGAGATGAAATATGACAGTTATTTCACGGTGCAAATTGTGAAACATTCGAGTTTTGTTGGAACAGACTGACACAATAAACAACGACCAAATTTTGGCCCTTCTTTTGGTGCGAGTACTGGCAAGATCTCAAGGAAACAGCTATCCATCGAAAGTAGTTAGTAGGTAAAATAATTTGCAAGAACTTGAATCTTCGTCCGATGCAAACTACTAAAACTAGCAGATTTTTGACTGAATCAAGAGAGAGCAAGAGTACTTTTGATGGTGCGACCTTTTTGTTTCAGTAATCTGCTGTTGATCTTGTTGATGATGAGTATGATGATGACGACAACGACGACGACGATGGTGAAGAGGATGATCCAGATGAATAACATAATGGAGATCCTGATGATAACCATGATGTGATGTAAATGATTTATTATCAGTTCGTCGAGATTGTTTAAAAGTTTACAATGTTCTTGAAGATATCTACTTTTAGATACGTTCCAAACAGTTTCAGAACTAATTGTGTTATTACGCAATATTTACCAAGGGGCGTTAGAAGTTTCGATTAGTGTATAATATATCAAGACTTATTGACCAATGACGCTAATATTTAACCCAGGTCCACGGAATTACATATTGACCTAAGTCAGTCTGTAAAGCATGATATATGAGATTTTGATTATGCATATCATACAACATTATGACAGAAACTAATTGATCTGAAACAACAAAATTGACCTTGAACATGTGAAAGGTATGCTATAAATGCGCAGAATACGAAACCTTTTTTTTTACTGCACTGTTTATATCATGAAAAAATCTGATATCCGGGAGACAAATGATGTCGAGAAACTGTATATATATCTACATTTTCACAACTCGTAAGACACACAAATATAATACGCGGTGACATACTGTAGTTTATGCCCCAGGTGAAAAAAGGTATTCTTAATCTCGGTTGTCATCCATTTTGTTGACATTCTTTGTCGGTTTATCAAAATAGACACACGGCAAAATAAAAAAGCTCCTCAGGTATATCTATTTTAACCATCACATTAACAGCGAGAACGACTTGAAAACAAGCTAATTATAAAAAAAACAGATTGTTTAAGTATGTTTAATTTTAGAGGGAGTGTATGTAAGTTATGTGATAAATATGTAGAATTTAATACACCCGCTTTTGTACAAAAAGAAATAGGAAGCGTGAAATACTCCCCCTACATTCTAAACATTTCACACTATGCCGGAAATAATTCTCACATTTTCATTTCATAACGAGCGTGCTTTTCTATAGTCATGAAACATGCTATGCATTAGACTTCACCCTGTTGGTTGCAAATTCTGCCTTTGAAACCAGTACAGACGGACAAATGCAATTCAGAACTTTAGCGGGGTTAGAGTTATAATTACAATTCGATGCGTCACCTAAGCTATGCTGCAGCCTTTTAATATCATAGAAGCATTACACTCAGCCTCGCCTTTACATCCTTTTAGTGACTTGTTTAACCGTAGGGACAGTCTTTTATCAGTGACAAATAGTTTCTTATAGACCTATTTATCAATATTTTTGACAGTATTTTTTCAAGACACACCCTTCTACCCGGTCTCAACAGTCATAGATTCTATCTAACAATAAAATCACCTGCAGAATACAAAATACCCAGAGATTCCTACCTATACATGGAAATAAAAGTTACCGGTGTTATATGGTACGAAACTACGTTCAGTGGCCATATTCAGTATGTAAGAACACCGGACTCTAGTCTAGCTTAGTTTAGTTTAAACACAGGGTTCTCCACTACCAAGACGATGTTTCGGGATAGAACATTACTTTAATTACAAAATTATATATAATTACTGATATCTGCTTTCAATGGCGCCCCGAGTGTTGCACGACCCCGGCTATTATCCCTAACGCGCCTTTTTACGACTTTTTCACCACGTGTCATTCTTTCTGTACAGGAAAATATATACCGGTAATTCGCATATCCCTTATGTAAGTACAGCCTTATTTCCGATATTTTGATGACATACTATCATAATTATTCCGTGATCCTTCGACAATTCGTTATTTTTTGTGACCTTCAAAGACGTGAATGTACCAGATGTAGCATTCTGGTATTCAACTAGAGTCAAAACCTCATCTGTACTCACCGACTCCGTGGTCGAGTGGTTAGACACACTGACTTAAAATCACTGCAACCTCTCATTGATTGAAGTTCATGGTTTCGAGACCTGCTATCGACCATGTCTCTTTACGTGAGAAAGTTGGCAGTTTCCTTTGGAGGATAGGGTTTTACTACTGGTTCTTCTCAGGAACGATGGTAAGGTCACTGGCACCAGAGTACTAGACTGCCCTGTAATTTTAACAAAATAAATACCCCAAAATATACCTAAATAACTCTTTATCATAAAACCCATAAATAATGGTAAAAGTCATTTTCTGACAAACCCCCGTATACACTGTTCTATATTATTCACATGGTGTTGAACGTTTTCGACAGGGGTCCGGTCCCCGCTCTTTTTGTATTATTAAGCAAGCAATTGAAGATCACAGCGGTCGCGTTTAACAGACAATATATTTATCTACCAAACTGGTAAGTAACACTTTTTAAAAGCTACCGTTTCTATAAAATTCTTAAAGAATATTGTGCTATTTCGTTCACTCCGTTTTCCTTATGTTTTTCTGTCACTGCCGACTTCCGGTTCACCTTTCAATTTTGAAACAATTCGTTTTCATTGGTTGAAATTATTCCGCGTTATATTTCGCGCACTGTGTCAAATTATTGCAATTCGTATGCTGTGTCAAATTATTGCAATTCGTAACAATGCTAAATGCCGCTGTAAGCGGCCGTAGCTGTTAACTTGTGGACAAGTAGGTACAGGAAATTTATTTACTGTAAAACCAATTTGTAAAACGTTACGTACGCAGCGCAAAGTATCACTTCTGTGCATAACCGTATGACGTGTTTGAAAGGTCATTTGAGTTGAACCGGAAGTCAGCAGTGACAGAAAATATCAAGAAAACGGAGAGAGCGAAATAGCTCAATATTCCAGAAGATTTTATAGAAACGGTAGCTTTTTAAAAAGTGTTCTTACCGTTTGGTAGATAATTATATTGTCTGTTAAACGCGACCGCTGTTGATCTTCAAGTGCTTGCTGAATAGTCAAAAGGCGGGGACCGGACCCCTGTCGACGTTCAACACCATGTGATAATATATACAGTGTAACGGGGTTTGTCGAAATGCTTTTCCATTTTTTCTGATAGGTGTTTTTGGTATTTTGGGGTTTATTTTGTTAAAATTACAGGGCCTCGTGGGTAAGGTAAACTTCCCGCCTGTAAAATGACCGAAATTCGGTCGAAACGGGTGCAATGCAATCGTCTATGCTCTAAATGACATATGTCCCCGAGATTGTGCTTTGACATCAAAGTGTAACTTTAACCTTTGAGAGAGCTAATTTTGACCTTGGCCTTTGACCTTTGGACCAGGATTTTCAATTGTTCATGCAAGAAAGACTCAACATGGATCCACACACTACCACACATGCGTAGAAAGTATATAAATAGGACCATATACTTTAAATGCAAATTGTGACTTTGGCCTTTGTACTGTGGTCGTCAAGATGAGATAAACAATTCTGCCCGACCATTTTGGATTCTTTCATGATGCAAGACAGAGTTACAGTCCCAAGACGCGGAATGTGGACAGCAAACATTGAATTTAGAGTAATGACCTTGACCTTTATAGTACCGACCTGGCATTTGTCTATACTAGATGCATACTTCTGTATAGGTATGCTGAAATCCCACATTCTAAACTTATTTGTATCAAATTCATGGACATATTCATGATCAGACGAACTCACGGGCAAACTGACCCACAATTACTACATGTTCATCTTAAAGGCGTTAAAATCCACTCCGCGGTACAGCCAAACCTAATTTTGTCAAAACGTATTAAGAATATGTTGCGTTCTTTGAAATATTAAAACCAGAAACTCACTCAAACCTAGTGAAGACGATATCAAAATTAAATAAGATGTCGGCGATGGTTTTGAGGATAACGTGCCCGCATAGCACACCCCATAGGAATTAATTTATACTAATTTATTTACTCTCCATTCCGAAACAAGCTGTTACAACTTATCGCCCTAGAGACTCACCTCAGGCAGAATCAACCTCGAAGAGAGAGGTAATGTGGAATTATCTGTGTCTTCCCTAAGGACACTACCACTACTTGGGCACTGGTGGGGATCGAACTGGACCCTCTGGTCCAAGGCGGCAGAGGAATGCTTGCACATGTCAGTGGTACTAGATTCTCCAAGGAAGCCTACATTTTCCGTTTTATAAATGGCGATGGATTGGCATTCCTTCATACCAGAAATTTGAATGTGTAACTGGGCGTGTAGTAATGAACGGATTTGCTTGATATAGTCAAATGATTTAACACTGTCGTATAACAGCCTGAATTCGAGCGTATTAGTAGTTTTGTGAAACATTAAGTAATGGAGATGAATGTAATTATATGACATTATAGCATTATTAAGTCAGTCTGGTTTTTGCAAACTCGACATGTTAAAATTTTCTTTCCATACCCTTGATTTGCTTCAACATAAAACATGTAAATTTATAAATTCTTTGCAAAATTAAGTGTTTTATTTAACAGATGTTAATCGGGCGAGGTAAACAAAATGTAATATAAGCGGATTTAGGGTTATGTATCATGTATACATAACAAATGCCTATGTACTTATTTTAAAGTAGACCATTGAAGTACATTGTATTAAAGATGTATACAAACAATAAGGTTGATGTATTAAAGAACAATTTTTTTGTGTTGATTGATGACTCGCACGTGAAAGAACGAAGTAAATTACCTACCTCTGCGTCTTTTCCAGATGAGAAATCCAATGATTCCCAATACAACAAACACTACTGCCAGCGTCGCAAAAACACTGGCAACCACTACAACCCCAGCATCCGGGCAATCCGTTGCCGCAGCAGACGGCAATGCGGCCACGATTGCGGCAAATATTAAACAGCAAGTTTTCTGCATTTTTAATTTCCTCTTAATTTTTTCCACATTACATTATCATTTTTGCCGTATCACTCAGCAGGTGTTGACAGTAGCTTATCTTTTTTTATTAAACATCTTTCATATTGTACATTACTCTAGTCCTCTAACACCGTATTCCAAAAAATTATAATTTCCAATTATTTTTTATGTTGACATTAAGACCAGATTAGATCCGAAACAGTATATTATTTCAAGCGATAACATACTTTGTCCCCGCCATTTAATGTTAAAGTTGGCGAAGATATATAAGTAAACTGTCGTACGAAGGGTATAAATTTCCCCTCTACCTGTAAAACCACTCGCGCAGAACTATACTATTACCGCTGGTATGCTATGGCTCGGTGCACCTTTATGTATACACAATCACTTCATTTCTGTCACTTTAATGCATGTTTGATTTTAATTCCCTTAATTAAATCAGATACTTAATATTGCGTTCCGATGAATAACCTTTCACTGGTATAAGTCCCTATCACCAAACTGACAATATTTAACTTTGTTATTAAGTGAAAGTTACAAAACAGAACCCAGCCTTTCAATCTGTATGTTTTACAATACTTTCAGTATAATAGGAAAAAAATCTCACTTAATAGCTAAAACTAAGCGCGTTTCGACCTGTGCTCTTTAATTCGGATCAAAATACCAAAAATTCCACAAGTCCGGTTAATACTATCGATCTTGTCTACGTAGGACTTTACGCAAGTTCGGACAGTCCGATAAAATTAGTCTCCCTTTGATATCTCTAAACTGTCTAATTTTTGGTAAACTTGCTGCACAAAGAAATGCCTTCGGACTAAATGTTTACTAGCAACGAAACATCTTATAGTAATTGTGTTAATAAATGTTGGCATGGAGATATTTTTCGTGATGAAACATCTTCGCAGTTTGTTTTGCTTTATTAACAACTAAATACGGTATGTTCCGTACGATAGTTTGTTGACTGATGTTCGTGTCTTCACGATCTATTAGTTTTGTCCACGAATTCTTGAAAACAAGACCTGTGCGCGACTGATTTGTTTTATGGCCTTTTTGTCACTTTGGTAGCCCGCAACTACAGTCACCACAGTAACCACAGGCACTCGATTGCAAAAACATATCATTGCACGGCTACCAACCACCACATGTTCACGTGCACTTTCAAAACAATGTTATGATTTTTAACTGTTAAACTGTGAATTTGTTATATATTTGCAATCGGGTTCCTGTGCATGCAAGACGTGCTTCAAGTTTCAGGTTTATTTAGAAACTCAAGGCCTGTACATGATGAGCCATGCGATATTCATATGCGACATTTACAATGGAAATACCATACGAATGTTTTAGACATTTAAAGTCACAGACCTCGTGAACTGATCTGATCACATATGACATAGTAAATAATCAGCAGTATAAAGTTTTATTGTTTTAAATTCACTCATTAGCATGCCTCGTTAATTTGAAGGCAAATGTCATGTACTAATTTGAATAAGACTTAAACTTTAAAGTACATATGAGTATGTATCGAATGATTGTTCCGATCAGCGTGTGACCCAAATTTACCTAATAAAACGACCGAAAGAGTGATACTTTTTCGAACTGGGATTTTAACATCTTTTAGTTACCTAGTTTACCTAACCATCGTTCCAGAGAAATACCCTTCTCATATTCCCATCTCAGTACCAATCTTCTTACATAAAGTATCAAGTAAGTGCTAGGCTCGAACCAAAGGCCCTCTACCAATTAGAAATTGTAAAAGTTATGTCAAGTCACAGCCTTTAGCCACTCGGCCCGGCACAGGGCCGGGTTAAAGTCCTCCCGTATATAGTGAGTTCATCTTTTTTGGTTTCAAGAAATCTTGATTTTATAAACCGGTCTTAGCCTCGGAACTAAAGTAGCAAAGCGGTGCTGTCTAATATTTGATATAATAAAATCATGAATAGACGTGTCAGTATTTTCCAGCGTAGTAACATGCACACAACGAAATTCTGCTGATGGATTCATCCGTTTGCACGTGCTTCGCGTTTAAAGGTTGAACTCATACACATATATCTAAAAAAAAGAAGGTAAGTTTGGTGCAAAAACTATGTTTCAGTGGGGAAAGTTGTCAGTTTCATGAGAGAAGAATCATTCCTACTCTACAGGACCATGAGCCAGAAGTACACTGCTCGTCATAAGACTAACAAACATTCTTACTGTCTGCTGCCTTTATCTATTCATTCAATCGATGATGTTCACTGGGTGTTGGTCAATTTCCTCCGAGTTATTTATTCATTTCTTTTCAAGTCTGTTTCAGCGTTACATGTCTGTGTCGCCATTTGACTTTTTTTAGCTAGCGCCAAAAGCATATCCGTTCAGCGGAACTTATTGCTATAGTCAGAAGTAAAAGAGTATTGTTTGGCTTATATGACGCTTTAAATAAAAAAAATATAACACACATGTAGTTTAAAAACGGTTCATTATGAAAATTGGAGAAAAATATAGTGCAAGATCTGTGCACTGATAGTCATGATAAAATTTTATGCTAGAGGTAACTTCTAATTCTTAATTTCTGCATGTTCTATATTATGACAGAGTTTGAAAGATTATGTCTACACTATAAAGGTCTCTACATTATTGTTTTTATTCAATTTTCAGTATCATGAAGTTCAAAGTTTTACAGTGTGTTTCTCTTTTCACCCATCATTGATCGTAGATTCAGGTGTTTTCAAGTATATCTCATAACACATAGTCATTCTGTAAAGTCAGTTAACTCTGCCTTGTCGCCCCCTCCTCTACCAAGCCTGTTTGAATATCTCCCTTTTGATCATAGTTGGTCCCGCCCTAAATATTGCTTTCGCATATAAATGTATACGTATGAAAACAAAACCTACAGCTTGGCTTTGATAGAAATCCTCTACCAAGTTTGTTTAAATCGTACCCCTAGTCACAACTGACCAAGTCTGGAGGACCACTAGTTTAAATAGAAATATATTAAAAAAATCACATAAAATCATCTAGTTGGAAACAGTAAGGTATAGAGGTTAGATATTTGGTGTATAGGACTGTGTCGTGGTCCTCTACCAAAGTTCTCTGGGGTCAACATTTGTTCTTCCTGAGTTTGAGATCGATATATTTTTCCTAACCTTGTCATTATGAGCAGTTGTACTCAGGTGAGCGAAAGAAAAAACAGAAATCCTATAAATAAGACCCTGCTTTACATATTTTCATTTTTCACGTTCATATTTCAACTATACTTTACATTCTAAATTCATTGCCAAATGCGAGAAATAAACACAAAAAATTGAAATGAGAATTAAGAAACTGCAAGCTTCATATCTAAATGTTTGAAATACATGGTCCTCTTCTGGTATCGGACAGTTTATATTGTCGGACATACCGAAACTATCCTGCTGATTCCCACGTCGAATAAGACTACTCTAGAACTATATAGTGACCCTTTCTGCACAGCCCCGCTCTTCTGTACACTGTTTCGAAATCCAGTATTGCGTGACCTAATGCTAAAAACAGATTTTTCTTTACCCCCGGTTTTGCCCTTCCTTCTATAATCACCACCTACAATAATAAAGAAAAAAAATAAATTAACCGCTTATTTCGTTTAATACTCAATTGTTATGTACAAAAATGTTTTAAACAGCCGACCTTCAGTTCACTTCCTAAGTTATTGATTGCAAATTCATTACCTAAGCTTACTGGCCATGAGTAACCGATCGTTTGTAAAGGAAAAATTAAACCGAATTTATGTCGCTTACATAAACATTGATTTATGAAAAAGAAACAACGAGCTATTGACAACGTTAACGTTCTTTCGATTCCTACCGACATTATTAATTATACTTTTTCTTCAATTTGTATGTATGTCAGAAATAGCTCAGAAAGACAAAATAAAAAATATAAATAAATAGTTTAGACTTAAACACATTTCTATAATTACATTAAACTTAATATTGAATTTAAAATGATCAATAAGAACGGCTTTGTTGTTATCCATGTGACCTGGCAATTCAATGACGCGGTGGCAGTGCAAATATCGGTATACAATATATTCAATATACCCGGCTAAAAGACCTCGCGTGCAAGTATAGCACCCGATAATGAATTTATATTCATTAACCCTCGAATGAAACCAGCGTGCTCTGCGTAAAGCGTAAAAAGATATTGGTATATTTTTTGTCGTTGATAATAGATCTAAGTTTTGTTGGGTTTTAAGTTTTTCAAAAGTTTATTATCTTCCCCCGTCAACATATGATCGAAGATAACGTTGTCTAACAATAAACCATATAGGTTTGATAAACCGAAAGTTGCTTCGCCCGCATATGTCGATAAAAAGGAGACAAATGCGTAAATGTATCAATGTTAGCTTTTAGAACCGTTCACTTTCTCAACTTGTCCACAGCACGAATTACTCTTCGACATACAATCCAATGTATGGTGAAAAATAATGCTTCAGTAGAACTTGACTGCAGTCAATACTACATTTAGCAGAAAACAAAAGGTCATACATGTACTTTGATGTTTTAAAGATTTTTAACTTGAGACATTTGTTTGAACCATTTTACTTTTCAAATGATAACACCTATGTACTTTGTGTAACTACTGTTAACTTTCTATAAAACTGAAAGGACAAGTTTATTGGGGAAAAGGTGCAGTTACTGATTCAGTTTTGGGAACGCGGCTACCTAAGACAACCTTCCTAGATTTCCCGCCGTTTCCCAACGAACAAGAGAGATAAACATTTGATAACTAACCAAGAGAACAAGCCAACTGAATTGAGATACGATATGACTCTATACTAAGTGGCAAGGCTTTATATAAAAACATTCACGAGAAAAGAGATCTTACTCAGCTTTTTGCTAATTGAACTATGAAGGAGCAGGATGTTCAAGGCGACATTATGTGATTTTCAAGCTTATTAAAACTTTTTTAGTTTTATCCATTTTTTCAGCACAAATCTGGTCCAGCTTCTATGTGTACTGTTTAGTGTCCGTACAATTAAAATATAAAACTGTGTATACCTTTTAAATAACAGCATTTTGTTTCCGTGGCTTTTAGATCCACATTCCACTTTTAATACCACTCGATATTATGACCAGTTATATTGAGCTCTTGAAATCGAAACGTGGCCGATATAAGAACCTGGTTTCCTATTTGGAACCGAATAATAATCTAAGTAGTGTCAGACCTGATTATGTCAAGATCTTTGAGGAATTCTTTGACAGGGAAGGCAAGGCAAAACTCCTCACATTGAAACTAACTGCGTCAAAAGGGAAGTTATTGAAAATGAAGATATTTACGGAAACATTAAGAGTGGAGTTAGATTATTTATGATTTCTACTCACCAAAACTGACAATGACTGAGTCATGTTCAGAATGGGGAATGTGCATAAAAGCTCTTTTTAATCAGGCTGTAGATAGAGGAGAGAAAGAGGAATTCAAGATGGATAGCAAATTAAAGAAAAGATTTTGGAGAGGACTACATTCTGAACAGCTAAAAATGACTACAAGATCAGCATATGGTTCGAAAGAAACATTTGACACACTGCGAAGAAATGCCAGAATAGAAGAATTAGAAATGGAAATAACCAGGAATGAGAGCACAATTCAGAACCAAAATAGTTGAAATAAGCAGAAGAAACGAGAGTATGTCACTCAATACAAAAACTCCAGTATGTAGTCAAAGAAAGTCAGATGAGGTGCTACGAAAAATGAAAACACTGCAATCAGAAACTAGGGAAGTCAGAACTCAGGGAACAAGTCTGGTAACAATAGTGTTACAATAGCAACTAGAAACGCATTTAAGAACAGTGCAACAGTATGTCCACGAGTCGTATCACTTGAGAATCCTGGTAAAAATGCAGGAATCCCTGTACGAATTTGCAACGTGTCTGTTAAACCCATTGTTGTTCTGGCAAGAGCTTGTCTCTGTGCACTTCATGAAGTTGCCGTCCTGTTTGTAGCACCTCCATTTGAACGGTATTCATGTAACACGGCTTATCTTCATCAGCAAAATGGATCTGAAATAGGAAAGAAAAACATTAATAAAAACACAAATGAGACAGAATAATAACCTAAAAAGGAAAAAAAACTGAAAAAGAAAATGGAAGTGGCAATTTATTTTTCCAAACGGTCATACATCAGCAGTCAAACACACGATGCAGTTGTCAGACAATGTACCATTTAAGGAGCCCTACAGGAGGGTACCACCTGCACTTTTCAACGAGGTGAAGGAACATCTACAAGAGATGTTGAGTATAGGAGCAGTACGTGAGTCTTAGAGCCCATGGTCTTCGAATGTGGCCATAGTCCACAAGAAAGACGGAATCATCCGGTTTTGTATAGACTTCCGTCAGTTGAACGAAAGAACCAAGACCCTATACAATGAATCGAAGACACATTCCATCGCTTATCTGGTGCAAACATTTCTCCAAATTCGACCGAAAGCCGGGCAAGTTGAATTCAGGGGAGAGACCAAGGATAAAACACCGTTTCAAGTATGAAGTTGTTTGGGATTTTACGAACACAATCTGATGTCTTTTGGCCTTTGTAACCACTTTCCAAAGATTGATGGACCGTACCATGGGTGACCTAAATCTAAACGATTGTCTCGTCTTTTATATTACTAGTATGTGTAGATGTAAACAGTCACAATGTCAAACTTTATGCTGTTTTTCAAAGAGTTGCAGAGTACAATATAAACCTAAAACCTTCTAACTGCTAGTTCTTAAAGACCAATAGTACTTACCTGGGGCACGCGGTCTCATCCGAGGGCATACAAGCAGAGCCGCAGAATATCGAAGTTGTTAATTCATGGCCAGTATAAACCTCGGTGAAGCAAGTTCGCCAGTTTCTTGGATTTGCCAGTTTTATTGAAGGTTTTGCCTTCATCCCTCGTCCTCTAAACGACCTCTTGGTTGGCCATCCTAAATAGAAATATAAAGAAAAGAAAACGTAGAAATAACACCATTTAAATGGACAGAGGAACAACAGAAATCATTTCATGAAATCAAAAACATACTTTCCAATTCCAAAACCTTCCAAAATGATTACAACATACCTTTCAATGTCCACACAGATGCTACGACCAAAGGGCTTGATAGTGTCTTATATCAAAGTCAGGACAACAAAGACCGCGTTATCGCCTACCCTAGCAAGAGTTTAAAGAAATTATCCTGCTCACAAATTTGAATTTCGCGCCCTAAAATGGGCTGTGACTGAAAAGTTTTCCGACTACTTTTATGCCGAGAAATTCGAGGTTATGACAGAAAATAATTCTCTCATATACGTCAACACTACCGCTAAGCTCGATGCGGGTCACAGATGGCCAATTGTGATTATAAGCCAGTATACAGTATACAGGAGTGGCTTAAAACTCGGATATTCAGGGAGGGAGCATCATAAGCTAGATCCTCAAGACGTAAAAGCATTGAGTTTTATGGCCTCAGTTGATACAGGGTCATTCATTCATTCTATTAGTATGTCGGGCAAATCGTTAGAAATAAATGAGTTGAACATCCCAGCAGATACCAACTACGCCACTGGATTGTCTTCTAAAAACTGGCATAAGGCACAGAGTATGGATTCAGTTATATCCATAGTAACGTCCCATATCACAGACCGGCTTAGCCGACTGATCGGAAATGTAACGATTAATAAATTTATTTTTTTTTAGATATGTCACCCCTTGGGTTCGGTCCCCGGCCACGATTTAGTCAATTAGGCCTACGACTTTTACAAATATGTGTTTTACATAAATTTGCTGACACGCTTCACTCAGCAGCTGAGGAAACTTAAACCATAAAGCTTCCACAAGATCACAGCACCACTTTTCATGCTGCTTGAATTGCGTTCTCATGTGAATCAATAACCCAAATGTCGTTACGAAGCAAAAGTAAAAGACTTGAACATACTTGCAATTATACCATAAATGCTATAAACTCATATATGGCTGGGTTTAAAATAAGGCTGTTTGGTGTACAGGTATCTACCACTTCCCATTTTACAGGTAAGTAGATTATTGAACAATATACCGATATCGGACAAAATTGATCAGTGTACGCGAATAGATGGCTGCCATGAAATTATAGACTTCTAAGCTGGCTGGGCAGTGATATATTTATTTTTGTTTTAAATTGTAACTATATATTCGACAATGGACTGTTTAGTTCAACCACAAAATGCGCTTTGGACAGGGGCTTTACCACATGGCCTACCATCATACCATCAGAGGAACTTTTTCCCAAATTTTTACTTCCCACGGAAGAGGTCCTTCAACACACACTTTTTCCCAGGTAAGTACTTTGTTTTACACTAAAATACCATTAAGTTTCAGTTGAATTTTGTCATTTCAATTAAGATAACGGTATTTAAGAATCATATTTTTGAAAAGAATATAATATCATTATTAGGCATTTTTTAAAACTATTGAAGTGTCAAATGTTGCCACTATTGGTAACTTGACCTGATAGGGTATGCTGTTATTACATTCGGAACACTCCCAGACCGTTGGTAGCTATCCATCAAAATTTGACACTGACAGTTCATTTAGATCTGTAGACATTGTTTAACAGTAAAGCAGAAAATTACGAAGCCAGAGTTAAGTTTCACTGTCGTTTTATTTCAGTTATTTCGTCAGATTGATTTTTTTTCAGCAGGTTGTATAGAGGATATGTATGAACAAGTCTTTCGCTGTTTATAAGTGTTTACTGTTTATATCACTTAAATATGCTGCATCATAGTAGTGTTATATTTCTATTAGCTATGAAGCAGTCGATCTTTCAGTTTTGGCGGCAACGACGTGCGCGCGCGTGATTTTCGTTAATCATATCAACATATAGTTTAAATGACTTTTTTGACAAAGCTGAAGATAGGCACAGTGATGACAGTTGTGCGATTCTTGATATCTTTAACCACATATGAGTCTGCTGATCCAAAATCTAGGAGGAGCGGGAGTCATGCATATTAAGTGTATATACATAAGCTGTTTAAATCATAATGAGTAAGGGGTGGTGTTTTATTGTTCTATATCACAACTTGTGACACTTCAGTACAACATTGTTTGTGTTTTTCATTTGATTCCATTTAAATGGTATATGATAAAAACTAATGACAAGTAGTTGTTACGGTGTAAAATACATGTGGACATCAGACGAATGCGTCAATATAATTTGAACACTAGCTCTCATTCCAAATCCCTTTCAACTAAATCAAACCAATATACATGTAATAGAAATCGGGAAATATACATAAAATTACAATGTATGATAAGACTTTAAAATTAATATTTTGTTTTATTTGATATTTCACAGGAGCTTGCTATTTATCCATAGGAGTAATAGCATTAAATACTTGTATCATACACATTTCAATAATATATACTTAAGGACAAAATTCTGTCCGGTTCAAAATTGATTAATAAAATTTTAATTGTTCGTTACTTTTAATTCTTTATTTGCAAATTTTTATTTTTAGACTTCTTGCTACATCACAAGGTGTTAAGAATTCTATACAAAAACATTCAATCAACCGTGACGGCATAAACCATGAATTTCACATTTATCTAAAAAAAATTGTACGTGAAGCTTATAATCACAAACATGTCAAGTGATTTTTGTTACCAAAGGATAGTCCTATCGAAAAACGTAAATATTTAGACAAATGCCTTGTTATTACGAAGCTTTCAAGATAGCCAAATTTCCGCGTTTTATGTCGACTGGAGGTGAGTGAGCCTAAAAAACACGTTGCACGTGCGTTTAACGGCCACGAACATTCTATTCGACGTCTCGGACATTGAAAATGTGTAAATTGATTCGAAAATGATAATATTCTTATGTTTTTCTAATTATGAAAAAGATATAAAAATTTCAGTTTTTGTGTTACTTTAATTATACCGGACAGAACTTTTGTCCTTAAGTATATATGTAAAGGGTACGTGCAGGGTTTGATAGATCTACCCAGACGGCTATCCGGTTTGACCCGTTTTATAGATCTGACATATGGAACATTTTGTTCTCTACTCGCTAGCAATGATAAGGCTGGTCAGAAAATCGATAAACAGGTAGTAGCGGCCGGACAGTTCGCTTGCGGTCGTAAATTTTCCGAAACAGACCGGAAAACCGCTGATTGTTTCAGCAGCTCAATCAATAAAAATCGATATTTGCTTGCGTAATATTAGCCCGAGGATATTAAGTATACTGTGTATTACGCTAAAATAGAAATCTTTAATCTTATTGCATTCATCCCAGCTATCTTTTTTGTACTATTATATTGTATGTTTAAAAAGCAACTGTTGTAAAATAGAGATTAAAGAGAAATGAAGCAACACTGATTTGAATAATAGAGCTATTATAGATTTGTCAGTTTGAGGGGAAATGTTTTTTTTTTATGAATATACCCTCGAATTTCATTAACTTTTGTTAAATCTATGCAATGCACAGATCTATTCTGTAATAATTGTTGACAGGATCATGCGGACAAACTAAGGGTAATAGCTTTAATCTTTATATTGTTGAATTATTTTATTAAATAGAATCACATTTTATATCAAAGCACCGCTTTAATGTAATTAAGTGAAGCTTACAACTAAATATA
This sequence comes from Saxidomus purpurata, assembly GCA_022818135.1. NCBI lineage: Eukaryota > Metazoa > Mollusca > Bivalvia > Venerida > Veneridae > Saxidomus > Saxidomus purpurata. The sequence goes on along the minus strand of JAFMSR010000001.1, from coordinate 41,978,117 downwards.
CACGGCATCACCAACTTGTACCGCAATGACGTCACACTTTCACAGTTTTCTTTTTTCTTCGCACTGCTTAAAAGCAAAAGTGGTTGTATATCTTGAAAGCAATTAGTTCTCTAAATTTAAAAGCACAAAGACTACCTTTAAAAAGATAGTCCGCGCAATTTTTAGTATATGAAGCGATTGGTAGCTTGATTCTAAATTGAATTGGAAACATGAAATAACGAAGTTTTATTAGGCATACACAAAATCGATGTCTCGATTTCATATTCTGTTAGCTGTGAAAAAACAAACGCACGATAGACACAATGCATGAACTGTGCGTCATCTTTGAAAATTTGTTATTTACATAACACAAGGTAGATGTTACTATCTTTAATTAATTACGTACTGTTTCCCGTGTGCTTGACGCCAACGTTACACGTGCGTAAATTCTACAAGATAGAAATAAATGTGCTACAGCAGAAGCTTGAACGACACACTTGAGTGTCGAGGATTATTTTAAAATTATTCCATGAAATCATGAACGTTTCTTCGATAAAATTATTTTAAAGTGCGAGTTATTTAAAGGTTACTTTTGTTAATAAAAGGAATAATCAAGTAAGGTTTTTTTCGTTGTCCCTTTCCACAGAAGTTAATTGTTCTCTAAAAGCAAACAGAAATACTTTATTAAACTAAAATACATTTCATTGTTTCTGAATGGGTGTACAATACAAAGATATATATAATAAAATTTAGGGTAATAAATTCCAAGACTAACAAAGACTTTTATTGCCCTTAATAATCCATATCCGTTCTAGTGTTTTATTGCCCAGGGTATTTGTAAAACGCAAGTGGTAATTCTTATGACAGATTTTGTTTCTTTAAAATATGTAGTTTCCGTAATAACATCTTATTTGCATTTTCTTTTTCAATTTCTGATTTTGATCAAAATACTAAAAGCATAATCCACATTATTTTCGACATTACATGTACCTGATTTCGATTTCGACCGGTCTTAACTTTTTTCATTTGTCAACCACCTTTAAGTTACAAAATGTTTATAGGGGACCAAAGTGAAGTTACGATGTCAAAGCAAAAACCCCCAAAAACTAGTACATTTTATAGTTGTGAAACCTCGATCGCTGGCTTCAACGTCGAATTAATTAGACCAGGGGTTGATACCAGTGATTTTAGGCTTAGAACAAGTTCTGGCTTTGAGGTATGAATACTGTAAATAGCCAGTATTCATCAGACGCAGTCCCTATTAAAATATAGTGCCATTTTCCTCAGTGTTTAACAGCCACTTTCATGTCAGATTTTGGTTTGTTTGATGTTCAGTCGTTAAGGGTCCTCTGCAGGTGATTTAAATCCATATTTCAGGGTCCTATGACTAAAGAGGGTCCGTATGAAGTGCCAGTGGGCCTAGTCGCAGATATGTCATGATAGTTTACACTATACGTTGCAGTCACATATGCAGCACTTTCTTGCATCACGGCTTACTTCTCTATAGTATGTTTGTGTTTGGGTAGATATTTGAAATAAGGGTTATCGTGCAAGACGTGAAAGCTCGGAAATCATGATGATAAACAGCATTTGTAGGATTCTAACCTTGAAGTGTATAACAGATAGTCGAAAAGTTACCTCCCTTGTTTGAGTGGCGCCATTTTTGCACGGACTGTAGAGTATAAGATGGAAAGTTTTGCACGATGTGTTTTTGTTTGCTTTTTCTTTTCCTAACTTAGACCCTGAACCAATTCAAAGATGTTAATAAATTCATCTGCTCATGAATGTGCAAAGTAACCAATCAGTACGTAAATATTCAGTTTTCCATTGTATAAGTGTGTTTTTAAGGGTAAAGGGACATAACTTTGGATTAGTGTGAGAAGCTATCCGGTGAAATCCTGCGAATGTTGCAGTTATGGCCAGCATCAAATCCTACAGATATTGCCTAAAAAAACGAATGTTACTTACTGCAAATAAATAGCAATACAATGCTTTGTGATGAATTCAAGATTTGAATTTCATAAAAGAAAGCGTAATATGTAACTATTATCTATCGACTCGTGTTCCCAGCTGATAGTAAAAGATTCTGCCTTTGCGACTAGTCTAATTAATTTGAAGTTGAAGCCAGTGAAATAGTTTTTGGATGTGTGCTTTCTTCTATGTCTGATCATGATTGTAGACTGTAAGCACGGGATTTCCCATCTTCTGAGGTTTGTTAACTATGAAAATATCAGATACAAGAAACTGGTCAAACCAACGAGCCAAATGAATTAGGCTACCCAGATCATAGTCAACCTGAAAATCCACACAGTCTGTTTGCTATCCAACCAGTAGATTTTCAGTGAGCACCCCTTTGAACAAATTATGGTACTGTCCAAATTGAAAGATGGGCAAGTTCATTATAGAAATTTAACAGGGTTAGGGGTAAAATGCATTGATCAATATACAAATCTTAGCTCTTCTGGTGCAGAATAAATATTTCTTTCCAAACATGATTGTGTCTTGAGCTGCCCAACTTGGTGAAAATGCATATCGCAGGAACAGAGCAATACATCAGTTGAACTCTGCATTGCGCAATAAAAAATAAAGGTGTGGTCCAAGGTAAAGCCTTTTTATCAAACTGTGTATTAATCAATTTTAATCAAATTCGGTATAAAGTTGAGCCATATTTGTTTAACTATTGTGTTTCCAAACCATTCCAGTGTAATGACCTTCAGTCATACCATTACATGTTCTTTTTTCACGCTGTTTTTATGTTTACTTAAATATTGTTCAAATTGTGATAGATTTTTCCGTTTTAGTAAAAAATGGACAAGAAGTTCCTTTGTACATGTTTACTGTAACGTAGGAAAACAAATCTTGCTTTGACAGTTGCTGTAAAGATTTTAATCGTTTGTTAATGCTTGTGATCAAAAACTTTTTAAAATTTACAGTTAAGATATATCTAGATATATTTGATAACATATATATAACTATACATTTCCTAATAATTAAATTATTAAGTAACACTTAATTTACTTCTTATCAAGGACAGATAAAAACCACATTGTATTTTGTTACAAATTAAGTTGTACTGCCCGTCTTTTGAAGATTTCACTAATTGCACCATTTAATACAAATAATTTTAAACTCTTTAGCTACCATTATAAATGAAAAAAGAAACACAAAATGACTTTCACCGACTTATTCTGCACTCCCAATGAGGGAGAATATTTTGGGCCTGGAATTATAGAATTGATAACACAAATGTTACATTTAATTAGTTGGTAAAGAATTCATTGATCTATATAATGACAGGTAAATTTAAATGACTAGATATAAGAGTTATTTTTGTAACATATACAGGTTTCAAATTTTACCTTGCTGGCAGCAAGTGATTCTGACTGCTATTACTGTAGATCATGACCTACATTGTGCGTTCTCAGTCAGTAAATTTTCAGTGAGTTTCAATGAATACATTTTATAGTACTGTACAAATAGTAATGTCAAAAAAGTACTGTCTTGTTCTGTTCAAATACATGTAGTACTGTCCTGTTCTTTCCAAATATTACTGTCCCATTTTGTCCAAGTGTAGTACTGTCACATTCTGTTCAAATATTACAGTCCCTTTCTGTCCAAATATTATTGTCCTGTTCTATCCTAATAGTACACTGTCCTGTTTTGTGTAAATAGTACTGTCCCATTCTGTCTATATAGTACAGTCCCATTCTGTCCAAAAAGTACTGTCCTGTTCTGTTCTAATAGTACTGGGCTGTTCTGTCCAAATAGTACTGTCCCGTTCTGTCTAAATAGTACTGTCCCATTCTGTCCAAATAGTACTGTCCCGTTCTGTCCAAATAGTACTGTCCCATTCTGTTGAAATAGTACTGTCCCGTTCTGTCGTAATAGTACTGTCCCATTCTGTCCAAATAGTACTGTCCCGTTCTGTCCAAATAGTACTGTCCCGTTCTGTCCAAATAGTACTGTCCCGTTCTGTCCAAATAGTACTGTCCCATTCTGTCCAAATAGTACTGTCCCGTTCTGTCCAAATAGTACTGTTCCATTCTGTTCAAATAGTACAAATAGAAAGACAAGTCCATTTATTAATCGGTTAAGGGTTAAAAAGAAATGAAAATTTGTTTCCATTGTTTAAACAATGTACAAAAAGGTAGCTTTGAGCTTTGCAGGTAAAGTAGTTTTAGATAGATGATGAATTAACCTTATTCTACAGCATAACTGAAACTTTTGTTGAGAAAATACCTTACAGATCTAGATCAGGCTCCAAAATTATAAATCATTTTCATGTTTGACCTAATTTGAGGTCAAAATGTTTATTCACATTATAGCACCAAAAGAATGAAAAACAAAAAAAGGAGTGGTGTAAAAAGTAATTTCAAAATGCCAACAGAAAACTTGTTAAACAATTAAAATGATATAAAGAATTTACAATTTTAATAATGTTGATGACATTTTGATGCCACTTATATTTAAAGAATTTATAAAATGATTTGATAGCACTTTGATGCCAAGACTTGAGTACATATGCACTGGTATTATATTCTGGAGTGGTCAAAATGCCCCAAATACGGCTTTTTAAAGCGGTTCTCATTTGAAACTGACTTAGTAGTGGTATTTCAGTATAAACTTCATTTTTTTCAGGAACGAGTCTTTTCTTCCCCCATGATGACGATGTGGATTATCCCACTGACATGAAGGGAGAACTGACACAGACAATGCCCTATCATAATATGGTTGATGATAACGGCGATATTAAACTCTGCGTTGTATGTGGTGAACGTGCCAGTGGATTCTACTTCGGTGCGCTTGTCTGTTTGCCATGCAAGGTGAGTAAGACAAAGACTCGGCTTTTACTTAACAAGTTATAGCTGTCATGATCGATAAGATAGACCATGGTCAGTCTGAACATGATCATACAGTGTAACCATGTCTACACTGCAGTTCAGGTGGCTCAGATTTTCATTTACGGTAGTACTCTCCCAGAACAGTTGGTAAACTGTAGAAACATGGAAGGTAAAACACATTTTAAGTTACTGAATTCCTAGGAAAGGGTTTGAGTCTGCCTCTGATCTGGCTCTTTATGTGAGAATGATGGCAATTTATTCTGGTTGATAGGGATCTGAAAAAAACCAGTTCTGTTCCTTCTCAGGAATTATGTTAGGTAAACTGCCTGTTTGTACATAACTGAAATACTAGTGTAAAATACTTCAATTTGAAATCTATGAAAAATGAAACGAAAAGTGCCAGGATTGCATAGTGCTGCCACAGTTTGGATGTTATTCAGAACACACTTTTCACATTAAATAAAGAAAAATAAGAAAAACAGGAGGGAAATGCTGTTAAATTGGTTTTCAGAGTTTCAGCTTCGAAACTCTCAAAATGAGCAAAATAAAGTATGTTGTGATATTGCATTTGGAAACTACGATACCTTGTAAGTTTTGTATTGCGTATTTATTAAGGAAACTTAAACATTCATCTCTAAGGCCATTTTGCGTTTTAAAATAATGTGTCAAAGAATAAAGAAGTTTTTTGTATGGATCTTGTTTGAATCAATTTATGCCTGCACGTATTGTGTGAGGTTTTTATCATATGCCAGCGATTTTTATCATTTTACAAACACTTGTCAGTAGGCGTTTAGGATACCTTTATTTGTTTGTTGAGGGGCTGTCAATGCAAAACAAGATATAAAAGATCAAATTTAAAGATTTCATGTTGGATTAGTCTTAAGAGATTGTGGAAGGATTAAAGCTATACCTTCGTCTAAATAAAGAATTTCACGTCTGTTTTAGTATTGGTGCTAGAAGCGGGTCCTACTTGTTTCCGTATAAGAAAGGCATTAGAGGCATTAAATGCAAAAATGAATTTATATGTAGTCCGGAAGTAATAATAATATAAATCATGAATCAAAATCTTACATATACATTCCAACCTCCCTAAATGACACCTTCCTAGAGCAACAACCTCCATAAAAAAACACACATTTTCCACTCTCTCTGGAACAACATCTCTCTTCCTCTGAGAGGTTGCACTGTACGATGTATATAATTTTAGACCATTTTGCTTATACAGATGAACTTGTCTTAAGCGACTACACACAGGAACTTGAAATTGTGGTCTCTTAAGGCAGGTGGTCTCTTTACTCAGGATTGACTTTAATTGTTTGAAATCTCAATAGAGAAATTTAACATAGTTGCATAGATCAGGATGTTGCTTAACTCAGGTGGTCGCAAGGGCAGGTGGACTGTACATGTAATTGTAAAAGTGTGCAAACCCAATAGGCCTATACTCCATTTGAGTCACACCAGCTATCCTTAAAGGTCCATTACTAACACCAAATCGAATTTCCTTTTAAATCTGGAATCGTAAAGGGCATCTTCTCAGAAGGAAAAACATGACAAACTGCATTGAATGTGATCATATTGTGTTGAAAATTTGAGTTTAACAAAAGACTTAATAAATTATATTTTGCCTTTTCAAAAACGAAAGTAGGTTTTCCAGTTTTAAGTATCTTTGTAATTTTTTAGAAATCTCCCAGGGAGAGGCTGTAAATAGGTTGTACATAAATAAGCATGTCTGTTTTGAATTATAATTGAAGAACTTTACTTCCAATGATGCCCAAAATACATGTCTGACTGTTTACAACATTCAATAAAGCGAAAGTAGGACAAAAAGACCACCGTGGTCAATCTAAGGAAAGTCACAAACATTCACTCGTTTTTCTGCAGCAGTATTTACAACAGGGAAATGCTCCACGGCTATTGTAAAGATTTAGAAGCTAGTTTTAAACTGTATTTCCCTGTTACAATTTCAGATTCAAAAGGAAATTCGATTTGGTGTTAGTAATGGACCTTTAAAAGAACCTGAGTTTTCAAAGAAGACATAAAACCACTCTTAGTTCTTCCAGGTAGCCAAATTTTCATGGGCTGTGTAAAATCAAAACTTATAATAGATTTCATGACATTTAGCCTGAAAATCATCAAATATGGTGTACCCGCAAGTGTTGAAAACTGTTAAAAAATGAATATATTACCCTATTTGTCTGCTTCGTTGAAATCTCACATAAGTCGAACTAGAATAAATTGGTTTAAAGTGTACAGTTTAAATTTAAGTTCTCATGACATACATTTATTGAAAAATTAATGTGTATTTGTGCATTGAACATTAAACAAATTAAGTAGAGCATTAAAACAGTAATTAAAATAAGATCTTATTGTCCTAATAGATTGCCTTTTTGAATAGTTGATACCTCTGATCTTTAAAACAGGCGGACATTTTAAGGTAAAAATACCCTATTTTGAAAAAGGAAGAATTAGTTTTCACCAAAAACCTATGGATGGGCAGCTTTAAAGCAAAAATCGAACGCGTTTTATTCTTCATGCTTGATTCCAATTTCTTTGTTAAATATTCTATTTAGATATATGAAGGATAATTTATATGAATGCAATAGACCTCACACTGTAAACAAGAACTATCTTTAAAAGAGATGGTTGGCGTGATTTTGATTATATGAAAGAGATGGGTAGCTTAAGATTTCATAGTAAAAAGTCCTGCCAAGTTTTATCTTAATGCAGTGTTAAGGTGGTGCCAAATGTCACAGGGTGAGAAAAATATGCACTCTGACCACATCTCATTCCCAAGACCCTTCCCTTACTGGGCGAATGCTCTCCCGACTGCACAAACCGTCTGCTTACACATTTTCTCCCCGATTGTGATTAATTTAAGTCTGTATCGTGGCGTGTGCATCAGAAAAAAACAAACTTGATCCTTGTTTTTCTTATATATGTTTACTCAAAATATTGACAATTATTTACTGGTCGATTCTACACTTATAATTAAAATTAGTTTGGAGGGAACAACATATATGTAGATATATATATATGAATTATTTATGTATTAGAATTAAAAACCATTCATGAAAGACTGAAATATTGACCATTTACATTGTGGTATCATCCAATTAAAAGGTGCGTTACATAGATAATTTTTCAATCCAAAAAATGTAATACATCTTACCAGTACTTGTCATTTCATTGGCTGTTGAAAGTTAACCAACTGCGGTCAAAAGCAAGCCTTATATGGTTGCACCAAAAAAGCCTGTTTGGAACTGCTAGTCAAAGCAGATGTGGCTCATTAAAGGGGTGTATATCACTGGAAAGAAAAAGACCACAAAAGACTACCCTTGGTTATACATTTTCTGCAAAATGTTATAGTGCTTGTGAACTATGAAATAAATGAATACAGGAAAACTTTATAACATTTGTATAAGAAGGTTAAACAACAGAAATCAAAAGCAAATTTGTTTCTTAATGAATTTGCAATATAATGTTTTTGTCATAATGGCAAGGCCATTGGTTGTCTATGGATGATGTTTGAGAGCATTAAAAGTTGGGACTTTTCCTGTCTGAAAAGGAAAACCAATCAGGATCAGTTTTGACAGCTATGAGAGCATAGATCATGGCCACCTAACCACAGTTTTAGCATAGAACATGGCAACCTAACCACAAGTTTTCTTTACTGAAACTTAAAATTTCATATTAAAATAAAATTTGAAACGGAGTTTACCTGGTAACTTGATCAATTTCATTGAGTGCACTCACCGTTTTTGAAGCGCTGATAGATTTATTGACAAACAGTTTTATGGTGACGTCATGGTTGTCATTCTAACACATACAAATAATTATCTCAAAACCCTCTTCACTCTTGATAACATCTGCCATTTTGTCACCATTATCTGTGATGAGAGCTTTTTACAGTGAAACCACAGTGATGAATACTATGGGATTCGTTTTGTTTGTTTGTTTTGTGGGGTTTTACCCGTATTTCTCCGCAGTTTTTCGCAATGTGTAGGCTGTGTTGAGTCCGTTTAAGACGCTCTTTCCTTTCTTTTCAAACTAGGATTAGGTAGAGATTTGCAAGTAATGGGGAATTTTTCAAAACTCCTAATACAAAGATGTTAGGGGTGAAAAATTTCAGATCCCAATAAATAAATTTTGTGGAAATTTACTACATTTTCAGCACTCTCTTCTTTCGGTGCAGTTATCTCTTCATAACTCTGGAAAACAGTCATCCAGCAAACTTAATCTAGGGTAAACAATACATAAATATTTAGGATAAGGTTTTAAACTTAAACCTTAGCGAAACTTTGGTAATGCTCCACATCAGTTGCTGGTTCTGACCAAGTGTCTTGGTCTATTAGACTGCCTGTTTATAAAGTCAGACAAGGCGATCTATTCCCCCTCTATAACAGTATTCCTTAATCACTATTACAGTACAAATTATTCATTCTCATATGAAGTTTGGTTATGGTTTTGGACAACTTTCAATTTCTAATAAAAATGGTTTTTAAATGGACACTTTACACCATAGGAACTTGAGGTCGGGATTATGCTTTTTCCGGCTTTGTTTTGTCTTTTTACATTTATTTAAGAACCAAGCTAACAAAATATGATCTTATTTTACCCTGATTTTACCACTGAAGTACCCAAATATAAGATCAGATTTTGTTAGCTTGGTTCCTGAATAAATGTAAAAAGATAAAACAAAGCCGGAAAAAGCATAATCCCGACCTCAAGCTCCTGTGCTTTACACTAGACTGCTTCAGCATGTACAATGTAATTTCAAGAAAAGCCAAGTTTATAAAAAAGTATGAAAGTATAAATTTTACATCCTGTTGTAGAACTTGACAGAGTCATTCAAGGAATACTGTATTTTGTTGGCTGAGCACTATACCGTTGTAATTCTATATAGAAATTATATACACTCGGTTACAATCATTTTGCACTCAGCCCTCGAATTTTGGCTGTCCTGCTAATGAGTATGAAACATACAGTCTGATTTTAAAAAGTTTTATGTTAAACGCTAATTATTAATGAAGTGACTTGATTTATTTGCAGAGTTTTTATATCAGATGTACGAAAGATGGAGAGCCCACGTTCACCTGCCAATGCAGTGGAAACTGTGATATAGTTAAACAAGGTCGTATTCGTTGCCAATACTGCCGCTATCAACGCTGCCTAATGGCAGGAATGTGTCGCAAAGGTAAGGAACAAGTAACATATTCTTAGTTAAGATTGTTTTACTCCCTGCCAACTGTGGGATTTCTCCCCTGGTGGACTTGCCAAGACCCCAGAAGTATGTACCATCATTCCTGTAAAGAAATTCACCTTTACCCATGTCTAAATGGCTTTAATGGACTTTTCTAGACACCAGCCCAGCAGGCTGATTAACTTAATCATTTATAAAGGTCTGTCCACATCATGTCGGGGCTAGTCTGTACCACATATAGGCCCAAGATCTTGCAGAAATACATGGGTACATTGATTTGGGATTACCTTACTTAAATTTAGTCTTTTAAGGGGAAAGGTAGTGTAATATATGAGTTGTTTACTCATCCACAAGGTTATGGGTAGAAATCTAGATGAGACATGACTTACACCTAAACAGCAGTTGATAGGACAATTTTTTTTCAAAGTGCAATCAAGAGTGACTTTAAATTGTTAAACTTTTTTCAGTGTAAGGCATATAAAATTTGATTTGACACAAACTTAAGTGTATGGAGTGATAGTATGTTCCCCATTGATTGGAGGTTGCCGTGTTCGATCTGCACCAGTGCCGTGCGGTGGTGAACAAGTGGCCTTGCGTGAGACGCAGTCATTCCACATTGCATTAATTTTATCTCTCTCTCTCTTCGAGGTTGATTCCATCTGGAGTCAGAATCTCGAGAAAAAATAAGCAGCTTTTGCAATCAAGAGTTAATGAATTAGACTAAATCAAGTATATGAAAACTGTCATTATAAAATACTCTGTGTTTATAAACATTTCTAGTAAAGTATGATTTATTATAGAATTGTGGGAAAATATTCCGGACATCAGTGTTTGCTGTTTACTGCAAAACCAATATGATTTGTAAAGTTTATCAAATATTCCCTTGAAAATGTTGTTTTAATTTTTCAATGGCGCGGTTGTTACAAACCATTGATTACATTCTGATATGTTTGCTCTAAATGGGCTTGTTATGTACAGAAGTATTAAGTCGTCTTCCAGTAGCTATAGTGAAAAAAAATGTTTTGCCTTTAAACAAACATGTCTTTTAATGTTAAAAGGTTACTTTTAAACCATACCCTGCTGGAGACAATTGATTCTGTCTTTGCGACCAGTGCAGATCTTTATCACTCTGCACATTCTGTACAGTGTGATCATGATCTGCACTCCTCACTACTCAGTAAATTTTCAGTGGGAAACTTAGCAGTGACATTTACCCAATAAGCATGCTGTTCTACATTTTTTAAACGAAGGAACTGTAACAGTTGGGTTTTCTTTAGCTTTTTGATCTATATTGATCCGTATTTGTCAGTCGTTGTCAGGCTCTTATTTGTTATCATTAAGTTCAATAATTTTAAATGTCATTTTTTTCAAATGCAGTTTACGATGTTTATTTGATCAATTGTTTAAGTAGCGAAGTAGGTTTCGCACCATTAGCTGTTTTTTCTCCTCGTAAAGTTGAAGTTGAAACCCACAAAGCTTAGCTTGTCAAAACTATAAAACACTGAGCAGACAAACAAGAGGTGAAAAAAACAAATTGATCAGCTTAGTAAAATCCTCAGAATGACTCAACTTGTGAAAATCATTTACAGTTTTCAGGTTTCAAAAAAAAACTACCGTTGTTGTCAAATTAGGCAGTTTTGTCTTTAACCTGAACTCACCGCCCTTATTTTTTTTATAGAACAATTATTGTCTTGTCCTTAGAAATACTTTCTGAAAATTTGCTAACTGAAAAGCAAACAGTGCAGATCATGAACAGACTGGACTGATAAAAAAACAACAAAAAGGTCATAAAGGCACTACAAGAGTTAAACTGAAATTTTATGATAATGTTCTCTTATGGAACTTATATAATATTTGAAAACTGATACATGCAAATGAACAGGGTATTTTCAAAAACATTTTGCCCTGTTGGAATGAAGATGTCTTGGTCAATGACTCTGCCTGTGCAACCAGTGCAGATCATGATCAGCCTCAAAATCAGTGCAGTCTGATCATGATCTGCACTGTTTGATATTCCCTCACTACATTCAAAATGAACACCTCTTTGAACAATTAATGGTACCATTTAGATTGTCAGATAGACAAGTCTGTCTAAAAAATTAAGCTGGCTCAGGGTTTACACGAGACTAAAATTCTACGAAGCCCAGTGTGAGAATGCGTACACAGTGAAACGGCAAACGGTCGTTCATTTCAATGAATTACACTCACGGGCTCCAAACATGGCCTTACAATCTTGTTGACTTGTGCAAAAGTTCATGTTCAAGTCAGTTTAAGTAATGGGATAAGTTTTAGAAATACAATTGGCATGTAAGGATATGGATTTGGCACTCTGCCAAAATCTTATAACACAATATAATATATTAATACCATAGCTTGAAGTTCCTTTTCATGAAAATATGGCCATGCATTGAATAAATCTAATCAGGCTTTAAAGTATTTTCATTCATGTAAATTTCTGTTATTGTTTTTGAATGTTATATTATTTCGTTGTTGAATTAGTGGTATGCCACGGTCATGATTTCTTCAGAGTTGACCACTTGGGTATGGTAAATGACTTTCTTGCCTGTCACGTGGGGGTATAGGTTTGATCCTAAGCCTGGTGGGACTCATTTTGTGACAAATTTAGCGGAAAGGTCTTTGTACCTCTATCTTTGTCATAGTAGACAAGAAACCCAAGATTGGCGACTTTAATGGTTAACTTAGGGCCAGTTTCGAAAATGGGTATTGAAAGAAATGAAACCAGACCAAAATAATGAACTAATAATCACCAGCTTAAAAGTTAACTTACCTTATGTAGTGCCCATACTAATATTCTAGTGTCAGTTTATGAGAAGAGGGAAGATGGCAGCATGAAATTGATTTTTGTATGAAGCTTTTCCTGCTATTGCTGAAATAAAATATTGTTTAAAAATGTACATTAAACTGGCATTTCTTCTCTACAGCAGGCATGTAAAAGAACTGGGAATGGTTGTTAGAAGTTTTATCATGGGCCATCATCAGAAAAATCAAAATAGCTTGTCAGTAGACTTTTCTGCAGATGTGTTATAGATCTGGCCCTTTCACTCCTAAAATTCTTAAATGGATTTGTCCATTCTTCAATTTGGACACTACCATAAATTGTTCAAAAAGGGTGTGCAGATTATGACTGCATTGATGTGCAGGCTAGTCATGAGCAGCTGTAAATCTGTAAGTTGTCTGTTGCTGCAAACATTATACTAGATATTTTGAGTCAAATAAATGAAATACATAATGAGTGTACTAAAATCTTTGTTTCATTGGTCAGTATTTTCTGTCAGTTTTCAAGAGAAAATACTTATCATACCTTTTTTGTTACAGAAAAACCAGAGACAGTCCAGCCAGCAGAAGGTCAAGTTCTTTGTAAAGTTTGTGGTGACATTGCCAATGGCATACACTTTGGTGTAAATACTTGTGAAGGATGCAAGGTAACATTAGCTGTCTATTTATACTGATGACTTATAATATGGCAGAAAAATCCCCTTCCTTCGCAACTCCCTCATTCCGGGAAATAATTCTTTGCCATGTTCAGGTATTTCACGTAGACAAATAAAAACATTTGGACATGAGTAAAACATAATTTTGGAAATAAAATTTACTAGTATAAAGAGTTCAATTCCGTTGGCGTGTTATAGTAAAATGACCAAGTTAATTTTGGTTTAAAAGTACAAAAATCTGCAGACCTATATTTGGCATTTTGTTCTTCACAGGTCTGTTCATTACCATTAAGAAATATACAAAACACAGTGAAACAAACTGTGCAAAATATTACCAATACTAAATTGTTTCAAAAGACATTTTCTGCCAAGGTATACATATTAAAATTGGCTGCAATTCATTTTAAATAAAGTTGAACTTGAAATCAACTTACCTAATTAATTATGTAAACTGAAATGCTAAGTCATTGAAGTATATTAGTTTTCTGTATTCATAAAGAATCGACCAGCTCAGATCATAATGAGACTGCATTAACATGCAGGCTATTTATAGCACAATGTCAGAACAGCTAGCTGCCAGTACGGTAAAAAAATAGTCTCAGCTTTAAGACTTTATCTCAACCAGTCAAATCCTTGAAATTTTAATGTGTGAATTAATATTAAGTTACTGCGTGTTTTGATTTGTGTAAATAGTGTATATATCTGGTAATGATAATAAAAGTTTCATATAATTTTACAAATTGAAACACCAAAAATCCTATTTAATGAATTGTTCGGAGTAAATACTTTGACAAGGAAGTAAGGGTGTTTTGAGTTTTGGTAATAATAAATGTATATCTCAATATTATTCCAGTCATACTATTTATAAACTGGCAAAAGTTCAATAACTTTTATTTTAAGAAAAGGAACAAAACATAATTTGAAATATATTTTCCAATTCACAGAAATTTTTCCGACGAGGTTTGGTAGAAAACCAGAGTTATATCTGTAAAGGCGAGAAGGAGTGCGGTATCAACCCCAGAAACCGTAACAACTGTAGATATTGTCGCTACCAGAAATGTCTTACAGTTGGCATGTCAAGAGAAGGTACGTGGTGCAACAAGAGAAATGTAAAGACTGTTTAACATAAACTTAGGACTGAATGGGAGATTATCTTGTCTGTTTGTATTTATATAAAAACTATGAATACTTTCATGTTCAGCTCATTATCATACATGTTCAGCTCATTTATTATTCATGTTCAGCTCATTTATTATTCATGTTCAGCTCTTTTATTATTCACATATATTTATAATGTTTATTATGTATAAACTTCATACATCCTCTTAGAATTGTGTTAAAGGCACAAGCAGATTTTGGTTTTCCAAGAAGCTATAGGAATCTTTTAATATGCATTTTTCAAAGCTTAACATGCAAGATGACATAGTTCTGCATTGCTGGACATGATCCAACTTCTAGGACCTAGAAATGGTAGTAAAATACATTTGTATAATTATTTAATACAACTGGTGGCAGGTACTCCCACTGGAAGACTTATTGCATTCAGACTTTATAAGGAAAAAAAAAGACCTTGATAGCAAAAAAAGTAAAAATTATAATTTGGCTCTCAACATAAACCTTGGAGTGATATACTATTCTGATATCAGTTTCAATAACGTAAAGTAATCACATATTTCCGTTTGCTCAATGTTCCATATATAGTAATGATATTAATTGAATTGTACCCAATAACTTGAATCCAAGCATTCCATACTGCTATTGCAGATAAGAACAACATACCATACCATACTTCTTAGATTAGGAGTTATTCAATGAAATCAAATATTTATAGGGTCAAAATGCCTCTGTAAGCTCACCTGATATTTGTATATGAGAATGGAAGACTTGTTTGATTAATGGAATCAGTTTTACAATAAATTTTACAGCTTTCATAAAGATTTGTAGAGAGCCCGATATGACTTTACATTTTTTAAATCAAATTTAATGCAATTACATGTATATAGATGTAACGATAATGAAGGCATATAAATTTAAGTAGAATACCTTTATTTTCACTCACCAGTCTACTATCTACTCTACCTGTTGATATTTGTCTCTTTATTGATTTTAAGATATGACTCTGTAAGTGCAAACGTGTATGACATCTTACTTGAGAGGACATGGGTTCATGGAGTAGTTATAGTTGTACGCAATGTTTTAAAACTGTGCGGGAAACGTATGCATGTCTAGTTTTCTATCTATTCAGTAAGACTTGCTACTTACCTTAATTGAAATTAACATTTAAAACTTTAATTCTGCATGTACATTTGTACAGGATTTAGTAAGTGCTTCTTCAAGATCCCTGATCTGTATGGCATTCGCACAAGGAATTTTGGGGGTCATTGTCAAATTCTCCTGAGAGGATTCGAACCCACAACCTCTTGGTTAGGAGTCCCATTGATACACCACGGTACCTGTAATCATTTTTGGACTGTAGTGTGTTGGTTTTGTTCAAGTAAGTTCTGCAGTTCAAATAATAAAATAACTTTTTGTTGTATCTATTTTTAGCAATCAAGATGGGAAGACCAAAGAAAGGAGATGGTAGTGAAGCATCCTGTAACTTGACAAGCAGTCCGAAAATGACTCGCCAACCACTTGCAGATTTGGAAAACAACCAACTAACGAATCCCCAACTCGGGGAGGAATCCATTGACACGCTGAAGATTTCTTCAGCAAGAGAAAAAGTAAAGGAGGAAGATTTGAGATCAAGTTGTCATTTTAATAAGAAACTAGGAGAGGTTTGTGACCAAGGTCATCAAGGTCACCAGAATGCATCAGTCTGGCCACCCTGTAGTCAAGGAAACGTTGTTTCGCACAGTAATCACGGTCAGATTGCAAACAGTGCAACATCACCAGAATTCATTGAAGAAGAAATGGACGAAATCTTAATGATGTTGCAAAGTGATAATCAAACAGGCTCACCTGCAAAGAAAATGCGTTGCCATAGATATGGTGAGATGGGGATGCAGAGACAATGTAAGGCAGAATTTGGCATGCAGAACCAAGAGTGGCTCATGAATCAAATTTCAAGCCAGACAATGAACGAGCCAATGAACATGAGTGCAAATCACATGAATCAGATGGTTTCCAGGCCACCGCCTCCTCAATATCCAGGTTATACAAATGGCTTCCAACAAGACTGCATGCCAGGATCACCTTGTCATTCTCCAAAAAGCCAGATGGCCTCTCCAAGGTACATGGACAGCAGCATGCATTCACCTGGCTATATACAACATGGAAGTCCTGCAAGTTCACCAGCATGCCAGTACTCCCCAAGACATAGTCCCATGTACCAGCACTCCCCGTCCCCTCACAGCCCCTACCAGGACGACATCTGCCAAGAAGGATCTCCCTACAATGAATCAGTTTACCATGAACCATACAGTCCCCAGGATAACTACCAGGTGACAGATTTGTCTGTAAACGTGAACTGTGGACTACCAAACATTATCACACCAAGATCACCTGTTCAGAATTCACCTGTCTATAACACTCAAATGACTCAACTGTCCAACACCAGCCCTGCTATGACCATTCCTCATCAGGAAGGGGGAGTTAACTCCCATGATGGCTGGTGTTTGACTGGTTCTCCGTCATTTTTCTGTGACAGTCCATCCCAGAACAGTCCATCTCAGAACTCAATTCATACGACCATTCCAACTCAGGAAGGTACAAACAGACGAAGTTCTTCACGTTTTGCAAACCTACAGAAGATTAACCATTATTTCATGTCACCTGCACCATGTGATCTCCAGCTGTCACCCGACAGTGACCTTGACGGCACAATGACGAGAAGCGATATCGAAGAAGAAATCGTCCACAAAACCCTCGCTTCGGTTAGCCCAGCGGAGTCTTTCTACTACGTTCTATCAGACAACCATTCCTACTCCAGCGATTCCAGTTGTAGCACAAACTACGATGAGTTCACATCTTGCCAACGTGCTCATAAACGAAAAGCATGTGACAACACAGACATTTATGATTCGCCGAGGATGGATGGTTCAAGTGTGGGCAAATACAATCCTGGTTTGTCAAAGAAGTACTGGCAGCAGGTACCGCAGGACAAGACTGATGTACATCCCGTCACGGCAGACAAACAAGCATTACTAGAGCACATGAACAAAATTTTCGAGCAGATGTTAGAGAGATGTACCGAGCCTGCTAAACAGCTGGCATCACAGGTTTGTAAATGTACAGTTAATATTAAAGAAATGGCAACACGTGTCCCTTGTGCTCTCATTGGTTAATCCTCTGTATGTCTGTTCATCTGTCTGTCTGTCCATGTGCAAAATCTAGATCCTTGCCGAAGTGTAGTATAAATTGCAATAGGTCAAAACTACACATGCGAGTACTTTACAGTATGGAAATTGTTCAGATGCATTTAATGCTTTTTTTGTAATTTTCATTTCAGACAAGAGATGAGACCTATTCCATACAAATAAGAGGTGTTTATATTCTAGCAGGACTCTAGTATCAATTGATGAAATATTAAAAAAATGTATTTGTGCATTCTCTTTCTACATGTATTAGTATGCAAACAATATGAACATGAGTTACTATTACTAGGCAAAAGCTGAGGGCTATGTTGTGTTACAGACATTAGTACCCAAGATCCTTTTGGTAAAAATTACTTTTTGCATTTCAGGATAGTCATAGTTGGCAGCAGATCCAGTTACGTATTGTCCGAAACACATCAGCGGCTGTGAAATTTGCATCTCAGATACCAGGTATGTTTTACCATTTCTAGACAGTACTGCTTGTTGCAGTGGTAGGACCAGATAGTTCTGTAATCATGACCAGTGTAGACCTTGATCCAAGCAGTCTCTTAAAACTCCACTTCGTTATAAAATTTCAGTAGTTTTGTTTTACTGATAGCTACCACCATATAAGAGAGAGAAAAAGTGAGCTTTTTAACCCTTTTTGATGCTTTAATAACAACAAATAGCTAATTAAACAGTCATGTATATCAAATACAACAACAACATAATGCTGACTCATTATTTCAGGGTTCAGCAGTCTGCATCCAGAAGACAAAACCTTCCTGTGCAAATGTGTCACGTTCATGAGCACCTTGTTGATGGCGGGACAGCACTTGTACAGCCCCTCGGAGAAAAACTTTCGTGACTTCTGGAACTGGCAGATCAACCCTCAGAACCCATTTTATCCCTTTAAAGAGAAACTTATTGAGATAGGAGAAAAAATCCATTCTACCAATATGGATACGTATGAAGTGTCCTCTATGGCAGCCCTCATCTTCCTTGCCTCTGGTAAGTTTGTTTGGTTAGGTAAATTCAAGACTTTGTGGAGCTTTAATTCCACATTGCCTCTCTCTCTCTAGCACTCACTTTAGATTAATTCCATCTGGAATGAGTATCGAGAATGAGAAGTTGTAAGAACTTGTTTTCAATTTTGTTAAATAAATTTGTATGTAGAAAGAGCCTTTGTATATATTTATGTGAAACACAAAATCAACTGTTCACATTATAGTTTGCTTTCATCTGTTATTTGAATTGAATATGTTTTTTTTTAGATTTTCTGGACATGGCATATCCTGAAGCAATAGAGGAGGCAAGAGCAAAAATTGTTTCTGCTCTGAAATCATATGAAATGTGTAAGTACTTTTATCTTCCATGCATAAGTCGTTTGATGTTATCATCAGCTAACTATTACCTAAAGAGTAAGGTGTGTCATATACACTATCTGCGGGTTATCTGTGGGTAAATGTGTTATTAAAAAAGGCCAGTAATTTGTAGCAAAGGACTTTTTAGCTTTATCATTCAAGCAAGAGATGTTACAAATGTTGCTGTCTTAAGTAAAAACGTACCATGGTATTAACTTTGTGTAGTGTCCCCCCAGGTAATTCCAAATCAATTTATATTTTAAAGTTAGAACTTACCCGCTGTTGTTATGCATGTGTTAACATTTTATTGAAACTTACAATTTCATTTTCAATTTATTTCATTGAATTTGTTTCAGCAAAGGGAATAGATGTACGTTCCCGTTTGACGCAGTTATTTTCCCTTGTTCCGGAGATTCGCCATGTTGGCATCTGGCATCAGCAGTTGATGAAGCAGATGAAGATACATGTACAGAAGCAGGAGGTCCAGCAGCTGTTTGAAGCCGTGAATTACAGGGAAAGTTAATGAGAAAACATAGTTATGTCATCAATTCTTTAGGCTTTTGTGACTTTTTTTGAAAAAGTTGTGTAGAGAGGAAGTCAGCAAAATTTACACATTAAGGAAGTCTACAAAATGTAACTATGTAAAAAGGAAGTCAGTAAAATTTATGAAGGAAATAGGGGGGGAAAGTTTGCAATGATTCAGACAGTGTTTGAAAATCTCAAGATTTTCATCTAGCCATGTGACATTTTTCTGCATTATCAGAAAACTTAAGAAGGATGTGCAACAAAATTTACAAAGATTTTTAAAAGTGTTGTGAAAAATTGTTTGGAAACTAGTTTAGAAGTTGTCAGCTTACTCAGTCAAATAATTTGAATTCAGCAGAATGTATAAACAACAAAGTAACCATCATTTTTCGTACCTTCAGCAGGTTTGATGGTTAAAGGTATTCGAGAAGTTAGCTTTCCATCACTGAGATAAGCTCATAATCAAACATATGAATTAAAGACCCATGATTACTTTGGATGTTCTTATATTACCAAGAAAGATGTCTTGCTTGCGAAATGCTGTTTTTTAGCAGTTTTTCATGAAGAGAGGACATGAGTATGAAAGAAAGGCACATGTAAACATAGTTTAATGGTAAATAGATCACAGTTCTCCCATTATTCTGAGTACAGAAATAAGCTTATCTGAAGAAAATTCAAACTGATCATGGGGCTTTAAAGTTGGATGTATATCACACACAGAACAATGAAGCATTTTTCACTAGATCAGACACATTCATACTTACATAAAACCTCCCTTGATCAAATTCCGTCCATATATTTTTATCAGGTGCATTCATAATACATTTTGCATCACAGCCTGTAAGTTTAAGGCGTCATGTTTAAGATCTGAAACATTCATTTTGCACTTATTTTCTTTCTGTTTAAAGTGATATTCTATTTTTCAGAAGCTTGGTAGGTAGGTAGGCATTCTTCGAAAATGTTTCAATGTATGAAATTTTAGTCCTTTTTATAAATTAAACAAAAACTCTTATTCAATTACAGCTTTAATTGTCTTTTACCTAGGCAACTACTCTGAACTTTAAGATGCCAGTTTTCTTATAGTTCCATATGTAGATCTCTTTTAGACCACTTTAGAAAGAAATAAAAATATATACATTTGATCTCAACAAACCATTTAGTTTTAAGTAGAATATATTCATGATCAAATCCAACTTTCCATGTGACCCATTTCTTCTACATCTATACATGTGATACCCATTGCCCAAATACTATTCTCTTCCAGTATGTTCATATGCAATAGGTTCTTGTACGTGCGAAGTTTATCGTACCTACATGCAAAGTTTCTCATATGTGCGATGTTATGTTATGCTTTATGATAGTGGATTTTGAAAATGTTGATATTTTTATGAGTTCACCATAAAAAAGTTTCAATTTCTCTATGCACAAGAGCAGTTGAAGAATTTAAAGAAACGTATTTGTTGAAAAGCTTATTTTCTCTATATTTGTTGATGCAAGTTATCCCCAAATTTTGAATATGCAAGTAAGTTTTTTATTTAGTGCAGAACAAATCAGCGGGCGATAGACAGATAATTGGTATGAAAATTGGTTGGTTAGAATATCCTAAGTACATAAACACACAGGTGTCAGCAAATTTATCAACAGGAGTGCTGTTGGAGTTTTTTTAGTTGCCAAACTTTTTAGTGCAAGAAGTGAAGCATTGGTGGGTGAAGCATCCTCCTCGCTGAAGAAAATATCAACATTTTCTTAAGAAGTGTTTTATTTTTGCAACTTTTGTGTAATAGGGTCATGTTCGGCAGAATATGGTTGAGCATATTTTGCTACACATTTAACATTAATTCCTGTATTTGTATGAAATATTGTGTAAATGTAGCATGCAAAAAATAAGGTGCAGATTTGATAGTGTTAAGGTCAATATGTGGAATATAGTGCTAAAATAGTAGATTTATATCCCATAGTAATACTTTTTTGCAAGGTCAAAGTCTTGCAAAGGGTCAAGGTTGATTGGTTTTCAGGTTGAACCATTAAATGTTTAGTAAATTAATATGGGAGGTGTGGTAAACTTACTTACATAATTTTGTTGAATTGGCAAAGCCCACCATCTTAGATTAACTATGACCTGACCAGGTCAGTACAATCACATAGTAATATACTGTAATAAGAAAGGAGTTTTCTTTATAATTTTTGTTCTTGTTTTACTATTTTTGAATTGGTCATGTTTCTGCACAATTCCATATATCTGACCAGAGTGTTATTGTTAAGTTTGAATAGATTTAAGTGCTGAATATGATAAAGGTTTATAAGTGCTGTTAATTGTTACTTGTTTCGTTAATTTTGTCTTTATATATATAGATCCTTAGATAGTTATTGCATTCCATTTGTTTTTTAATTTGCTTGATTTTACTTACCTTAAGGTTTATTTGTTAGTGTAAAAAAAGTACAGTCAAACATGTGAACATAAAACACCCATGGAAATTCTACAGCCACCCTCTTTTGAGGCTTTCAACTGAGTTATTCCATACATAATATTGCATTATGTCTGCCGCTGACCTTTTTTCAGGGCCAAGTCTCACTGTATTTAGGTGCAGCAGTTTACTTGCTTACATTAAAACCTGGGCTTAAGGGCTACCATGTATCATGTATTTGGGTGGTCTGTTTCACAGGTTTGACTGTATATTTAGTACATGTATACTGCCATCGGAAACAACATTGCAGAATGGCAGTAAAAAGATTTTTTGTTCCTATGAACTTGTCATTTGTATAATTTTGTCGGAAACTACAAATTTTTATTTTTAAGATCGTATAACCTTTTTTTCACTTAGACTGTGATACTAGAATATTGGATAAATTAGTGACTGACTTTGTGATTTACTTGCACTGTGATAGTTTGACACCAGTGAAAACTATAAAAAAAAACAACATTATAACCTGCAGAAGTTGCAGGAACATATAGAAGTCACTTTCTTTGACACTTTACAAGCTGGTAGCCAGGTGAGCAATATAGGGCCATCTTGGTGTGTATCTAATGATATCCACAAGTATTGCAGGTTACGGGTTTCCATAAATTATATCCCTTGAAAGAGCTATGCAACCAGCCAACACTTGGTCACAAAATGCTATATAGTCTGAAACCCAGCCCATCCATTTGGGAAGTAGCTGCGATTGTATAGGGGACAACTATACTGCAGTCTAACCTTGCCCATAAACCAGCCTGTTTGTCTGGACTATGAATCTCACCATGTTCACATGTATAATATCCTACATTCAATTGAAAATAGTTGTAGGGTCATTCATTTTATCTGCAATGAAAGATCTTTTGTGTATTGAACTACAATGGTTTTGTATGAATGTCTTATTCAAGTGTTGATGGTATTATGTGTTATATCATTATTTGCCATCTACCCAATTGTCATGAAATGTGTACCATTATTTGTTTGTTAGCAGATTTATGTACATTAAATATTATGATTTTATCAATTTTGAAAGAAAGAGCTTGTTTTCATAACATACGGCTCTGCATGACATTTTATCACATCCTTTTAACTTTGAATTTCTCTATAAATTATTGATATACAAAATGTAATCAACTTAAAAAACGCACCCAGCGATTTGACGAGTATTTTGTCGTAATTGCGAGTGTGATTTGGAAAATTCAAGAATGCAATTATTTTTGCCATTCTTTTTTTTATTCAACAAGTTCATTACAAAAATTCAAACATAATTTCATTTGTAATCGTCAGCAATTTTGTATATGATGAGATAAATCCACTGCTCTAAATCTTTGACAAATTTAAAAGGTTACATTTTTAAAGTTGTTAAGTATATTTTCAATTTTCATTGTTTTAAATGAATGTCTCAAACTATTTCATTCAAGTGAAATATAATGTGAATGCAAAAATATAATGTGAATTTACAATTAGAGGTATGCTGAGTGCAGTCATTCAGGTAACCATAGTAACATGACTTGACCAGATTGAAGGCACCTCGTTACATGTATAGGTAGAATCTCAGATACTTATATTCCAGAAGTTGCAGGTGTGAATCCTTACAGGGTTTCAGGTTGAGAATTGGTCGGAACTCTTGGAAGCAGAGATTTCAAGTCTGCAACCAAATTGAAATAAGTATAAGTATTCTCACCTAAGTCAGTCTGTACTTTTTCAGCAACTCACCCCTTTGTCAAGATTTATTTCATTGGCATAATTGTGTATGTATTTTATTTCATTAAATTTTGCAATAAAGTCACATAATTTGTTTCTAGATAGATGAAAGATTGCTTTAGGTTGTACATAACTAGAATCATCAGTATACAGGTTAAATGCTTTACTTCCATCCGTTTGGATTGTTTAAAAAAACCATGTCAGAAATGATGCTTTAGCTACAGTGGCAGGTCTGAAAATGAAATGAAAAAATCTTCTTAGAGACCAGTCTGAATTCAAGATGTTCTAATTGGCTTAAAATTAGTTCGTTTTCAAAATGACCAATCACCAGGGATTTTAGACTGGTTCTTTGGGATAGTTTTATAAATTAAGGCTCTGATCGAAACAATCAAACTGGCAGGATGAAAATACAGCATTTAGTTTATAATTGATTTATAATTAATTTTGTGTTTTATCAATATACATCATAGCAATTACAGACAACCTTCTGCTGGAAGGATATATGTGTGTATTATGGTTGGTTTATAGTGTACTAGGAGAAGGAAATGTAAATGGTAAAATAGCTGCATGCAGTTACAGACAGTTGGTTTGGTCAGCAGGTGTGTGGCATTTAAAGGCATACTATGAGTAAATATTTAATTTCAAGATTTTAATCTAATTATTCAGCCTAGCCTTTCTTACAGCCTTACCAAAATTGCTCTTCACCAAATTGAACCATTTTCCTTCCTCATAATCTAATTGAACCCTAATTTTTCAGTGCAGCCGTTGGTATTAAAATCTTATTAAAACCTTACCAAAATCTCTTCCTATAGCCTCAATACCATGGTATTATATTTGCTTAGCAGCATATCTAGTATGTGATATATTGCCTTGCACAAAATATCTTTGTTCTAGTCTACCTAGTAAGTTTCTGTGATACTCTCGTCTGAAGTGTGATGCCTTTTATTTTCCCTAAGTAATGTTTTTCCTTACGTATTACGAGACACAACTGATCCTGTCACGAGACACAACTGATCCTGTCACAAAAGCTGACCAAATCCAAGTGTGTGGAGTGTCGGTACACAATGTCAACTATATGTTCGTAGATTTGTGTGCTTGCTTTGTGTTTTAGTTACGATTTATAGTCATTTAAAAAACACTTTGTAATAAAAGTGTTTAACATTTTTGCAAGTCCGTCCAGAAATTTTTTTAATATAAGATACAAATGTAATCATAGTCTTTGTACACATTGTTTTGTATGAATTCACTATGTTGATGAAATACGGGGATGTTAAAAAATATATTGTGGAATTACTATTCTGCAACTTAAATTATTTATGTGTTATTTTTCGAAGGCTTACTAAAAACAGATGTTAGATACTGCATATATTTGATATATCTTTGTGAAACAAATAAGAAAGATGAAAATGGTTGCTTGAATATCCCTCATATCATTTCACATCATTGCCTTGAAATCATTTTGTATTGTCATAGTTAAATTCAAGGCAAAAGACCGTCCTCATTCCTGCCTAGCATTACTACATTCCAATTTGAAACTTTCAGTCTGTTGTCACAACTTGTGACATTTAAAATAAATGACATTGCTTGAAACGCGTCTATAGTACTGCATTAGGCTTAGTAACTAAATTTGGCAGCATCAAGCTTACTGCACATTGTTTGCAGTTAATCATTAATCAAGGTAGGCTGCGTTTTTCCAATGACAGAGTTGTTACTAAAAGCAAGAAAATTGTTTTTATGTACATGATGTGATGGTTAAATTTGTATAAATTCATTTTGTTATTGAAACTACATGTATAATAACCTGAATATATCTATGTCCCGGATTTATGTCCGGGACTATATGTATTCAAAGTAAAAAATACCGAAATTAAATATACATATTCACTAGGTACTTTAAAAGTGTATATCTGCCAAATTTTTAAATGCATAAAAATGATCAGTTACAGAAGAAGAAAAATCATTGTCAAGTGCTAATTATTCAGTAGTTGCTAGTGCAGTTGTCTTGTGTCATATGTAATAAACATTAAAACTGAATTGTCTGTTCTCTTTCTTTTCTGAGCTATCCAGTATTATTCAGAGTGTATTAAGCTATTGAAGACTTACCTGCTTGTTGGTCGTATTTATCCCACAATTGTGTTGGTCGTATTTATCCCATAATTGTGTTGGTCGTATTTATCCCATAACTGTTTGTCATATATATCCTACTGGGTCAGTCTTTAGCATGCACATTAAATACACGAGAAGCCTACGACATGAACAGAGTTATAATTGCAAACTATTTTAGAACAGGCGGAGATGCGGTTGTTTCTAACAACACTTCCACCCAGTTTTTGTTTATGTCATATCTACTAAACCCATATGAAGTCGTTTAATGAAAGCTTAGGTAAATGTTCATATCCCTCCTTCAGGTAATATGGAACAAGTTTAGACAAAGTCCACTTTCTTTTCTGATCAGTGTATCGCATCACTGGTGCTCCGCATCTTCTAAACCCCTCAAAAACGTTCATGAACTTGGTCAACTGTTCATTACTCTAAGACAATGTTGGAAACCCATGTTTCAACCAGGTTAATGTGCAGTTAACACACATGAGGATCAAATGACCTCGGCTACTTGATCAAAATATCTTCATTAGACAACAGCTGCCACAAGCCGACCAATTCCAGACTAAGATTGCTGTTTGATAAATACCATATACAACGGTTTACTGTTGTCTATTTCAGATCGTTTTCCTCGTGCAAAGTGTGCATGGCCTCTCTTGTCTAACAAGGGCAATTGAGTTATTTTCTTAATTGGTATTATATATTTTAGGCCAAACAAATGTTCGTTTTCAGTTTAAACAAAAGTGAAAAAACGGTACATTTCTAACACTGAGTAAGCACTAAAAGCGAAATTTGCACGAATGATTACTTCGCAACTCGTAAAAAAGCACTTTGGTTCTCACTCAGCTCAAGTGAAATGTATTTGGATCTTTCACCAAAACGGTATCCTTTTGCCGGTATAAATAGGTCTCATATTAAGCTTCTGTTTGTATAATATCACTTCTTTTTTTTTTTACCCCCCCCAAATAATTTGTATTTGCACCAAGAACAAGACAGTCATCCTTTTGGACAACGGTTTATAAATAGGTCACATATTAAGCATTCTGTGTTGCATGAGCTCCATGGTGATTGATCATGCTGATTTCCAACCTCTGTATTATTCATATAGGAAATCAGCCAGCGGCTGGCAGAATCTTGATCCTATAGTACTAATACCACTTTGGTGATTCGGTGATTAGATGGCCACCTCTTTACAGGCACGATTTTGCTGAAACTGTTTAAACCCGTTATAACGAAAGCAAGCCAGAAAGGCAGCCAACTAACTCCTTATATAGATACAGCTAGATTTTGCTGTATTTCTTGCTATAAACCTTAAATAATATTTTATATTGTTATAAATAGCCACCTACAGTACTTCGAGTATTTACAAGCACAACCCATCGCTCTGTCATATCAAGATTATATAAACACAAATAAATCGTGGCTATTGTCAATACTGGAACAGGTGTTCGCAACTTTGACGCCTTTTAACTTAAAAATTGGAGCTGCACGATTTTACCGTGCACTTATGAGACTAACAGAAAAACAATTTAGTTGCTTGTTAACCACAACGGAATAAATGTGGTAGTTGGTGTAATATTGTAGAAGATTGAAAAACAAACAATCTACTGTCTGTGGTCTAGTTTATACTAATTTATTTATTCTCGATTGCGAAACAAGTTATTACAACTTAGATTAATCGCTCTTGAGACTCATTCCAGATGGAATCACCTCGAAGAGAGAGAGTGCAATGTGGAATTATTGTGTCTTGCCTAAGGACACTACCGACATGGCGATGGCAGGATCGAACCCGGGGCTCTTCGATCCTGAGGCGAATGCGCTACCATTGCGCCACGGCGGCTCTGTGGTCCAAGTCAGATAGACCACTCGTAGCCGTTGTCTATGTAATTTGGGGGTGATCACAGTGAGAAGACAAATTGCATAGACAACAGCTACCCGTGATCTATTTTTTACAAAGCTCATAAATGAATTTCGTTAAAATGTAGAATTGAAACTGTTGATTAAGGTCAAGGACACATTTAAAAGTCCATTGTTTTCAAGTTACAATTAATGCCACCAGTATCTCACAAACCCTTTTGGAGATATTTAGAAATCTGGACAGTTTGACCATAAATATCAACAAGAGGGCCAAGATGGCCCTATATTGCTCACCTGAGACTGATGACAATATGTGACCTAGTTCATAACAATAGAATGAAATAAGCAACATGGTCTTTCTACAATTCTACCCTGTGACCTAGTTTTTGACTCTATGACTTATGTCAGAACTCAACCTAGATTTTATCAAGGCAATCATACTGACCAAGTTTCATAAAGGTCCAATGAACAATGCAACCTCTGTAGCATACACAAAGTTTTCTATGATTCAACCCCTTGACCTAGTTTTAACCCTAAATGACCCATGGTAAAACTTGACCTAGATTTTATCAAGGCAATCATACTGACCAAGTTCCATGAAAATACAATGAAAAATGCAACCTCTATTGCATACACAAGGTTTGTCTATGATTTGAAACCATGACCTAGTTTTTTACCCCAGATGACCCATATGTTCATGCTTGACATAGATTTCATCAAGGTTGTCATTCTGACCAAGTTTCGTGAAGATCCAGTGAAAAATGCAACCTCTATTGCATACACAAGGGAAAATGTGGGCAGGCAGGCAGGCAGGCAGGCAGACAGACAGCAACAGACACTAGACAATCACAATAGCTCGCTTTTGAGCACTTCGTGCTCAGGTGAGCTTAAAACTCACATCAAATGAATCAGACTCTATCTTACTTTCAATCCCCTGAGAAATGCATTCCAGTAAATTACAAACAAATGGTTAAAAAAAGGCATGAAAAGCTGATAAAGGGTCTACGAAGATGACAAAGCACTTTTAAGTACAATGTAGATCTTCTGCAAGGCAAAGAGAGAGAGACCAATTGCTAATTGTGCTGAAACTTGATCACAACCATAATATTTATTATGTACATAATCAGTGTAGACAATTGGCTTTTGTGTGAAAACCTTCAGCATTGCATCCAATTCTCTTGGTTTTCATAAAGGTTTACCTATTTTCATTTCTTGATTTTTTTAAAAAGTTTACCTGAAGGTACAAGACAATTTATAAGTAAACAGCAATTTTGCTAATGTCCAAAAAAAGATCTGAAATACTACGCAGCTGTGCCAAACATAATTAAATTCTGAAAAGAATTTCACCATCCCATTGAGGCCTCTTCTCAGAGGGGGGTCATTTTTTCTGCTAGTTACAGTAAAAGAACTTAATTGTTGTAAGTTAAATTAAATCAGCATTATCTAGTTTTAGTAGACAAAAATTCATAACTTTGTACATGGAAGATTTAAGAAAAGCACTACACCATTCTTAATTCTTGTTTCAGAAAATAAGAAAAAATTATAAATATCTGGCCTCCATCCCTCAGTGGGCAGGGGTGGTGGGGTCGAGAGTGAAGGGGTATCAGCCAGGATATTACAAAGAGATCATCATTAGATTATTTGAGCCCGCTATAATTCAATTCCGAAATATAGAATTTTAAAGTTTATGTTATTTTACAAATTAGAAAAAGCACTTTTAATTTAACTTTCATGTTTCATGAAATTTACCTGTTGAGACTTAAATTAAATGGCTCCAGATGGAAAATACGCCTCTATAAAAGTAACAAAGGATCATAACTCTGCTATAAGTACATGGATTGTGACAGCATTTGGTGGGGTTAATTCCCCTCCCCAAATATACATTCCTGCCAAGCTTCAATAAAATATAAAAAATATGGCTTCCAAGGGAAAAGTGTGACAAAGAGAAGAACTTCTCCCCCTATGGCAATGGATAATTAGAAATTAGAATAATGGTTGATGGCATTATGTGTGATGTCTGATATCAACACTTAAAATGATGTCATAAATTATGTCATCAACATAATTGCAATCAGTAGGTGTTTCAATTGGCTACTGGTCAGGTAATTTTTGGTAAGATTCTTTAGTAACCACAAACAGACACAACAATATACAAAATCATTGGGTTGGGCCTTTTGTTACTATGGAGATGATAAAGTATGAACATAATATGGAAATTTAATTTGTTGAATATCATTTTGTTGTTTCAGATATCAAGAAGATTTTTTAAAGTTTTTCCCATTTGTGGCCATAGTAACCAGAGTACTGCATGAAATGGAATTCGTTGAACAACTTTAATAAGAGCTTTATGTTAAAGTAAAGTTTCATCAAAATTGGCCCTGTGGTTTCAGAAAGAATGAAAGAAATAATGGATGGATGGACAATGTATGACTATTGTCAGAGGGTGTGTCACAGGTCATAATAGCTCACCCTGACACTTTGTGCAAGGTTAGCTGAAAAGCACATGAAAAGGCTAGATGCAATTGCTAAATTACTTATCTAGCATAGATTATAACCTTCCTTTCATAAAGATATATATACTTTACTCCAATTCTTTACAAACTTGTAGATGTATTTTTGATAAAAAATCTTTCTAATTTTACATCTTAATATCAAAAAATAAATTTAACATTTTGGTGTTTTCAGGTGTGTCTTTGAGTAGCCTATGCTTGTCTTTTGTTAAATAGTCAGTCCAGAAGGATCTATTTTGAAGTCGGTACAATTTCTTCTTTTACAATTGTCCAAGACTGGGTCCCTATATTCCAATAGAGGATAAAGATCAAAGCACACATTCTGACCAATTGTCATGATTTGTTAGGGTGTTCCAAAAATATTCTTTAAGATAGACCTAGTACTGATGTTTATATTCTTATGATGTTCAGTTTCACATTTGGTCAAAAGAAGACAAATTCAGTGAGCTAAAAAGTGTATGAGCAAACAGTCATAAAACGGCGCAAAAATATATAATTTCATTCATTGAAGTCTACCGGCTTGGCTATGCACAGAGTGAGAAAGTCAGTGTATTCTACTAATGGCATCTTCAATTTTCCTTGTAGTCTGTTTTATTACACATTAAATGCATTTCAGTGTGTCCTGGCAAATATTTCGTGTTGTGATGAAAAATGTTTCTGATGGAAAAAGGATCTGGCCAAGCCCAGAAATGCTTACTTGGAAGTTAGTTTCAATGCTACCACTTCAACAATTTTGGCTCTACTGAAATTTAGTCCATGCAGATAGTTCCATCGGTTCAAACTTAAACAAAAACGATATTCGGGGCTTAGTATGCTGGAATTTGATTCCGTTGGTAATTTTCTATGTTGGTTTTTTTGATTTTGAATAAATGTAGCTAACATTTGTTTTTTAATTTTGAAATGTATAGCTAACCTATCTATTCAATCAAATGTATGAAGATACTTGAAAGTACTCAAGCTATCCTTTCTTCTCTCGGATTATACACAAGTCCAGTAAAAGTGTCTTTTTCGTTTGGTGTTTCTGGACTCATTATACTCCCAAGTCCTTTCTGGATCATGAGGTATACCGCACATTTCATAACCTCATGCAGGACAGACTCATTGATTGAACCACTTTCATAATGCCTTATGCATTAATGAAATATTATGTGGTATGCGATCATCTAAAATATCTAGATGTATCTTAACATCTAATACTGACACCTGCTATGAGTAAGGTGCTTTGTGTATAAAGGTTCTATTTGAGGACAAGAGTAACTTCATTGTTCAACTAAAAGACTGTATTTAAATATCTGACAAGGGCACTGTTCATACACAAATATGTATTAAATTCTACGACAAATTTGCATGGAGTATCAAGCTTTATTTTCTGTATCTAGCAAAAAAACCCACACAGAAGCACGGTACTAGATATAACATTCCAGCATACTAAATTCCAACATAGTCCAGAACATCTTCAAAGGATGGAATTCATCACTTTTTCTTCCACTCATTTTAGCACAGCCTGGAATATTTTATGGAGCAGCCCGGGAACTGTTGAAAAGTCTTTCAATCACTAGGTCTGAACTATGTCAAGCACTGTCAAGAACATTTTCAAGTAGAAACTGGTTATAGTTTGATGAATGATTTGATCAAATGAATGACAATCATAATGAATCTGATTCATCCAGGAAAAATGGAGATAGCATGTGATAGACAACAATAACTTTATTGGCACTTCCCTTAGTTTAAACAATATATTATTAATTCAAAACATTTACAAAATATGCACATAATTGGTACATGCGGGATAGAGTAGAAAGCTAATAGCTTTTTTATAATCTCTCTCTTTGAGGGCAGGGCCTTATATGGAATGCATTTTGCTAGAAGTTTATGGTAGGGGCAGTTGTAAATGCTGAATTTCTTATTTTTTAAAAATGACTGTTTCTAAAAAAGATTTTATCTAAAAGTGTAAAATAACATTGACAAAAACAAATGGCATTGGGTTCAAAATAGTTTTTTCTTAGCCCACTATTTACCAGAGACACCCATAGACTTCCCAATGACCTTCCCAAAAAAAGTGCTAAAATATTGTTATAAATGTGCAGTTTTTTAATATTGAGATGTTAAATCAGAAACATTTTATCAAAACACATCTTTAATGTTGATCACAAAGAAATGGAGAACATGTATGTATCTTTATGAAAGGAGGGTATCTACGACAGATGAGTAATTTAACCATTGCATCTAGCATTTTCATGTGCTTTTCATAAAAAAGCACAACTGG
This sequence comes from Saxidomus purpurata, assembly GCA_022818135.1. Classification (NCBI taxonomy): domain Eukaryota; kingdom Metazoa; phylum Mollusca; class Bivalvia; order Venerida; family Veneridae; genus Saxidomus; species Saxidomus purpurata. Next base: position 41,945,571 of record JAFMSR010000001.1, on the reverse strand, counting down.
GTGTGATCTCAATGTCTTATTCCAAAACATTACCCGATACTCAAAAGTAAACAATGTATTCTTTCCTGCACCTCTTTGTAGTCTCGGAAATCACCTAATTTGTTTCATTGTGTTACCTGTTTTTCTTTGCCACAGCAGGTTAAGCACTCTTTTATGTACATTGACTTACATGTATTTCACTATTACTTGCTAGTTTGATTTTCACTGATTGTTTTTGTGATACAAAAAATCTTGTTATTAAAAGTTAGGTAATATCTTGCTCAGAATCTACCATATCTAATACAATTTATCAAACAAGGGTTCAAAACATTTCAAAATGGACATGATGACCTTATTAGTTTCAGGCTGTAAATCTTGAAATTTTGTCAAAATAAATCATGAAGAAATCTTACAACAATAGATGTTTGTAAAATGAAATTACCATATTATGTTCATACTTTTATCATATCTGTAGTAATAAAAGGAGTGTCTTCAGGGCCCAACCCAATTTTGTGTATTGCTTCTTTGTGTAGACCTAAAGAAAAATCTCACCAAAAATCACCTGTAAAGTAGCTAATTGAAACACCTTCTAGTTGCAATTATATTGATGACATCATTTATGAAATCATTTTAAGTTTTGATATCAGACATCACACACTAAGCCATCAACCATTATTCTAATTTCTAATTATCCATTGCCATAGGGGGAGAAGGGATATTGTTTTGGTGTTGTTCTTCCCTTTGTCACACTTTTCCTTTGGAAGCCATATCTTGGTACTGTTTGTCAAGATTTTATTGAAGCTTGGCAGAAATGTATATTTGGGGAGGGGAATGATCCCAACCAAATGCTGCCACATTCTATTTATTTATAGCAGAGTTATGTTCCTTTGTTACTATTATAGAGGCGTATTTTCCATCTTCAGCCATTTAATTTTCTCAGGTCTCAATGGACAAACTCCATGAAACATAAAAATCAAATTTCTTAAGTGCTTTTTTTAATTTGTTTAATATGCCTGCAACTTTTATTCTTATTTTAATTACTATTATCAATTCTGACATACTTTGATGTTGTATTTCAGATTTTCATTCTGACATGAATGATTTACTATCTACTCATAGATTGTGTTGTACCTTCAAACAACTTTTATGAAAATGAAGAAAAGAAAGAAAATAAACTTTTATTATATCATAGTAAGAACTCATGTGTCCATTTCAGACCTTTAGTGATCTTGACCTTTCAGCTACAGACCCCAGTCTTGCACACAAGTGACTGTCACAATGTGGTAAACAATTGTGCCAAGTCAATTCAAACTCCTTCAATGCATGAGGAAGTTACAGCTGGAAACCTCATCCTCACAGATGGAAGCACTCACATACCTTGACTGCCAAAGTGACAATTAGGTATGTTGAAACAATGTCAGCAGACTCAGCAAATGTTCACTATTTTCACATAAAAAAACCCCCTAACTTTCTGAAAGGAACGTTGTGCATTTTTCTTTTCGGAGGTGTGGAAGAGGCAATTAGCAAAAGTGTCCCTTGTGATGGGCAACTGGAATTCTTCGTTTAATGGTCCAGAGGAGTACTTGTTTCTTCAATAATGTCTCTGTTTACCTGAAATAAATTGAAACAAAAAAACCTTAGTCAGGGCAGCTTTAATTTCAGACCAATGAAAACCGGATGTTGCATTTGCATTCCTTTTCATTTGAAGGCAAATAAAGCTGCCTACTAGGTTTTCATTATGTACTTAGGGTAATTAAATAGCATACTCATACATGTAACTCCAATCTGTCAAAAAATCCATACTTTTGAGTCATTCCTTGGCTCAAACTCTTATGTTTTATTTTTAAGACGTTAAGATCCAAATAGTATCTGTATCAAAATAAAAGGAAATAAAGAAAAGTAATGCACAAACACCATCAAGTACAACACCCACTAGCCACCAGACCCACTCACGATAATTTCAAAGAATTACATGACCTTGTATATTTGATCATGAATAACTTTGTAACGTTTCAAAACTGATGTGTGTAAAATTGAAAAAGCATGACCACTGCATGCTGCATAACTATTCTATGACATTTCAAAAGTAAGCCATTTTGAGTATTTCCATATAATAGTCTGGTAAAAACTGTGACAAAATTCTAAGTTAAAAGGGGCATAAATATGTCAAAAATCAAACACATTGGTGAAGATGTTGATAGTAAACATACCTTTTAAGTTTCAAGTCAATACGTTTGATAGTATTCAAGATAATTTGACTCTATAAAAATCTTTAACTAAAAATTCTACGTTAAATCTAACAAAAATCAAAACAGAGTTATGGAGATTGTTTCCTCAAGTGAAGATGTTAATGGTGGACACATAATTTGAGTTTCAATTCAATACCTTTGAAAGAATTCAAAATATTTTACTTTATAAGATCATTTATAAAAAATTCTAAGTTAAAAAGGGGCATAAATATGTCAAAAATCAAAACAGAGTTATGGGAATTGTTTCCTCTAGTGTAAATATTGATGGTAAACATATATTTTGAGTTTCAAGTCAATACCTTTGCTAGTATTCAAGATATTTGAATTTATAAAAATCTTTAACAAAAATTGTAAGTAAAAAAGGGGCATAAATCTGTCAAAAATCAAAATAGAGTTATGAGAATTGTTTCCTCTAGTGTAAATATTGATGGTAAACATATATTTTGAGTTTCAAGTCAATACCTTTGCTAGTATTCAAGATATTTGAATTTATAAAAATCTTTAACAAAAAATTGTAAGTAAAAAGGGGCATAAATCTGTCAAAAATCAAAATAGAGTTATGGGGATTGTTTCCTCAGGTGTATATATTCATGGTAGACACATACTTTGAGTTTCAAGTCAATACCTATAATTATAGTATTCAAGATATTTGACTTTTTAAAAAACTTTAACCAACGCAGACGCCGATGCTTGGGCGAGTGCAATAGCCTCCTTATTCTTCGAATAGTCGAGCTAAAAATTAAGCAGGAAAACCATCCAGTGTAAGACCTAGTTATTAATTGCATATAATACTTACAGGAAAGGGAAACACATAAATTGAAATGCAATATAGATGACTACAGACTTGACTGTTCTAGGTACTCTTTATGTGAAATACCTGATTTTGAGCTCTAAAAATTACATCTCCTAAGATGATATTGTCTTGTGTATGCATAATTACTTTCTAGCATTATTATACTCTTCCTTTAACAAAATACTTTGTTAATTGATTGACATAATTAGTTTTTAGGTCAGTCCTAAAAATGAAACATACTAACTCACAACTTAAAAGACATCTGATAAAAAATGATGATTTAAAGGTCCACTACTAAGCGAAAATTAAGTGACAGTTATTTCAATGGCAAGTACATTACCTTATGCAAGACACTAAATAATGAAGATCTGCAGGTTAAAATTTACAGAAAGTTTGGAACACGAAGAAAAGTATGTGTATTATGTTGAAATCTCAGTGATTCGACAAAATGACTACCCAGGTCTTTTAACTTTCTTCATAATGCATAGAAAAATAATTGTACATGTACTGTGGTTCATTTAGAATTTCTACATACCAACTTTCATTTTTTATTAAAAATAACTTATTTCTGTGTTTTTTAAAGTATATTTGAATTTTCGCTTTCCTTAGTATTGAACCTTTAAATTAATTAACAGAATTTTAATGATCTTTACTCTGGTCTTTCCTGTGTATGGGATATACATTTATATGAAAAACAGAGGGGCCTTTGCAAATATGATCGTCTTTATTAAAATTCATATTTAATATCTAAATTCATGTCCAAGTCCGTAAAACATAAAACAACATTCACATCATTTAGATCTGCATAAATGTCAGCATGATTTGGTGCGTAATAATAAGGAAATGGTGTGAAGTCTAAAACCAAGTAAATATTTGTTTAAAGTAAAGTTGAAGTGCTTCCGTTCAAGTACTATACATAAAACTGATATTTCAGCTCATAATAGATGGGAGCAGTGGTATAGAGGTTAAAGTGTCTGCCGCTAATCCCGGAGGTTGCAGGTTTGAGCCCTACTGGGGTCACAACTGTACTTCCTTATATGACACCAGTACTGGTTTTTCCAGGAAGGGGACTCAAGAGCGACTGGATAAGCTACAACCTTTCTTCACAATCAAGCTAGAATAAACTAATAAACTAAACATCGTCCTGTGCTTTCTGTTTCATTTTCCCATCTTTTCTTTTTACTAAGTTCCGAATTATCTTTTTAATATTGATTGATTTAAAAAGTCTAACAATCAAGAGATGAAAGCAAATTCCCATCGCATTTGTTATACAGTGCATTGTTACAATTGTTACACTAATTATCACTTATCCTTTAAGACAGACTGTGAAAATTAGATAATCACAGACAAATATTTTGACGCCTTTGGCACATCAGATGCACACCAGACAGCGACCAGATTGTTGAGAGTCATATCAATGCACAATGTCATATGTGGGTCAAAAGTATCAGCCCAAATTCAGAATAAGTCCGGTTAAGGGAAACCATCAAAGCGGCCATTGTTCGCAGGTGACCTTTGTTTGGAGGTATGGGCAGTTGATATATTTTCATCATACTTAACATTGTTTATTTAGTTTCATCATCATTTGTCAGATAAACATGCTATAAGCATTAATCAAATAACGATTTATCCGAATTTCATGCATATGGTTTAATTTTGCAAACGGTTGCACATGACAAATCAAATACAAAATGATTTTGTATCGGATCAACAATGGCAGAATTTAGTTATTCGGCCTTAAAATGCTTAAATAAGCCAGAAACTGTGACGCTTATCACTTTTTCGAAACAGGAAACGATCATTTAATTAACGTGGATTACGCCCCTTTGCCGTTGTTTGATTTCATTGCCGATTGAGAATAAAACTACAACAGCTAATTAACGAGATTAAAGTGTGTGTTTTTCAGTTTGATTGTAATAAATCAAAGAATTTACTAAAGGTGAATGCATTAATTAGCTGACATTAAAGACTTTTAATTAGTTGGACAAAACATGAAAACTGTGACTCCAAATTGCAAAGATATTCTGCATCAAAAAACAATCAATCAATTTTGGCAATTACTGGACAGTTTGAACGGATTAATTTTACATATGAAGGTGACAATTAAATGTTAGCACTTCTTTCATCACCTAAAGAATCTTTGATTATTGTGCCTGTCGTTTGAGGTGCAAACAACTTTTCAAGAAACAAAATGCTCTGATTCAGCCCACTGTAAAAATTTCAGTGGCCGTTGTTCGCATCACGAACCCGATGATGGGAGGCTTTTTTACTGGCCGCTGACCGCGGACGGCTGGTGGCCGCTATTCCCGGCCCTTTTTAGAGCAAATTTGGACGGGGGGAATTAAGACTGGCTGTGTCCGCAGGTGGCCGCCAGTAACAGGTGACCGTTAGCACAAGTTTGACTGTATGCGTGAAAGTAGCTTGCACATAAAACTAATTTCAGCTTGCATGCAAAACTTTCACCAAACTTTCCAAGTTGAACAAGGGCCAAAATTTATAATCAATTCAATCAGAGTTATCTAACCTGATTGTCTGATACCTTTAAAGACTATATTGAAGTTTCAAATCAATCAATCCTATGAGTGGTTACTGAGATGCATGAAAGTACCTTGCATGTTAAACTTTGACCAAATTTTCTAAGTCAAACAAGGGCTATAGTTTGTAATAAATTCATACAAGAGCTATCTTTCTTAACTATCTGACACCCCTGAAGACATGAATGAAGTTTCAAATCAATCTCAATCACATAAGTGGTTACTGAGATATGTCCATGATAGTACCTTATATTAAAACTTACCAAAGCTGCAACCTTGACACTGATGCCTATGTGACTGTAATAGCTCTACATATTCTTCCAATAGTCAAACTAAAGTCTAGCAAGAAGCCACTAGCAGTTAAATTATTTATTAAAATTATAAAATTATTTATTTAACAAAAGGGTTAAGTCATTAATACACTGACATCAATTTCCATTCTTTTTTTTCCAGCTTATATGCTTCCAAAATGACAGAGTGGCAGTTGAGTGATGTAATTTCAAGGGCAACATTATTGCAAACACTACAAAATCAAATAGGCAACATTAGAATGAAGTGTAAGAAAAATTAATAACTGACACATTTATTGGTTTGTAAAATGTGAATTTAATTCAAATTATGCCCCTTGTTTGACTCGGTTTGATTCATGTTATGCATGCAAGTAATAAACAAGAATACCATTGATGCAAAGCATCAAAGGGCGCCGAAAATAGTTTTGTACATGTGTGGCGTTAAATAGCTAAAATTAGCTTTTTGATAAGCAATCACTATTAGTTTGATTTGAATGAAACATTTTATGAATATTTGCAGAAAACAGTTAAAATCATGGTGTTTTTAAAGCTGAAAAAAATTTTTTTTTAAAATTGGGTTTGACCGGGATTCGAACTCCACTCATAAAATTAGGCGGTCATCAGCTTACCCACTACACCACGGAGACTGACTTTAAAGCACGTGGTAAAAAATAAGCTCATATTCTATAATTTTGCAAAACCGATAAGGGAGAAGTTGTTTTACGTTTTCGTATTTTTTCTAAAAGATATGAAAAGGAACATTACAATTAAACAATTACGTTTTAATGAAGGAAATGTGTATAATCAATATTTTAATGTCTATTTCGTATTATTTTAGCATACAGTTAAAACCATTTTTCTTCGCATTCTAATAACCGCTCCTAGCATGTACTTCCGGAAAAACTATTCCATAATAGGCCAATAATGATGCACATAGTTTAGTATTAAACCATGCACTTATGGTAATTATTTGAAGCTAAGCAATTATAGTGTTTAGGGGTATCAAACAATTAAGTTACCATATATTGATAGCTTTTGACTTCTAGCTCACCTGACACAATTTAACTGCCAGAATGAGCTCATAGGATCGCACGCTGTAGTGCATATATAATTTCTTTTTTCATAGTAGATAAACTAGTTAAATTTTCACAAATGCTTGTAAAGTTCCCCATCCACCTCAACAGTAAAAGTTTTATCAACTTTTTTTCTTCAAATTCATCATTTTTACATTGATGTTTGTCAGCTTAAATGATTTCAGATGACAATTTTCAAACCACAATTGCTTAATTTTAATCAATTCTTCAATATTTCCCCCATTTACTCCAACAAAAACCTAAAAAAGAATTAATTGGCTTCCTGAGTAGGACTGAAAATGCGCTGCACTGTATCTTCACACTAATTTTCCTTCAAATAAACCACTTTGTCAATGTTGATGAAACTTGGAAGGGATGTTCCTTGCATGAGGCCCTATCATAGATATTCAAACTAGACTTATCACGTAATGTGATTAATACCCCAAAAAGACAGCTTTATCAACTTAAGATGCTAATAGTAACAATATACCTTACAAAACAACTGGCTATAACTCTGTAATTTGTCAAGATAGAGTTATGGTTCTTGCACTTCCTCTAATTGTGCAAGACTATTGTAAGAAGTTGTATTGTTTTCAAGTTATGCTCAGGACAAGGAAAATTTACAAAGGGCAATAACTCTGTAATTAATCAAGATGGAGTTATGGTTCTTGTGCACTGCACTTCCTCTCAATGTGCTTGACCATTGTATGAAGTTGTATTGAATTCCAACCGCTAGTTATTATCCTGACAAGGAAGTAACAAAGGGCAATAATTCTGAAATGACTCAATGTAAAGTTATGGTTCTTGTACACTGCACTTCCTTTCAAAGTCAAACAAGGGCCATAATTTGCACTAAATTTATACAAGAGTTATCTGACTTGACTGTGTGACACCCCTAAAGACATTTACAAAGTTTCAAGTCAATATCAGAAGTGGTTACTGAGATATATGCATGATAGTACCTTGCATGCAAAACTTGAATAAGATTTTCAAAGTCAAACAAGGGCAATAATTAGACCTAAATTTATATACGAAATGCCCATTTGCAACATGTCGAGCCTTCCATATGTCAAAAGGGCTAACTCCTTACCAAGTAAAGATGGGTCAAAATACACGTAAATATTGGATGTAACATTGTTGTACCACAGAAAAGTGGTCTCGATTTTTCTCTTTGACCAGTAATAAAAAAGTTACAATAAAAGCTATTTATAGTAACAACAAAGGGAAGTAATTCTAAAAACAAGGGTAGCCCATGGTGGTGAACATTTGTACAAAGTAACATCAAAATCCCTCCATGCATGAAAAAGAAATGCTCCAGACAGTCATTCTTGAATTTGACCTTTAACCTCCAAATGTGACCTTGACCTTAGACCTAGGGACCTGGTTCTTGCGCATGACACTCCGTCTCATGATGGTGAACATTTGTGCCAAGTAACATCAAAATCCCTCCATGCATGAAAAAGATATGGTCCGGACAAAATCGGACAGACAGACGGACGGACGGAAGGACCGCACACTACACCGAACCGCCAAAGAGTTAAGACATCATCAAAGTTTAAGTCAAGATCATAAGTGGTTACTGAAATGTGTGCCTGATAGTACCTTGCATGCAAAACTTTAAACTTTCAAAGTAAAACAGCCATAATTTGTACAAGATTTATACAAGAGTTATCTGATTTGACTGTTTGACACTCCTTAAGACATTAACGAAGTTTCAAGTCAATATCATATGTGGTTACCAAGATATGTGCATGATAATCTAGCAGGCAAAACTTAAATAAAAGCTGCAACACCGACGCACAAGTGACTGGAAATAGCTCTCCATACTCTCCTAATAGTTAAGCTGAAAACTTTAAAAATCTTCTCTGAAACCACAAGTCCTAGAGCTTAGATATTTGGCATGTAACATTGTCTGTGGACCTCTAACAAGATTGTTCAAATAATGACCCCCAGACCTTTTCTCGGAAAGGGCGACACAAAAATCCTTTAATGCATGAGAAAGTTACAGTCATGACACAAATGCATTACACAGGATTCCATTACCTATATGCAGTGTGACCTTGACCTTTGAGGTATGGGCACGGGTCTTGCACACAACATGTCCTCTTGATGTGCTGAACATTCATGCAAAGTTATTTTAAAATCATTCAGTGCATGACAAAGCTACAGCCTGGACACGAAAAATGTAAAGATGGACGGACGAAGGGAAGGTATGATTTCTATATGCCACCCTAGGGAGCATTAAAAAGGGCATTATTCTTAGTTATGTACTCTTGTCTGTGGATGGAGGTAATGAAAAACTTTGGGTGGTATGAAAAACTTAACCAAGTTTTGACACTAACGCCGAGGCAGAGGCGAGTAGGACAGCTCCCCTTTTCTTTAAAGTTGGGGCTAAAAATCGATCTGGTCTGAAGGTAAAAGACAATATTTGAGTAGAAAGCACTTGGCCATATCACATGCAAATCTGAAATACAACATCGGAGTATGTCAAACTTGAGAAGTATGAAGTATGAATAATATACTTAAGAACAAGAGCTGTCCCTCACAAATGTGACCTTGACCTTTAAGGTAGGGATGTGGGTCTTGCATATGACACGTCGGCTTGATGTGCTGAATGTCTGTGTCAAGTTATTTTAAAATCAATCATTGCATGACAAATATATAGTCTGGACACAAACGTGTGCATATATACAGGTTTCCATACCTTCAAACTCTGAGTGTGGCCTTGACCTTTTAAGTAGGGACAAGGTTTTTGACCATGAATTGTCGTCTTGATGTGCTGAACATTTGAGTCAAGTTATTTTAAAGACCTCCAGTGCATGATGACACAAATGTGTGCATATATATGTAGGATTCTATTACTTTCAAACTCTAAGTGTGACCTTGACTTTTGAGAAAGGGACATGGGTATTGCACACGACACGTCCTCTTGATGTGGTGAACCTTTGTGCTAAGTTATTTTAAAATCCTTCAATGCATAACAAAGTTTCAGCCCAGACATAAAAATATAAGGCCAAACAGACGGACGCTGCAAGTTTAATATGCTGCCTTTTGAGGGCATAAAAAAAGAAAAACAGGGTAAACCTTTGTGATGATCTGAAGGACTGTATTAAACATTATCGAAATATAATATAAAGGTTTATCTTCATGGTCAAATTTACAATATGACCCTTATGAGCCTCTGTTAGCTAGTATCAGTTCAAAATAAGTAGTGGAATGTGTATCCATGAGGAGTACATGAATATTGCATTTTTCTTACCCTATGTTGCTTTCTTCTTTCAGTATAGTTGCAGCGTGTGATGTATGATGTCATAACTTTAAATGATTTCATAATATGTCAGTAACATAATTGCAATTAGTAGATATTTCAATTAGCTCCCAGTCAGGTGATTTTTGGCGAGAATCTTTTAGATGTAACCTAACAAAGATAGCAACAATCAACAAAATTGTTGGGTTTCCCATTTCAAGTCATTCCTTTTGCTACAATGGAGATGATAATGTACAAACATTTAATGATAATTTTATTTTTAGAGTATCTTTTCATGTAAAATGTAATACACTTGATCTTGACAATATTTCAAGAAACAAGAGCTGTCCCTCACAAGTGACACATGCACAAGTCTGTGTCCTCACCATGTGCTCTATGTAATTTCAAAATCTTTTCATGCATGACAGAGTTACCATGCATAACGTATTCCATTACTATTAAACTCTTAGTGTGACCTTCACCTTTCAGGTAGGGACTTGGTTCTTGCATGTGACACATTGTCTTCATTTGCTGAACATTTGTGGCAAATTATTTTAAAATCAATCATTGAATGACAAAGATCCAGTCTGGGCATAAATGTACACATATAAACAAGATTCCATTACCTATAAACTCTAAGTGTGACCTTGACCTTTGAGGTATGGACTTGGGTCTTGCACATGACACATTGTCTTGATGTACTAGACACTTATTTCAAAAGCTTTCAATGCATGACAAAGTTAAAGACCGGACACGAACAAATGTAAGGGCGGACAGCCAGACGGATGGACAGACAGTGCAATTTTAAAGTTCCGCCATTCGGGAGCATAAAAAATTTCAAACTCATAAAGTTGTGATGTTTGTACTTTTTGAATTTCCTTCATAGAAATTAATTGGATGAAGTATTTGTAAGATTCTAAGCAAGATATTATTGAAAGCTAGTTCAAAGATTACTGTCACATCATTACCATGTTTGTTACTTACCAAATGATAAAATTCAAATTGGTGTGTAATTGTGAAATATGTCTAGATTAATGGATATAAGAGACGTTCATTTGCTGGTGACATAATAGTTCGTGCTACAAATAAAGCAACACATTAAAACAAATCAAGGCTAATGCCTAGACTGTAAACAAAGAGGACAAGAAGAAAATAATTGGTGCTTGACATTTAAAGGTGCTGCAAAGAATTTTTGTTAAAATTGTTTTTTTAGTAGAAGGTATTGTATTGTAATAAGGCATTTAGATCACACTTAGTGTCCTTATCATGGCCATCGGCGGCTTCAGAACAGTGGTCTGGCTGATGGCACGAGATGAGGGAGAGCATGAGGGTGGTGGTCTCCCTCTTTGGCAAGGAGGTTTGGGAGATCTCCCGCTAAAACATTTTAAGTTTCTGCATGCCTTTAGATGCGTTTTCATTGCATCCTGAGTGCACTTCTGTACACTGATTGATTGTAATTTCAACTAATTTTGTAAAGATTTTATAGAAAAAGGTACATGTATTTGGATCCACAATCTATTAGTTAATTACAAAGACTAATAACTTCTTTTCACTTAATGTTTTTGAACAAAGGTGCGCTGTGAAAAATTAAATGTCTTAGGCCGATATGGTACAGGAGATATATCAATTATGAAGCAATAATATACACAGGTTTCAGATTTAGAATAGACAGAAAAAAAGGTTCTACATGTTTTTAATTTCCGCCGGCATGCTATTTGATATAAAACAATAATGAAAGATTAGTCTGTAGCGTCTAATGATAATAGTATCTAAAAAGTTGAATTTATTTAGCAGAGAAAACTTTATTGTTTATAAACTTATATTTGTCTTAAAATCAAAAGAAGTTGTTCTTTAAATCAAATTGAATTAAAGATCAAAAAGTTGCCATGTCGCTGATACCTCGCTTGAGATAATCTTTAATAATTGCTAATTGCGGGTTTTAACACTTTCAGGCAATACTAGCCACGCAATTAAGCACGCACTATCGATGATTGCATTAGGTTGTCTTTTGATAAATTTAGTCAAGACAAAAATTAAGAGAGTAAAGGGGAAAATGGTACAGACAGTAACATGCCTGGTAAAAAAAGTGGTTCGGCCATGGCTGTACCTACACCGAATTGAAGTGCAACAATTAAATAACTATCCACTGTAGATACCTTCTTTAAATAAAGATGCATACAATCATGTTCCCCAGTTCTTGGCAACATTGTAGATATATTTCTAATAAATTGTTTCTAATTTGACATCTGAATATCAAAAACTGTACATCCATAACAATATTTTGGTATTCGCAAGTCTTTGGGCATTCTAGTGAATGTCTTTGGGTAAATAGATGGCCCAAAAGGATCAGCTTTGAAGTCAATGTGATTTCTTTTTTTATTCTTTTCAAAATGGATCTTGTTAATTTTGGTGTAGGTTATGCGATTTGGTGCCACCTTATACAATTCTTGAAGTTGCTGTTTCTTCAGCAAGATTCCTTTAAAATTGGCCTAGTAGCTTTGCTGTCAGTCTTATGATGTGCTAAAAGGTGTCTGAGCAATTGCCACTTAGCAGTACAGAAAAAAATTAATTCATTTATAGTAGTTATTCACACCATATTCCGTAATAGACCGTGGGTTACCTGTGACTGACTATGCACAGAATGAAAAAGTTGGTGTATTCATAGACTACTAATTTCATCTGCAATTTAATGATCTGATTCACTGCAGTCATCATTTGTTTGAATGTTATTACACATTAGGCAAATTCAAGTCTGTCATGGCAAATATTCTGTGCTATTATGGAAAGAGCCTCTCATGGAGTAGGTTCTTGCCCAGACCAGAAAAGCTTTCAATTTGAAGTTATATTATTGTGGCCAGACTGAATTCTTTTTCGATACAGATAGTTCCATGGTTCAAGCCTTTACTGAAAAATGTTCGAGGCCAAGCTGGTATTGAATAACTTTGATATTTTTATGCGCTCGTTTGTACAAGTTGTCCTATCTACTCACAGATTATACACGAGTCCAGTGAATGGGTGTATTTTCTTGTTGTATCTGGACTCATCATACTCCCAAGCCCTTTCTGAAACTTGAGGTATGCCGCACATTTCATCACCTCATGCAGGGCAGACACAATGACTGAACCACTTCCATAATGCCATTATGCATTAGTGAAATATATGTAGTGTTCAATCATCTAAAATATCTAGATGTCTTTTAACATCAAATGCTGACACCTGCTATGAGTAACTATGTGCTATGTGTATGAACATTCTATTCTAGAACACAAGTAACTTCCTTCTTCAGGTTAAGACTCAACGTTTAAATTTCAATAGCACTTTTATGATCAAATTTGTATTAACCAATATTTTCTATATATGGCAAGAAAGCCAACACAGAAGGACAGAACTAGATGCCACATTGCATAGTACTAAAAGTCAACATAATATCTTCAAGCAAAGGCTAGAATTCATGACAATTTCTTCAATAGATTTAAGCATGGCAGCAGTTTTATTGCTTGAACAGTTAATTAGATGAACCTCTATCATCAGAAACATTTTCTTAGTGTAGAATATTTGCAAGAACAGACTGGAATTTATTTAATGTGCTGTTATATTCAGACAAATGATGATTACAATGAATCATATCTTTTAACGAAAATTAACACTGGAATATTAAAATGTTAATTCAAACCAAAACATCAAGAATTGTATGAGGTGGCATCAAATTGTGTAACATTTTAACTACCGTATACCTTTACCAAAACTAACAACATAATGTTTTGAAAAGTGTAAAATTACAATAACAAAAAAGATATTGCATTGATATCAAAACTGAAACTTACGAGCCAACCTTTTACCCAAAGACACCACTAGATTTCCAAATGACACCCACATAATGCCAAAATATTATTATAATAATTAGCTGTCAAAAAAGAACAATTTACTAGAATATGTCTACAATGTTGCAAAGAACTGAAGAACATGTATTTCTTTTATCTTATTGTTTATAGTACCGGCCATACTTTGTATTTTTCAAAGGGTGAAACTGCCAAGACTTGGGGGCAAGTTGAAGAGTCAGATACAGATAAAATGGATTGCAGGTACTAGACCCTACAAAAAGACCACTTGGTTCTTTACATTCCTGGTGTATAGCACCTATACACTCAAGACTACCTCTGGGTTTCTAACCAGTTTATCTCAATATGGGTGAAAAATACTGAAAAGGAACTCTGAAATTTCCAGTGCCTAGGCTAGGATTTGAACTGATGCCTTCAGATTGGTAGTCTAGATCCCTAACCACTGTACCACAGAGCAACCCTGAAGTAATGTAACTGTTGCATGAAGCACTTTTATGTACTTTTCATAAAAACACACCATTTAATGTAGGTTTAAGGGTAATCTAAATGACTAATTACAAAACATAACCTGATACCAAAAGATAAACAAAAAACATGAATTCTTCGCAGCACCTTTAATGCCTCACATCAATTCTAAATTTCTTGTTGTCCTCTTTGTGTACAATCTAGGGAATTGTCTGACTTTTTCTATGTGTCACTTTTTTTGTAACGCCACATACTAAATCACCAGCAGGTAAAGCTCTCTAATATATCCATTAAACTATACATATTTCACAATAATGCACCAATTTGATTTTCAGTGTTTGATAAGTAGCTAACATGCAATGTTGTGATAGTAAAAATATTATATTTAGCTATCTAGCTTAGACTCTTACAGGTTAAAAAAAATCTAATACAGGTGTAATGAATTTTGTCAAAATGAGGTGTTTAGACATCTTACATCAATAGACATTCCAGATATCTTGTAATGTTCATAAGAAAAGGAATGACTTTGAAGCCCAAATAAACAATTTTGTGAATTATTGCTTCTTTGTATGGTTACATTTGAAAGTCTCGCAAAAATAACCTGAACAGTAGCTAACTAAAACACCTACTATTTGCAATTATGTTGATGACATAATTCAGGACTTCATTAAACATTATGACATCATACATCACACTGTGCCAGCAACTATTATTCCGACTTTAGTCTTCTCAAATCTGACATACTTTGTGATTGTATTACAAGTTTTCATTTGATAATTGCTATGTTAACTTAAACAGTGTCTTGTTCCTTCACACAAACCAAGAAATGTGTAACTATTAAATTTTTTAATTTATAAAAATGAAGCAAAACAATATGCTGACATTTGATGTAGTGTTGAAGCCTTTCACTCTACAACCAATTATCTATACTGAGATTGTACATAATAAATGATAATTTGTACAGGCTTTAGCTTGGAAATATCAGTAGACTATTATTTACTGACTAAACTTAATTTTAATGTGCAACCATCTATCTATGGAATAGTGTACAATTTGTTCTTAGATAAATAGTATCTCTTACAAATAAAATTGGAAAGATATGCATATTTCTGACTACCTACTGGTGACCCAGTCTCCTACAACTGGTAGAGAGGAAGTGACACAATCTTCCAAATCCACAAACATGTCTTTATTGCTGCTCAAGAGCTGCATCTACTTCCAAGACATCCCCTGCAAACAATTATCAAAACATTTGACTGGACTGGCTGGCCACACAATTGCAAATACCTTATTTTACCAATACCTAGTACAGAAACAGTACAGGATACAATTTTCTTCCTGGATAATATTACTCAGATATAATGTCACAACGTCATGAGGAACTAGAAAATATAAAATTGTCTCTGATTATGACTGTAAGAATCAAGTCAATATGTCTACCAATTTGTAGAAGGCAGTTTACTTCGTTTCTATCTATTGTGAATAAAATACTGGAAACAAAAAATCTTTATGTGAAATAGTTGCTTTCCTAAATCACTTATAAAGGATTGTCTTTAAAGTTTCTGTGAAGCCCATTTAAAAAGATGTTACTGAGGGAATGAAATTAGGAAATTAAATAGGACTTACCTAGTAAGGTGAAGCTTAGTTAAAATGTCATCGACAGTAATCTCCTAAAGGGCTCACACAATGTCAACTCACACTTGGCACATAATTTCTTATTTTGAACTTCAATACTGCTGTTGTCTGTGAGTTTTACATTGAAGGTGTGAACTGTCCTGCAGAGAGAGAGATAACATTTTACTAAGAGTGATGACACTGGTTTAGTACCAGAAGGGCCCACTACCAGAATGACCCAGTCCAGAGCAACCCACTTTTAAGTCCAGAATGGCCAACTTCTAAATATTATCAAACTAGCGCTAATATTGAGTGGGATTCTTGTGAACTTGAATTGTTTTTGTTCCTCTGTTTGATGCATGTACATTAAGACACATTGATCAGAATAAAGATAAGTGATACCTTTTCTTACTTAACTTTTCACAGAATGTCTTCTATTTCATACATAAAGCTAGTACTGTGAATAATAATTTGATATTGTGTCCTGCAGAAAGTTTAGTTCTTCCTAGAAAAAACTTATGACTGTACTGGTTTCCAAGCAGTTTTCGGACCCAATTAGTTTTTCGGACCTTCTTTATTTCATGCTGCATGGACTTAATGCAGCACAAAATCATCTTAACAACAAGAGCTGTCACATGACAGCACGCTCGACGATTCGAAAGCTTGTTGGTAAAATGGGGTTGTTGTCTAAAAACAGGTGTATTGTGTAATTGTCTATTAGAATTAAGGTCAAAGATATGAAACTTGTTCAAAGACCTCTTTGTAAATGTACATTGCATTCAAAGCCTTACTCTGGATTCTGCAAGCCAACTGGAGGGAGGATGGGGGGGATAAATTCAAAGAAATACATGACCTTGTATATTTGAACTTTTCAAAATTGATATGTATAGAATTAAAAAGCATGACCGCTGCATGCTGCATAATTATTCTATGACATTTCAAAAGAAAGCCATTTTGAGTATTTCCATATTAGTCTGGTAAAAGCTGTGACAAAAAGTTAAAAAGGGCATAAATATATCAAAAATCAAAAACATTGGTGAAGATGTTAACAGTAAACATACATTTTATGTTTCAAGTCAATACGTTCGATAGTATTCTATCTTTAACTAAAAATTCAAAGTTAAAAAGGGACACAAATCTATCAAAAATCAAAACAGAGTTATGGGGATTGTTTCCTCAGGTGTAGATGTTGATGGTTGACACATACTTTGAGTTTCAAGTCAATACTTTTGATAGTATTCAAGATATTTGACTTTATAAAAAACTTTTACCAAAAATTCTTAGTTAAAAAGAGGCATAAATCTGTCAAAAATCAAAACAGAGTTATGGGAATTGTTTCCCCAGGTGTAGATGTTGATGGTAGACACATACTTAGTGTTTCAAGTCAATACCTTTGATAGTATTTAAGATATTTGACTTTATAAAAAAAAAAAAAAAAAAAGACGCCCCCCCGGGAGAAAAAAAAAATCCCCCCCCTATTCTTCGAATAGTCGAGCTAAAAACACAATCATGTCGATGTTTATTTTCTTGAAAGATAAAGTGGTTGTTTTCACTCACCCGTTTCAAGAGACGGTCACGCGGGGATGTTGTTGAGTGCAAATGAAAAAAAAGGGGGGCCCCAAAAAAAAAAAAAATTTTGCAAAAAAAAAAAAAAATCACCAAACAAAAAAACCCCCCCCCCAAAAAAAACCCCCCCCCCCCCAAAAACATAGAAACCAATAACAGACAGGAAATTACCTTGCTTTCATAATAATGATTTACTTGTCACATTAATTTTTGTCTATCATAAACTGCTGGTGAGTGTCATTATTGAATTTAGTGGGTAAGTTGTACTGAAATATTTGTAATGCTGTAATTTAATTTAAATTTGTAATACTTGAATTTAGCTCTGTTATGTGGAATGGTACGCATACGAAAAGGTCCAGGGAATACTTGGACAGACTGGGAACAAATGAAATTAAGTGCCCCCTTTTAGGCTTCTTTCTAATGCAAGTTACAGGCGAAAGTATATATATACCATTGTAAACAGTAGGATGTCAACAAAGAACCTAGCCTCTTATTCTATAAAAATTTAATTTTAAAGCAAAAGCGAAATTTGTCCAGCTATAAAACATAAACCCAACCTTCTAAAATTTCTCTCTTTATATTTATATATTTAAATCAGGGCCGTTCTGGTGATAGTCTGTTCTGAAAGTGGGCCGTTCTGGACCTACACCACATTTCCAAGAGTAAAACACTGAGCGTACACCATGTAAAGACACCAATGGATAGTTCACTACAGCACAATTACCATTTATTCAAACTGTATGAAAGGATAATACATGCAGTCAAGATTATGTGAGTACCAGCAACAGAAAGAAATGCCACATAAGGTCAAACTCGCCATTACTAACATTGATCAATTGTCTTTAATAGGAAAAATGTGACATGAAACTCTCTCAAACTGGTCTGTAATGCAGCTCAAAGGACAATATCACTCTTCAAGTTTAAAAGGAATAAATAGACACACAAGAACATGACTGTGCAAACTGTAACTTCCTCATACACTGAAGAATTTAAGTTGACTTAGCACAGCTGCATGTACAATACCACAATATTGTGCAGTTCAAAGGACAATGTCACACTTTAAGTTTATAGGTAAACTAGATGCCCAAGTGAAACATGTCGAGCCTGCCTGCTGTCAAAAGGGTTAACTCCTTACCAAATAGAGATAGATCAAAGTAAACCGAATATTGGATGTAACATACATGTTTAACCATAGAAAAGTGGTCTCGATTTTTCTCTACAGCCAGTTATAAAAAAGTAACAATATAAACTACCGTATTTATTGTAACAACAAAGGGAAGAAATTCTAAAATCAAGGGAAGCTCATGGTGGTGAACATTTATGCCAAGTTACATCAAAATCCCTCCATGCATGAAGAAGAATTGCTCTGGACAAAAATAATCTTACATTTGACCTTTAACCTCTGAGTATGACCTTGACCTTAGACCTAGGGACCTGGTTCTTGTGCACGACACTGCGTCTCATGATGGTGAACATTCGTGCCAACTTCTTTGAAAATCCCTTGATCCATGGATAAGTTACAATCTGGACAAACTAAACTCGGATGCACACACGGATGCACATAAGCCATTTGGACAACAATATTGAGCTCACCACAAGAGGGCTCGACAAAAATAGATACACAAGACCATGTGCCAACTGTAACATCCTCATGCATTGAAGGATTTTGAGTTGACTTGGCAAAGCTACATGTATACCACCATGGGACAATTGGGAACAGACAGACAGATGAAAGGTGATAATCAGGTGATGTAACAAGATGATTTTCTACAATTTGTGTTAAGATTTGCATAATTCCTGATAATATAGCTAATAATGTGCATTAGAACAGAGTTCTGTGAACATTCTGACCACTGTACCAAGTCAATTAATTAAAAATTATTCTCTGTGTAAAGAAGTTACAGACTAGACAAAGTCTCATGTGTCTACTTTTACTTTATTCTCTAAGTGCGACCTTGACCCTTGAGCTACAAACCTGTGTCTTGCACACAGCACACTGTCCCCATGTGGTGAACCATGCCAATTCTAAATATTTCATTTCATGACAAATTTACAACCATGATAAATTCATCTGGGCAGATGCACACAAAGTAAACTCCCAAAATTACAACAGGTACTGAGTTACCATGTTGACTAATTACCAGCAATTGTTCATTCTTTTTATAGCTTACTTTCTCAAAGGAATGTTGTGCATGTTTTTTTTTGGAAGGTGTGGCAGGACCAAATAACAAAGGTGTCCCTCATGATTGAAAACTGGAATTCTTTGGTGAACGGTACAGATGAGTATTCGCATCTTCAAGCATTTTCCATTTACCTGAAAAGAAAATAAATAAAAAAAAACTTAGTGGGCAGCTTTATTTGCAGTCCAATGAAAAAGGAACTTTACATATACGTTCCTTTTCATTTGAAGGCAAGTAAAGCTGCCCACTAAGTATTAATATGAACTACTCCTATCACTCTTCCTGACTTCTAACATTCATAGGTTAAAACTGTCTTAGGTTACTGCCTTTGAGTGTCAGTTACCCTTAATGTTTAGTGACACAATAGTAGAGCATTCACCTCAGGATAGGAGCGTTCTAAGTTTGATCCCCGCCAATGCTGGTAGTGTCCTTAACCAAGACACAGATATTTCCCTATTGCCTAACTGTCTTCAATGTTGATTCAATTTTGAGTGAACTAAGAATTATATGTACTACTCCTATCACTCTTCCTGACTTCTTACTTTCGTAGAATAGACTAAACTAAAATGTTGTACTGGGACAGCAATTGTTCCATACCGAATTAACTATGCATGTCTTGTTAAGACATTAAAATTTGGAAATCTGAATAAAAAAAAGTGAAGTGCAACACCCACAAGGAACCAGACCCACTTACAGAAGAGTAAATCATCCAACTATGAGAAATGGTTGCCAACGAATGACACACTTTGGCTTTGGCATCAACTAAACGAAGGCACTGCTTTCTGAAGTGCAACAAGAAAATATCATCACAGAAAGAAAGCCATGTCTCAATACACAGACCAAAACACATACTAAAGTAAAAGGTGGAATCTATTTCTTTTACCTAAGTATGGAATAATCGGACAAAGCTTAACTACACTACCTCCAAATAGAATCCATCCCTATCAGCCAAGGGATTCAGGTGCTATTCCAACACAACACTTCTTTCACACATATTGGCACTGGATTACCTCGTGGTTCCAACACAGACACCATCCCACGAAAGGACCTCTTCTAGGATGCAACACATTTCCTCCCGATGACGGGGACAAAAACGGTTTAAAGCGACACGGGCTGCATGATCGTGCCATACCGTTCCTCGCCCTACAGAAGTACCCCAGATATTGATCAAGTGATTGTGCCAATCGACAGATCTTGAGACTGAAGCCCATGGCGGACGAGTTAGACATAGCTCACACGACACGCCAACACGCTCCCCCCAGACGGAGCACGGGGTGCGATGAATTGCGATGGTCTTTGCTTGAGGTGATGCCATAGGAGTTGCTGAAGTCAATGGCGGACGAGGGAGACATACATAGCTCGTGCAACACGCCAACATGCTCCCCTGCAACACAGCACAGGTTGCAATGACTTGTGATGGTCTTCGCTCCAGGTGATACCATAGTAGTGGCTGAAGCCAATGGCGGACGAGGGAGACTTAGCTCACGCGACACGCCAACACACTCCCCCGCATCTGAGCATGGGGTGCAAGGTTTTTTATGGTCTGTGCTTGAGGTTAAGCCTACTGCGGACGAGGGACAGCACGGGGTGCAATGACTTGTGATGGTCTTTGCTTGTTGCACTTCAGACAGCAGTGCCTTCGTTTAGTTGATACCAAAGTCAAAGTGTGTCATTCGTCCACAGCCATTTCTCATAGTTGGATGTCAAACTCTTCTGTGAGTGGGTCTGGTTATTTGTGGGTGTTGCACTTTACTTTTATATACAAATTTCCAATCTTAATGTCAAAAACATGCATAGTCCAATTAGTATGAAGCAATTGCTGTCCCAGTACAACATTTTAGTTTAGTCTATAATATGAAAGTAAAAAGCCAGGAAGAGTGATAGGAGTAGGACATATAATTCTTAGTTCACTCAAAATGGAATCAGCATTAAAGAGAGTTAAGCAATAGGGAAATATCTGTGTCTTGGTTAAGGACACTACCAGCATGGGCGGGGATCAAACCCGGGACCATCCGATCCTAAGGTGAATGCTCTACTATTGTGTCACTAAACATTAAGGGTATCTGATACTCAAAGGCAGTAACCTAAGAGAGTTTAATTTTGAATTCCGTTAATATGACCTTTAAACTTGTGACAATTGAGATAATTTGTTCAAACATAATTGGCAATAGCTCTGTAAAACAGTATCTTAATGAACATACTACTTGAGATGCTGCAACAGACAATTTAATTGAATTGAATTTGACTATGGCAAGAACTGCTATATGTACCTGCTGGCTTGATTCAGCACTTTAATAACTAGGACTGTTTAGGTAGAAAGAAATTGTAAAAATTCTACTTAGAATGGAAGAAATATGTGTTTCTGAGACAGATTATTACTGGTTACACTTTATGCCATTAATATGTATCAAAATGCTAAACTGTATGTAAAAGCCCTTTTGTCTCTTGACCTTACACTTTGTTTTATTGTTACTGTCAGTCAGTTTCAAGCTTGCGTATACCCAGCAGGCTTTCATGTTCAGTCAAAGTCATGAAGCCAGTAGCCAATGCCTTGCAAGGAAGTGGTTAAAGTAATAGAGGTAAAAGTGTTAGAAATTCAAGGTTTTATTAATATATTTGGTTATATATATAAAATTAATGCAGAAAATATAAGACTGACTTACTGGCTGCATTGTACAAGTGAAATACATAAAATTCTAAACTGATATTGAAATAAATGGAACTGTTCTGAGTACACATACATTAAATGCCTACTTTTAAACATCTTTTTAGAGAGGAATAACTACTTTCAAGCATAAATGAAATCCTTTATTTAACAAAATACTTTGTTCAAATGATTGCCCTAATCAGTTTTTAGGTCAGTCCTTATAATAAAACAAACTTGCAGCTTAACAGAATTTTTTGTCAAAAATGATTGGCCAAAATAGTCCTTAAAGGAAAGTTATCTTAACCAGGGTTTTGTCTTGACAGAAATTTTTGTCAAAAATGATTGGTCGAAACAGTCCTCTGAATGATCCTATTGGTTAATGTGAAGCTTTTGTGAAAAATGATTTGCCTAAAATTGTCCTAAAAAGAGTATTCAAATGGCATAAATGCATTAGTTTCTGAAACAAGAAAATTATCTTGCCATTTGACTATTATATATAATCTCAATCACTTGCTTTCTCTCTTCAAATCACTAAGATACTGGAAAATGACTATATTGGACAGCCTACTGGGTATATCTCAGTTTAAAACCTGTTACCAAGATATTAAATTTGTGCCTAACCTAGGAAGCCTGCT
Source organism: Saxidomus purpurata (assembly GCA_022818135.1). Taxonomy (NCBI): domain Eukaryota; kingdom Metazoa; phylum Mollusca; class Bivalvia; order Venerida; family Veneridae; genus Saxidomus; species Saxidomus purpurata. The sequence continues at coordinate 41,922,460 of JAFMSR010000001.1, read as the reverse complement.
TGGCATAGCCAACTTGAAGACAAACTTACCATAAAGCACATTCAGATGGAGTATTTAGGGGATGACAAAAAAAAAAAAAATAGCAAAAGCAAGGATCGAGATTACAGACCTACAAATATCTTCACATTTTTTTTTTAAAAATTACAAAAGATCAAAACATTTGTACACTGACTGACCTAAAAACCATCACATTATTTTTGTGCACACAGTTTACAAGATGCTAACCACTAGCTATCTTTCTCTAAGGCACTTAACTTGTGCCTAACCCAAAAAGCTTGCTAGTTTTAGATTTTCTAATATTTGTACAAAAATGCACAAATGAAATATTAACATATTCAAATTTTGTTGCTAATCAAAGTTGAAGATAAATAATTTTCAATGACAAGAAACCAAAGGCCAACTAAGGCTCATGTACACAAAAGCCATTACTGGTTATATAGTATGATTTTGTTGAAAATGATTAGAATAATCTGTCCTTAAAATGAATTATATTCCTTACAGGAATGACTTGGCCTTATAATGAACTTTCTAAACTACAAGAAGTCTTTGTCATAAACAATGAGTCAGAACAGTCCCTTAAAATGAATCTTACATCCTAAGAGAAGTTTTTTGCCAAAAATAAGTTACATGAACAATCCTTACAATGAAATTAAGGTGATGTAAAGGCTTTACCATTTGTCAAAAATACTTAACACACATTAAGCAGGAAACCCATTTTGTTACAAATTAGAGTTAAGACCTAGTTACTGACTACATTGTACAAATGAAATGCATAAAATTCTGAACTGATATTGAAGTAAACGGAACTGTTTTAAGTACACTTACATAAAATGCCTACTTTTAAACATCTTTTTAGAAGGAATAACTACTTTCAATCATATATTAAATCCCTTTTTTTATGAAAACACTTTGTTAATCAGTTTTTAGGTCAGTCCTTATAATGAAACAAACTTGCAGCTTAACAGAATTTTTTGTCAAAAATGATTGGCCAAAATAGTCCTTAAAGGAAAGTTATCTTAACCAGGGTTTTGTCTTGACAGAAATTTTTGTGAAAAATGATTGGTCGAAACAGTCCTCCAAATGATCCTACTGGTTAATGTGAAGCTTTTGTGAAAAATGATTTGCCTAAAATTGTCCTAACAAGAGTATTCAAATGGCATAAATGCTTTAGTTTCTGAAACAAGAAAATTATCTTGCCATTTGACTATTATATATAATCTCAATCACTTGCTTTCTCTCTTCAAATCACTAAGATACTGGAAAATGACTAAACTCGACAGCCTACTGGGTATATCTCAGTTTAAAACCTGTTACCAAGATATTAAATTTGTGCCTAACCTAGGAAGCCTGCTTGGCATAGCCAACTTGAAGACAGACTTACCATAAAGCACATTCAGATGGAGTATTCAGGGGATGACAAAAAAAAATAGCAAAAGCAAGGATCGAGATTACAGACCTACAAATATCTTCACATTTTTTTTAAAAAAAGTTACAAAAGATCAAAACATTTGTACACTGACTGACCTAAAAACCATCACATTATTTTTGTGCACACAGTTTACAAGATGCTAACCACTAGCTATCTTTCTCTAAGGCACTTAACTTGTGCCTAACCCAAAAAGCTTGCTAGTTTTAGATTTTCTAATATTTGTACAAAAATGCATAAATGAAATATTAACATATTCAAATGTTGTTGCTAATCAAAGTTGAAGATAAATAATTTTCAATGATGAGAAACCAAAGGCCAACTAAGGCTCATGTACACAAAAGCCATTACTGGTTATATAGTATGATTTTGTTGAAAATGATGGGCAACCTGTACTTTAAATGAACTTTCCTTCATACAGGAGAGTCTTTTGTAAAATATGACTTGCTCTTAATATGTACCTTATAATCAACAAGAAGATTTTATGAAGAAAACAATAGGTCAGAACAGTCCCTTATGAGAAATGAGAGGTTTAATCACTTCTTTAAAAATCTACTGTCTTATGGTCAAAAATGATAAGTCTTAAAAACAATTTTAAGAAACTCAATAATATTAAGACTGCTTTGGCACCATTAAACCTACAGTTTATGACACTTTTACCTCTATTACCTCCAACCACTATATTGCAAGGCATTGGCCACTAACTACTTGACTTTGACTGAACTTGAAAGCCTGCTAGTTATTTATCTTGAAAAGACTTAAATGTGTAGTTTTTTCAACAAAAATAAAAACAAGTGGACAGAGTAATACATGAAATACCAGTATATAACCCATTATCATATTTCAAGCCCTAGGTATGACCTTTACTATCAAAGTGATCTTTAACACAACTTGACCTACTAGGTGTGCATTTTCTATGTGAAAATTAGAGTGCCTTTTTTTTACATTGTATTAGCTTAGTACCCTCCAAGGTTATTCAAATCTTGACCCTGCCCTGGGGGAACATATCTACATAGGCTAATTTGCTAATATCTGAAAACCTTGATTTAAATGTAATTATTAAAGTAACTTACTTATTCATTTGCTTTATGATACACCTTTATGTACACAGAGGCCATCTGTCTCAGAAGCATGGCTTTTTTCTTTTCTGATGAAATTTTTTTTTTTTAAAAATCACCATAACAGTCCTAGACTTACTAAAATGTGTAGTTGTAGTTTTTTCAACAAAAAGTAAAAAAAAAGAAGTGGATGGAGTTCTGCCATGCATGCGGAACATAACACTTGATTACAACTTTGAGCCCTAACTGTTACCTTAACCTTCAAAGTAGCTGTCTGGATGTAGCACATGACACACCTTTGGACAACTATATTGAGTTATTTCAAATTCAGTCAATACAAATGTGACCTTGACCTTCAAGGTGATCTTTACACAACTAAGACTGAATTTACTTTCCAAACTGTTTTAGATGTGTATTTTCTATGTGACAATTGTAGAGCTCTTTTCATACATACAGTAAGAAAATTATATACCGCAATGCATACAAGTATTTTCATCTTTTGACTTAAATAGTGAAGACATCATACGTGAAGTGAGTCAGTCAAGGCGAGACAAGGCAAGGCTTGGGTGAGGCTAGGCTAGGTGAGGAAAAGGAGGCTGGGCTGGCTAGGGTGAGTGAGTGGGCCGGGTGAGTGAGCTGGGCTAGGCAAGTGAACTAGGCTAGGCTAGGCTAGGCTAGGCTAGGCTAGGCTAGGCTAGGTTTGGCTGGGCTGGGCTGGGCTGGGCTGGGCTGGGCTGGGCTGGGCTGGGCTGGGCTGGGCTGGGCTGGGCTGGGCGGGCGGGGTGAGTGGGCTGGGCAGGGCAGGGCAAGGTTTGCTAGACTGGGCTGGGGCTGGCTAGGGTGAGTGAGTGGGCTGGGTGAGTGAGTGGGCCAGGTGAGTGAGCTGGGCTAGGCAAGTGAACTTGGCTAGGCTAGGCTAGGCTAGGCTAGGCTAGGCTGGGCTAGGCTGGGCTGGGCTGGGCTGGGCTGGGCTGGGCTGGGCTGGGCTGGGCTGGGCTGGCTAGGGTGAGTGGTCTGGGCAGGGCAGGGCAAGGTTTGCTAGACTGGGCTGGGGCTGGCTAGGGTGAGTGAGTGGGCCAGGTGAGTGAGTGGGCCGGGTGAGTGAGCTGGGCTAGGCAAGTGAACTAGGCTAGGCTTGACTGGGCTGGGCTGGTTAGGGTGAGTGAGTGGGCTGGGCTTGGTGGGGTGGACAGGGCAAAGACTAGGCTGGGCTGGCTAGGGTGAGTGAGTTGGCTGGTCAGGGCAACAGGTGGGCAGGTTTGCTGGGCTGGGCTGGGCTGGCTGAGTTGGCTGCCGGGCTGGCAAGCAGGTGCTTGGCAAGGTTTTGCTAGGCTGGGCTGGGCTGGGCTGGGCTGGGCTGGGCTGGGCTGGGCTGGGCTGGGCTGGGTTAGGTTGGGTGGGTGAGCTGGGCTGGGCTGTTTAGGCTAGGCTAGGCTTAATTAGTCAATCTTATTATTTATTTTTTTCAATTAATCAAATTATTTATTTAATGAATAGATCCTACAGTACTACAACTGTCACATAAAAGATACATAACTACAAACAGTTAATACAATGTATATGCAAACTAAAATACAGCCATAAATTGTTTACCATAACCTCTACAGGCCAAGAAAACTAAAATGTACATGTAAGTAAAAGCACATGTGACCGTCTCTAAACTAAGAACAGTTTTTAGGTCATTCGAATTATTTGTTTCCAAGTTTGACAGCACACAGAGTACAGCATTATAATTATGGTTACACAAATGACCTTGTTACTTATTCTGTTTATGTTTTCATTGTCTAATTAACTACAACTACACATTACCTGCAACATTCTGCAGCGTACATGTCCCCTGTGACTGCAATGATGTCAAGTACATCAAAACCCTGATCAATGTAAAGAAAACGATTCACTGATGACCACTTGGTACACTAGTAAGTATTTACCGGAAAATACCCGAGTTTCATTTCACCTGAAAATAGAAATAAAAGAAACATAAGTAAGATAACATGATGGGTGTTTAAAGTTGCCAAAATCTGCAAATGCCTATAAAAATGTTTGCTACATGTATAGTACAGCTGTAGAAGATTTTATGCATTTAGTTTTATTAATTATGTACAAGAATGAATCAATGTAATTTAAACAAGAGCTGTCAGTAGGACAGCGCGCTCAAGTTTGTTAGTATAAGGCAAAAATAAGCAAGGGCCACAAGTAGCAAGATATTATGTAAAGATTTATCAAACTTAATTGTTTTATATTCTTTAATACTGTAGAACAGTCTGAAATACATTTACTAGCCTGAATGGTGCAGTCGTGAAAAATAGTAATATACCAAAAGGCCAGGCCACATTTGATTTAAAGTAGTCTTTGTTTGCTATCTCCCGACCCTACTTTTTGAAGTTGGGTAGGGAGGTAGGTAGGTAGGCAATTTATTTTTTTATTTGAAAAAAAAACAACAACAGTACTTTATGTGATAGTTTCTTACAGAATACTTCTTATGTAAAAATAATACAAGTCTGTATATGATGAATAAAGGAATAAAAATGAAACATACAATTTTAAACAATCATCTTCGTTTGCGTCGTCTTCAAATTTTCATTTCAACATTTTAAGAAAAAAAAAAAAAAATTGATCTGCATGTTCCAATCAAAATATCCAGGCAGTAGCATTTAGCAGTTTAGAGGGTCTGTCAGGAGACAGCAAACAAACCTTTTTTTATATTTCGCCCCATTATAGTTTTAAACAAGAAAATGTTTGAAGTTATCCCTATTTTAGCCTATGTAGATTATGTTCCCCCAGGGCAGGGTCAAGATTTGAATAACCTTGGTAGGGTTATCTAAGCTAGTAACAATGCTGACTTTTACACTAAGAACAATGAAGAAACATTGAACAGTAACAAATATATACCCTAATTCCTAATATTTATAAATGAAGCACATAATTTATTTACCTATGGTCCACATTTGGGTCTTCAGCTCCAACAGGTAGATATCTTCTACCACACTCCATGTCTGCATAAAGAATGAATAGTTTTACAATTCAGGGAGGTTCATGTGTTTACTCAAAGATTACTGTTCGAAGTCAACATATATCTCACTTCACCCCCAGAGACCAAGTAAGAGTTAATCCTTTAATATCACTATTATTACATTCAATCCACATTATACTGTAACCATCAAATCAATTGCAAGGCAATCAAACATAATCCCATTTTGCTGTCTGAAATCTGTACACTTTGCATTGGGTATTTCACACATTGTTGAAAAGATAAGCTGAACATCATACGTGTACTTGCAAAAGGTATTAATAACAAATTAATCTTGACCCTGCTGGCCCCAAGTGGGTCTGCTTTTGCAAAGAGTGGAGATCATGATCAGGCATATGGTACTGCTGTGTAATGCATAATTGTTGTTGTGTACTGTAGTACCATAATGTAATACTATACAGTACAGTATAAAACTAGATGGTGTATTGTTTTTATTACAAGAGGGTTATTGGCCCTATATCACTCACCCGAGTCAACGGAGAACATTCTGCAACCTATGATTATAACAGTTACTGCTTAAATTGTGAAGCATATAAAGATCTAACTCTGTGCAAGACAGTCTATACATATTATACTAAAATACAATTTTTTTTTCAAGATGTAGATAATATATAAATTTTAAATATATACATATTATATAGGGAAATTAGCCCCAACCCATTAATAGGGTCCAACCTTTTAAGGAATTATATGAGCAATTTTGGTACAGGCTCCCAAGATGATATTTAGGCCTATAAAATTAAATTCTGACTGCTACAATGCAGTTCAAGAGAAAATGATATTTTAATTTTCTATATAGATTATAATGTGTATGTAGAAAAAACAACCCAAACCCCATTGGGTGCCTTGTTTTTTGAAGGGCTCAACTTTGATAGGCAGTCCTAAGGTGCCCGTACTTGTTATCAAATTCAATACTGACCTAAGTTTCATAGAAGAAGATTTTTGAAGTTTCTATAGAGATTAATTTTATTAAGAAAACAGTCCCTTCCTATTTTTTTATGAATAAACTTCATTTTAGCAATTTTAGTAAAAGAGTGATAATTTTTGCCAAATTAAATTCTAATCAGTAGTTTCAGAGAAGTTCTTCAAAAAATTTCCTTTTAGTTGCCATAGCAACCAGAGATCTGCATTGATCAGAACTCTTTTACATGTAGCACTTTTGATAGAGGTTCAGCCAAAGAATATCTCTGCCTTGTTTCATTAACATTGACTAAGGGGTTCCAGAGGAGATGTCTTTTGAAGCAATTATGCTTAACAAATTGTGGTAGCGTCTGTCCGTAGTTTATACAGAGAATGTTCTTCTGTTCTCATGATGATACACATTCTCAGACAACAGAATTGAAAATCAACACTATATAATCAGTGTCCAGAACAATTATGACTGATTTCTTTTCTGTGGCTTGAAACCTGGTTTGAAACCTAGATTGAACAAGCCGAGTTTCAATCCAGAATTGCATCAAGCTAATGCGGATTTCTTTTCTCTGTCTGGGTTAACCCACTTTCCGTTTCTTTTATACTGATTTCAATCCTAATTTAGGGAAAATTGATCTTAACCATACTGTGATAGTTGGATATTAAACCACAGTGACAGTCAGAGTATATATTAAATTAATAAAGTCTATAAAATTACTAAAAATTTAGCAAAATAAAAACCTGATGGCTAAATGCCTCATAAAACATAATGAATGCATTTATTGAGAGTGATATTTTTAAAGTGTGGCTGAGTGAGTGCTGGACAGACGAAAATGGTGAGAACAAGCAAATAAGGAAGGTATGATGATGTAGGAAGGCAGGATCGACAATGAGAGGTGGTGGATAATAAAAGAGAGGGGAAAAGTACATAAAAGTTATATTCCCGTAACTTAGGATTTTGCTTCCTATTAATGTAACATTGATACGAAAAATAAACATACATAAATATTATATTAAATTTTGTTTACATACTTATTAATTTATTCTGGACTACACAGACAAATGTATCGACTCTGTCTGGGTTAAACCACTGTCCGTTTCCAAACAAACTCATAACATACATAAAAAATGCCTTACCCAGGTGAAATGTATACCATGGTCAACATACTATTTCATGGTTTTTGATATCTGAACATGTTATTTTATGGTCGTCAATGAAAAACTATCAAATGCCATGGTTACATCATGGTCTAAGTGCTGAGTATGACCATGTAATAACATGGTCATTCTGCATATCAGTAAGCAATCATGAAAAACCATAGCCTACCATGTAACAAAATTACAGACCATAGTAAAAAGCATACAGCCAACCATGGTCACAGTAAATGACCATGAAATAACGTGGTGTACTATAAACAAAATGCTATTCAAAATGCTATTTTGTTTGTAATTGTGCTTATTGGGTCCACCATCCTCTAAAGAGGCTATCATCGGTACGACCTGTACAAAATCTTAGACCATGGTCAGGACCATATATACCTACTCATGGTTGAGTAATCAAAACAAACATCATATAAATCAGACAGAATATTTTGTATTTGACACTCTGACAGTAGATCTTACAATGCAATCACCTCTATATCAGTATAACCCACAAACGAGCTGTCAGTAGGACAGCGTGCTCGACTTTTTTAGTGCTTGCCAATAAAACAAAACTTTGACAGTTAAGGGCACACAAGACTTTAACTAGGAATTTCTAAGAAAATTTTTCACAGACTTATCTTCTTTTGCTTACAGATAGGTCTTACGATGGTACATAAGTACTCCAACTTTCAAAGTAATATCTCAAATGGTTTAGTTAACAAGTGGACAAGAATGAAAATTTTAACTGAGTTTCTAAGTCAAAAAGGGCCATAATTCAAATAAAATCCTTGACAGAATTACCTTCTCCTGCCCATGTTTGGGAATCATGATGGTAAACAAGTATTCCAACTTTCAAATTAATATCTCAAACAGTTCAGTCAAAAAGTGGACTGGTACGAAAAACTTAACCAAGATTCTAAGTCGATAAAAGGCCTTAATTTTTAAAACAAATCCCTGACAGACTTACCTTCTCTTGCGTACAGATGGGGGTAATGATGTGAAATAGCATTAAAAGTTTCAAAGCAATATCTCAAAGGGTTAAGGCAATAAGTGGATTTTACCCATATTCAATGTATTTTCTAAGTCAAAAAGGGGCATAATTTTGTCAAAAACCTTGACAGAGTTATGTCCTCTTGTCTGTTGATGAAGGTCGTGATGGTAAACAAGTATGGTTAGTTTCAAAGCAATACCTCCAATGGTTTTGAAATAAAGTGAGGTGGTATGAAAAACTTAACCAAGCTCAATACACTTTCTAAGTAAAAAAAGGGCCATAATTCTGTCAAAAACCTTGACAGAGTTATGTACTCTTGTCTGTAGATGGAGGTTATGATGGTAAACAAGTATGGTAAGTTTCAAAGCCATACCTCTAATACTTTTGAAATAAAGTGGGGTGGTACGAAAAACTTAACCAAGGTGTGACGCCGACGCCGGGGCGAGTAGGATAGCTCCCCTTTTCATAGAAAAATCGAGCTAAAAAAGGAAAAAAATTACTTATCTGATGTCTGCAAGACTGAAAAATATTATAAGTAGTTTGCCTTAATACATTTACTATGCAGATTTTATTAGAAACTAAATATTAATATGTACATGTATACATAATGATATTTACTGTACCTATTATTTCATGTGCTCTTCTGGAAATTCATACCTTCTGTCTTGTGTACATGTAATTGCTTTTAAGCATGTTATGTTTTAATGCAATAAAATATTTGTAGTTGTTGTTGCAATGTACAAACTTGTTATTAAGAAACCACTCAGGGGAAATGCCAAAACCAATTGCTAAATAAAACGGTCTCTTAATGCAAAGCATCACTGGTGACAACAACCATTTTCCTTGGGTTTTTACAGACATTCTGTTTTTTTTTTCAATGTGAGTACAGAGATCAACTGCCATATGGTCATGTGAATACTGTCCTACATGTACTTAACCTAAACGTGTTGACACTTTTTGCTTATTTTTGGTTGAAACACCACAGAAATCTAAAAATCCTTCATAAACAGTGTTTTTGTTAAAAAATGACAGACAGAAATTGATCAGCATGTAAACAAACAGCTGTTTTTAAGGTTGATAGTTTTATGTGCATGACTAGGAATTTCTAAGTACAATAAAAAAAACTTTTCACGGAGTTATCTACTTTTGCTTACATCTATGTCATCCAGCTACCAAGTATTTCAACTTTCAAATATATCTCATTCTCAAATATATTTATGATAAGGTCAAGTTTCTAAGTCGAAAATGCCCATAAATCAAATGAAATCCTTAACAGAGTTAGGGGATCATGATGGTTAAAAAGTATTCCAACTTCCAAAGTAATATCTCAAAGAGTTAAGTAAACAAGAGGGCCAAGATGGTCCTATATCGTTCACCTTGGTTCAAGTCCACTTGGAAAATCACTAGACAATGTTATATACCATATAGGTTTTCCTATATACATCTTTGTAAAACAAATGACCCCCCCACGCCCACCCCTAGGCCTTGCGGTTTTAGAGAAGATTTTTAAAGTTTTTCCTATATAAGCTTATGCAAACTAAGTGACCACCCGCGTGGGGTCAATTTTTACCTGGGGGTCATAATTTGAACAATCTTGGTAGAGGTCCACTAGACAATGCTACATGCCAAGTATCTAAGCTCTAGGCCTTGTGGTTTCAGAGAAGAAGATTTTTAAAGTTTTTCCTATTTGTTGCCATAGCAACCCAAGTTCTGCATGGAATGGAATTCTTTGAACAACTTTGATAGAGCTTCATGTAGGGTACATCTCTGCAAAGTTTCATCAACATTGACCCAGTGATTTCAAAGGAAACGGAATGCAATCCTAATAGCTCACAGGTGAGCTAAAAAGTGGACTGGTACTTAAACAAGATTCTAAGTCATAAAGGGCCTTAATTTCCTTGACAAGAGTCATTTTCTCTTGCTTACAGATGAGGGTCATGATGCAAACAAGTGTTCCAAGTTTCACAGCAAATTTAGCAAGGGTTAAGTGAATAAGTGGATTTTACCTAGACTTAAAGTATTGTTGTGAAATTACAAAACATGCAGCAGTTTTTCTGACATAAGTCTTTTCTAAGATGTATATTTAGCTTCATGAGTTTGTTACTTTTAATAAATCTGCAGTTTTGTTCTGGGCAATATCTTACTGGTTGCTGAAAATAAATTGGGAACCTACAAATAAGGCCTTGAACTAGGTCCAATACTAAGGAAGGCGTGATAAATTAAATTTTCTTTAAAATGTTCATTCATTTATGTTATTTGGTTAATAAAAAATGAAAGTTGGTATGAAGAAATTCTAAATAAATCACGTACATGTACAATTATTTTCTATGCATGTGAATGAAATTCCTTATGTTTATATATAAAAGAGGTTACTGGGTAGTCATTTTGCCGATCATTGAGATACCTTAACGTTTTAATCAAACTTTTCAAGGTTTGGGTTACCAAATCACTTTCTGTATAACATTATATCATGCCAGCTCCCTTCATTATTAATGCCTTGTATAATGTATCTTTATCTATGCAAATATGATATAACTGTCACTTAATGTTTTGTTTATACCTAAACGAACCGTTATAGTTACAGACGTATAAGCTATCCCTGGTTTTACTTATTATGTTGTTTTATGCTAAAATTGTCAGAACATACACAACCATTAAAAGTAAAATGAAGTTTATGCTATAACAACAAGCTAGTCATTCTGATCATAATCATACAGTCTACTGTTTGAAAATTCTCGTTTTCACAAAACCTACTTGAAAATACTGTTGTAAATGCGCCACTGAAAACAACGTTTGCAAAGTCATAATAAGGTTTTTGTCATAGATGCTGGTGACTGGACAAACAAGATGTTCATTGGTTTCTTCACACTGCCTAATATCGCGGGGTCTTCACAAATGAAACTAGTACGATGAATGCCGAGTTTTTTTTTGACATGAAACCTGAGCTATCATTTGTATTACAATAAATATGCTATTTTAAGTACTTTAAGTTTTTGTGCATTCGTTGTTATTCTTGGTGTTTGTTAATACAATTTTTATTGCTTTGAACTTTGCCCGAATGAGCTATTTTTGAAAAATGAAATTTTGTATTACTACTCCATGTCATGTAAAATCAACTCCCTTTCTAGGTCTTTGCAAACCTTAACCCAGAGAGCATTTTGAACAGAGAAATGTTTTCAACATTCCGTATTTTGTAAAAAAAAACTCCCTTACTTCTTGACTAACCTTGACCCGAAGAGCTTTTTTTGAACAGAAATTGTCAATACGTTTGTCATTTAACAATCAACTCTACTTCTTTTTCTGAAAAATGACAAGTCTGTGAGGTATCCGGAAGAAGTTGTAAATAAACTTTCATCAGAAACATGGCCCATTGGGATTCTTCAATGCCTTATGAAAAAGAATAAACTGGACCATGCGCTAGACTTTGTCCAATATTACACTGAGCTTGCAACATTAATTGCAGTTCCAATACGTATTATCTGCATGGTTAAACACTCTTCCATGAACTGATTGCAACAGTGCAGTATTCCATAATGTCTTGCAAATAAGGTACATGTACTTGCCATTGCCCTAAATTGACTACCCATAGTAGCGGACCTATAATAACACTAAATGAGCTACCTATATTGTTTACATCTGAGGCCAAAGATCAGCCCCAATACCATTAAAGGCAAAACTTTGTAGATATGCTATATCAAGCAAGCTATTCTCTGCTTGATCATAATCATTCTTACTTTAAAATTCTGGTATTCACGTAAACTACTTAGACAGTACTGTGCCAAATTATTTAAATAAACAGGTTCAAAGTAAAAAGTCTTTGTCAAATGCATGGAACTGGACAAACAAAATGTTCATTGATATCTTCAAATGTAATAAGCGGGCTACAGTAAATAACTAGCGATTTGCCTGGAGATTTTACATGAACCTCTATCCCTTGACTTCAAATAGAATCTGGCTATTTCTCAACTAAATCACCTTTTACAAAGCAAATGGTCTGTTTGTCATGCGTATGAATTTACTGAAACAGAATATCATTTTCTTCTAGTTTGCCCAGGATAGCGCATTTTAACAGAAAAACGTTTTAACACTCTATTATTAAGTCAACTGGCCTAATTATTCTGAAATTTGAACAAGCTTCTGTCAGTCCAAATCTCAGCTGGAATCACACTTTCACACACAGTCCCATTGAGAATAACAACAAATGCTTTAAACAGAATACACTAGGCCTTTCTCTAAACGTAACATTAAAACAAAACATGAAAATATCAAATCACTCTCTTACAAAACATTAGTCAGACCACAACTACAGTATCCATCAACTGTATGGTCACCACACACCCAGGTTAATCCATTCTACAAGCTGAGAAGATGGTCCAGCCCTTGGACCCCACAATCAGATGGGTAAAACAATGATTATTCCAGAGATACCAGTTTGACAGACCTCAAGAACCCCCTTAAGGATGGAGCACCCTTGAGAAAAGGCGCCAAGCCTCCAAATTGATCATGTTTTACAAAATATACTAACAATCTTGTAGCAATCTCCCTGCCCAGTTACCTAGAAGTCCCAAATCAGTTAAACAAGACAGATCCCCCCTAAGTCTACGCGAAACCCATAGCAAAATCGGACTTTATCTAAATCTTTTTTGCCCCAGTACCACAGTCCTGTGGAATAGATTTCCCATCATGATGTTGCGATCCTGCCATGATCTTGAATCATTCAAGCAGGCAGTGGCCCTAAATCAATTATTAGTCTATACAGCAGTTGTTTTTAACCCTTTTACTCTTTTACTATTTTAACAGTTTTATTCCATCTTGTTTCTCTTGACTGTAGGAGCTATCTGGCAGTACTTTATATCTTTTATGTAACCACCAGGCCTGACCCTGCCCATAATACTTCAGAGGTGTGAGGCAGTATAACAAGATAGATAGATAGATAGATAAAATTCTTATTTTCAGTTTGTCAAAATACATATACTTGGCTATAAAATTGAGAATTTCATAGAGTTATACACACTTTCACAGATAGTCTTATATGGTACATTAATGCTAAATGCACAAATAATGTAACATGTAGCATTTTTCTGTGATCTATGACCAATACTCTGTTGCGAATTATGCCATTGGTTCAGAATTGACTTGTCATGTTCTACTTAGTTTGCATAGGACTGATTAAAAGAAGGCTAAATAACCTCCGAAAAACCCAAGGCCTACCAAGCTAACTGGATATATTGCCATCAAATAGACAGTAAGTGTACCAGTATACGTACCTCTCTATCAGCATACAAACTTAAATGTTAACAAGTGGGCCATGATGGCCCTTTATCCACTCGAGTACAACTGCTTTTAACAAAGTTGCTAGAAGTTATCGAAACAACCTTTCTGACAAATTTCCAGGATATTTTTGGCTGAAACAATGTGCCTAGAGCTAGAGTATTGGCAAGAGCTTTTCCATATTTGGGCTCTGTGACCAAGTTGTTAAATTTGACCCAAGATGACCCATATTGAAACTTGAGCTAGAAATCATCGAAACAACCTTTGTGACTTATTTCAAGGATATTTGGGCGAAAATGTTACCTCTAGAGTATTAAGGCCAAGGCTTTTCCATATTTGGGCTATGTGACCTATTTTTTGACCCCAGATGTCTACCCATGTTGAAACTTGACCTAGAAATCATCGAAACAACTTGTCTGACATAGTTTCCAGGATATTTGGGCTTTAAAAATTTTTTCTCTAGAGTGTTACCACAAGGCTTGAGCTTCCATATTTGGCATGTAGCTTCCTGTGACCTCTAATTGTTTGATTATGACCCTGGGGCAGATGACCCATATTCGAACTTGAGCTTTGAAATCATAGAAACAACCTTTCTGGTAACAAATTTTCAAGGATACTGGGCTGGATTGTAAATGTAACATCTAGAGTGTTAGACAAGCTTTTTCCATATTTGTACTCTGTGACCTTGATTTTTTGACCCCAAGATGACCCATATTCGAACTGGAGGCTTGAAATCATAGAAACAACCTTTCTGACAAATTTCAACTGGACTATCTGCCCTCAAAATGTAACATCTAGAGTGTTAACAAGGTTTTTCGCATATTAATGTTACTATGTGGCCTGGCCCTTTTTGACCCCAGATGACCTGCTATTCGAACTTGGGCTAGAAATCATCAAAACAACCTTTCTGACATATTTCCAGGATATTTGGGCTGAAAATGTCACCTCTAGAGTGTTAACAAGGTTTTTCCATATTCAGGCTGTGTGACCTAGTTTTTGACTCCAGATGACCCATATTTGAACTTGAGCTAGAAATCATCTTAACAACCTTTCTGACATATTTCCAGGATATTTGGGCTGAAAATGTTACCTCTAGAGCATTAACAAGGTGTTTCCATATTTGGGCTGTGTGACCTAGTTTTAACCCCAGATGACCCATATTCGAACTTGGGCTAGAAATCATCAAAACAACCTTTCTGACATATTTCCAGGATATTTGGGCTGAAAATGTTACCTCTAGAGTGTTAACAAGGTTTTTCCATATTCAGGCTGTGTGACCTAGTTTTTGACTCCAGATGACCCATATTTGAACTTGAGCTAGAAATCATCTTAACAACCTTTCTGACATATTTCCAGGATATTTGGGCTGAAAATGTTACCTCTAGAGCATTAACAAGGTGTTTCCATATTTGGGCTGTGTGACCTAGTTTTTGACCCCAGGTGACCCATATTAAATCTTGAGCTAGAAATCAACCAAACAACCTTTCTGACAAATTGCCAGGATATTTGGACTGAAACAGTAGCCTCTAGAGCTTTAACAAGATTTTTCTTTTTTTTGGTCATGTGACCTAGTTTTTCATTCGAGATGACCCATATTCTTGACCGAGTTCTTACTTGGACAAACATCCTGACCAAGTTTCGTGACAATTGAGGCAAAAAGTGTTAACGAACTAATTGTGGACGGACGACAGACATTCATCGATCTTAATAGCTCACCCCGAGCCAGCTCAGGTGAGCTAAAAAGGTTCAAATATAGCAAAATGCATTCTGCCGAGCTGTTACATGCATGTCCCCCTTTCTGCACCTTAGCACACATCTATGTCCAGACAGAAATCCTTTTAGTAAATACATAGACCATCTACTTCCAATTCTTCAGCTGCGTGCTCTTTTCTTGACCTTTACCTTACCCGGGTTAAGCTTCCAAGCTTTTCGTGTTACATTGCACGTATTACATTTTGGTCAAAGGGGAACAACTCCAAAATTGGAAATCCCATGAACTTGTTGTGGATAAATGAATATAATGTGTGATTGCATCATAGTAATATATTCGTCCTGATGATGGCTGTGGTCCAATATCGCTGACGTAAGGCAACTAAAACGCTTGCACACCTAGGATGACCTAGTAAGAGAGGCAAATTTCATTTCATTTGCCAACATACAGTTAGCAATTTATTATACACCCAAAGAGACGAAATTTGGGAGGGCCCCTTCCTGCAAGCGAATAGGGTTGCGTCTGCTCTTCACCAAGGGACATAATATCTCGGCCAAGGAACCCCAATGAGGTACTTTGGCCCTTGACCTCCCGTTCTCCAAGTCGAATAGTTTTCATCTGATCTTCACCAAACTTGGTCAAAATGTTTGTCGACATAATATCTCGGCCAAGTTAGATAACCAGCCAAATTATCCAAATTTACCTTGTCAGCTCTCTAACTCTAAGTTTTCATCTCATCGTCACCAAACTTGGTGAAAATATTTGAGGGCATATCTAGGCAAAGAAAGATAACCAGCCAAATCGCCCTAGGCACTTTTGGATTATGGCCCTTGAATTATTGAAAAATTATGAAATTAACATTCTCAGCTCTATAGGTCAAACAGATGAATTAGCCAGACAAATGTCTGCTCTATAGTTCTAGCAGGTTTTACAAAACACATGAACTGCCAGATACCGAGTTATGCCTCCTTGAGAGGCGTATTTTGCGACAGTTTTGCACTCTTGTTTCTAAGATTATTTTAACCAGATGGACTTTGTGAGGTTATCCCTTTGATCTTTCTTTGATCTTTTTTAACTCCACAATACAATTATTACACCCCACAATACCATTTTTAACCCCATAATGACGGAATGAACTCAAAGAACCTCACAATGCTAAGTTGTACTCAAACCCTGTAATGTCTACTGGGCACGGACAACAGACAGACTACGGACAAACAACCATGGCATAAGCTCTGCTGGACTTTGTCCAGTAGAGCTAAAAATGAGTAGTTGGATTAACAATAATGCTACACATCAATATTCTTTAGGTCTAGCAGTTTGGGGCAATATTTCATTTTGGTCTTCATTGCAGCCATATGTATGCATGGAATGTAATTCTTTGAAAACTGCTGTTAAGTTTGAAAGTACGTACGATAAACAACATGTTCTGTTAGTCGGACGGTGAACAGTCGTAACAGTTCAGTGAAGCACAAGAGCTAAAATGTGGACAATGTAGTAGAAGACAATGGTCTTTAGGTATGTCATCTTGAGATGTCCCAAGTTCGAATCCCAGCCGGAGCTCGAGGTTTGTCTTTCGTAACGTTATAAGGTGGTAGTAATGAACATGACACTTTTCCAAGTTCAAATATGATTTATTCTAGCATTTAAATATGTATTTTTTCTTCTACTTTTAGCTGTGGCTGTTTTACAGGATCGGCTTAGTAGGAATGAATTTTGTTATACACGTGTAAGAAACTCCTGATACAACAAACCCATTACAAAGTTTCCAGCTATAACCAGAGTTTACTGTTGGAACTTGCAAAATTATCCTGCTCTCAAGCAAATCAAATTTTTAAACTAAATTGTGAGGCACCCAAATGACTGAAAATATAATACTGAAATGAGGTACAGGAAACTGCAAGCAACAGTCTATATGTTTGGAGCAAACTGTGCCAGTATTTCATGGACAACTGGACAACTTTTTTTTAGAGCAATGCTCTGCCTACCTAGATAACCAGGTAAGCCACATTAGTGACAAATCTATCTAGATGCATCATGAGCAGAAGTATGGCATCTACGCCACTTGTCTTTTTCTGCTTTGTATGGCAATTCAGATGCTTTACCATGTCTACAGTTACCAAAATTCATGGCTTCTTGGTAAATTTTAACGGATTCTTTCACATGTGATTTAAAATCAGCAGTATATCCAAACTCTTTATGATCCCGACTGACACCTGAACAAAACAAGTCATAATTTATTGCAAGCCACAGTGCAAATATGGTTCTGGTATCAAACTTCTTTTGTGTACGTGGCAAACACGGTTTTTCGATATATAACTTGAGTTCACTTCCCTCAAACAGGAGATCATGCTCAGGGTGATACAAAAAAATTTTGATCGTCTCCTTAGAAATTGCTATTGTTGGTACTAAACCCCTGTCTGAAGTGAAAGAGAAGGCAATTGCTTCTGCTATAATCTGATTTCTGGAATCCTCTAAAGCTTTCCGAGATTCTTTCGCAGTGGCTACCGCTACACATCCTATTAAAATGTCTACACTTCCATGCCACACACTCCGATTACCTGCAACAAGAAAATGGATAAGGTTGCTAATTTTCTTACTTCCAGCAAAAGAAATTCTACATAAAAGGGGTTTCTTTAACTACATGTAGTATTTGTCTGTGTGCTCCCACTTGGTTTATTTGCCATACATAAGGAGCAACAATTTGAATGTTTGCAGTCTTAAACATGTTAAAGGGGTATACCGGGTATAGCCTCATCAAACATTTCATAATTTATAAACTCTTTATTAAACTTGATTGTCTGATAGACATGAACACTTTAATGAACTTCCAAATCAATCATACAAGTGGATACTTAGTAATGTACATGAAGGTAGCTTGCATACAATTCTTTCAAGGGAAACAATTGGCAGTAAATTCAGCAAAGATTTATCAAACTTGATTGGGTGATGACCTTGTACACCATAACATTATACATACTACAATAAAAGACCCTAGGTTCTATAACTATTCAATAACTTACACATATACTAGCCTAAGCACGGACCTATATACACATGGATTGGCAACTCCCGTATCTTCTATACAAGTTCAACCTTTTTATCGCGTATGGCGAGATTTTATGCGAGATTTTAGCATCGATGGACAATATCCGAGGTTTGCCGAAATCGGAAACTCCCAGCATCCACCTGTCCTCCATCTTGAAAAATAATCAAATTCAATCGTGTCTTCTTAAATATTTATGGCTCAATAGTTTTGTTTTTTTCTTTAAGTAACATCAGTCTCATTCCAACCTGTATCTGTTTTTCGTAATGCGTACAGTAACTTTTATCGATTTTGTATGTTGAAAACTTTGTCAGCGTGATGTAGAATGAGCTTCTCGCCGTCCTCCATCTTGGAACTTATCGCGGGAAAACGTAAACAATAAATCAAATTGAATCGTGTCTACTTCAATATGTGCAGTATGGCTCAATAGTTTATATTTTTCTTTGTTTATGCAACTTTTGTCTTATTCCAAGCTAATCTTTTTTCGTAATGCGTAACTGTTACCGATTTTGTTTGTTGAAAATTTTGTAAAGTCTGGCGGCACCTGCTGCGAATATCACAAATCGGAAAATTTCCGAAAAACACCGAGCACGCGCAAAGCATGATGGGTAACATTTACTACGATATCGCATTATCGATTTTCGGAAGTTGCCAATCCATGTGTATATAGGTCCGTGGCCTAAGTTACAAAAAAAATTTTAACCAAAGTCCAGCAAGAGCGATAATTTGAAGTAAATTGTGTTCAGAGTTATCTAACTTGATTGTATGATGAACCAAAACATCATAAGCAACATCCATACCAACAAGGAAAATCCTAGTTATTAAATAACTTAGCTATATGCTACATTTGTAGGTTGCCCAAAAACCTAAACCAACACCAACGGAGATAGCATGGTGACTCATTCGTCCTTTACCTCTAATTCATGTGGGGAAGTAGGCAGTTACATGTGTACATGCGTAGAACAGGTTACTACTGGTACAGAATCCAGAACACTGGTAAGGTTAACTGCCTGTCTGACATAACTGAAATACTGTTGAGAAAATGGTGTTAAACCCAAAACAAACAGTTCCTTTCACTAGTTTAAGAGTTAAGCTCCAGATAAAAATGTTCCGGAAGGACTCATAACACAGATGAAGTGCATTTTAATATCCCTACTACTGTACTGTCTTAACCTTCAAGTGGGGGATAAAAATAAACCACTATTATTTCTGGGTATTACTTACCGAAACTACAGTCACCGATAGTTATCTGTTTTTTACATCCACAAGGGCACCTTGTATGTCTCTCTGGATAAGAAATGTCAACCATCATCCCACGACAAACTGCTAGCTTCCTTAAAACATGAGTACCAAGAATTGCAGCCCATTCGCTTTCTTTCATAGGCTCATCAGTAAGGTTTTCCTGATCTTCTATAATCTTTTCCACAGCTACAAAAAAAATCAGCTGTGAGCCTGGTGATACATGTAAATTCAATTAAATGCAAATATTGTTAGATATTTAAATTCCAATCTTGCACCGCTCTTCTGCAAGGAAACCAAGTTTCAAAATTTGCACAGGATCTAAACATTGTCCCTTCCCTCAACTTACAGTTCTGCTCTGAAATGAAGTTGTGTCATACAAATAAGCACTGCTGTCACTGTGCGAAAACCAACTACATTGTGTACTCTACAACTAACGTCATTTCAGGAATAAATACCAATGATGTCATGTTGGCTTTTTGTAAATGTAAATACAATAAAACTGCTTATTTGACAGGACTTTTCTCACTACAAATGTATATAAGATTAAGAGAGAGCTCTGTCCTTAAGACAAGCCCGCTCCCCTTTCTCAGTGCTAGACTCTGAATTAGAGCTTTGCCAGTAAAAGGGTTTAACTCATCAAAATTCAAATTTAGTTAATCTAGTGTTGTATTCAAGACTGAAAAGGGGCAGGGTGCTGCAAAAAAAGGGCAGGGGAGGAATTATGAGAGGCAGGGCACATTTGCGTCCTTACATTTTGGAATCAATAATATGCTGTAAATTTGAAAATAATTGAGTAAATAAAAGGTTGAAGATCTTAGTAAGCCTAAAATACAACAATTTAGATCTTACAATGTGATGAAATTTTCTTGAAAGTAACTGTAGCACTTTATAAGCAAAATAATCATGTTGGATGGCAACGGGCAGCAGGGGGCACATGAAGGGCAGAAGGGGGACCCAAAAAGGGACAGGGCACAGCACCCTGCTAAAATGCTCCAGATGCAACACTAAGTTATGGGCAGGTCATTAGACAAAGGTTTAAAACATTTGAATCTATTTAATGGTAAACATGGTCAAAATAAGTATGAGTTTTGAGCAACCTGACAGAATAAAACAAGATGTGTTCATGAAACACAATGCCCCCGCTGAATCTTATGCCAATTATAAACTTGAAGGTCAAGGTCATATGGAGGTTCATGTCGCATAAAAATATGCCAGTAGGAAGCCCTTGTTCAAAGGGTTGTTGTGTCCAAATAAAAGAGATTTGTCAAATAATGTGAAAATTATGGCAAATTTTAACATCTTTTGAGATTTTGACCTTGAAGATCAAGGTCATATGAAGGTTATGGTCAGATCAGTATGATGCCCTTATCCAAAGGGTTGTTGTGTCTAAATATGAATGAGATCTGTCAAGTAATGTTTAAGTCATGACAAATTTTGACTTTTTTGAGATTTAGACCTTGAAGGTCAAGGTCATATTAGAGTCATGGTCACATAAAAATTAGCCAGTAAGAAGCTCTTGTCAGAAAGGTTGCTGTGTCCAAATATGAATGAGATCCATTTGGTAATGAAGAAGTTATAGGGAAGGTTAAAGTTGTGTTCATATAGTTCATATAGTTCATATAGTCCAAGGCCTGTATGTGTTTTTTATAGCACATTAAACCGGCGGTTTCTTTGGCCCTTTTTGATGTTGTTTTCCCGAATTTGAATTTACTCCAAATATTCCATGTATATTCTGCACAAATATTTTCAGATTTACACTATTTACACAGTTCACTGAGTTTTTGGTATAGTGTTCACAGTTTCACTGTTGATAACCACTTCAGTTATGAACTTTACTTTAAAAAAAACAAAAACTTTCTAAAAACCGAGATGTAGGAAACAGGAATAGCAACACTTCATGTCCTTATGTGTAACAGGTTGGCCTAAATTTGTTTGGGACCCCCCAAATTTTATTAAGTCTTGCCTTGAATGCATTAAGGGTGGGTGCCGTAACTATACTGTTTGGGAGCTTGTTCCAGGGATCCACCACTCTGTGACTAAAGGTACCCTGTTTCAGATTCGTTCTTACTGTCTTTTTATATAGTTTTTGTGAATTACCTCTTGTGTTAGTGTTAGAAAATTTGAATATCTTATTTTTATCAATTTTATCTAAATTATTCATGATTTTATATACTTGCACCATGTCTGCTCTTTCTCTCCGATATTCAAGGGAAGGTAGTCCTAGTATTTTTAACCTGTCTTGATATGAGTAATGTCTGAGGTTACCCACTATTCTGGTGGCTCTGCGCTGTACATTTTCAACAGATTTTATGTCTTTTTTTAGTTTTGGTGACCATATTACAGAGCCATATTCTAGATGGGGCCTCACTAGGGCCTTGTATAGTTGGAGGAACATGTCTTTATCCATATATGTGAAAGTTTTACAAATTATCCCAAGGTTTCTGTTGGCTATTTTAATTTTGGATTGAATATGTTCACTGAATTTCATATTACAATCGAAAATAATGCCTAAATCTTTCTCAGATGACACCTGTTGTATTTCATGAATAAAATCTGTGTTATCTTTCATGTAAAAGGTATCTGGCTGTGTGTGTTTACCTATGTGCATATGTTTGCATTTTTTTATGTTAAATGTTAGTTGCCAGTGCTTTGCCCAATCACACGCATTTGTTATGTTTTCTTGAAGCATGTTCTCACTATTACAATCTGTAATATTATTGTAGATTTTTGTATCATCTGCAAATAGCTTTGTTTTGCATGACATTATTTCTGGCAGGTCATTTATGAAAATTAGGAAAAGGACTGGTCCTAACACGCTACCTTGAGGCACCCCGCTTTTAACCCCCTTCCATTCACTTGAGTGGCCGTTTATGACAACTCGCTGCAGACGATTCTCAAGGAAGTGCTTTAACCAATTGTATACATTCCCTCTGATACCATAACCCCAGATCTTTTTTAGTAATCTTTTGTGTGGGACTTTGTCGAATGCAGCTCGAAAGTCTAGGTATATGACATCCATATCCTGACCATTTTCGATTGACTCCGACCAGTCTTCTATGATTTCTAGAAGTTGTGTAATGCATGAGTAGCCTTGCCGAAAACCATGTTGGTGTACCGATAGTATATTGTGGTCCTCTAAATGTTTGACAATTTCTTTTTTGATAATTTTTTCTAGCAGTCTACAGAAAATGGATGTAATGCTGATTGGTCTGTAGTTTTCTACTTTTTGACAGTTGCCAGCCTTATGTATTGCACTTACATTAGCTGTTTTCCATTCCTCTGGTAACTTCCCTTCTTTTATAGATTTTTTATATACTATCTCTAATAATGGTATTAGTTGCTCAGCACACTCTTTTAGAATTTTTGGGTGTATATCATCGGGCCCCTGAGCTTTATTAGGATCAACTGTCATAATCGCTTTCCTGATTATGTCCTTACTTATAGTTATGGTGCTAAGAGTTTCATTTATGTTTCTTTTAAAATCTGGTATGTTGTCAATGTTTTCATCAGTGAAAACAGTAATGAAGTGATTATTTAACAATGAAGCTTTTATTTGATCATTAGTTTCCAATTTTCCTTCCGGGTTTTCTAAATTTCCTACGCTTGTTGTTGTTTTTGTGTTTTTCCGCACATATTTCCAGAATAATTTTGGATTGTTCTTTAAACTTACTGCTATTTGTCGTTCATGATCTTTTTTTGCCCTCCTCATTTCATAATTGACTTTATTCCTGCTCTCTTTATATTCGTTGTAATTTTGGCAGGTTTTGTTCTGTTGATATTTGAACCATTTCTTTTTTTTAGTCTAATACTTTTTAGAGCAGTTTGGTCAACATATCTGTTCTGAGGCCCGCTGCTGCCGTTGACATATCTTGGTACATTTTTTTCTATTGATTCGATAATGGTTTCGGCAAGGCCACACCAGGCATCTTGAACAGATAGTGCTTCCAATTTCGTAATTGATATATGCTCAATGTCTCTCTTTATTGCAGGAAAATTGGCTTTTGAGAAATTCCTCCTTTTTATTGTGTTTTTTGGCATCTCAATATAGCATTTAAAAGTAAAATTTAGAACGACATGGTCGCTCTTACCTATACCTTGGCAATATTGCAGTCCAGACAACATGTTCTCTTCGTTTGTCAATATTAGGTCTAGCACTGATGGGGTATTACCATCTCTATATCTCGTTGGGCATTTGACATGCTGGTAAAGAAAGGTGTCCCTTATGCATTCTAGAAACAGTGTGGCCTGATGATCTTCACCCACACACGTAGTTTCGTTCAGCCAGTTGATTTCTTTATAGTTGAAATCTCCCGTGATTAACAAATGTGAGTGACCTTTCATTACAGCTTCATTTATAAGCAATCTTAAGTTGTTGGAGTTAATGGTGTCACTATTCGGACTTCTGTATACACAGCCCACTAACAATTTATCACCTCTTATCAGGTCTATAGTACACCATACTGATTCATTAAATGTAGTTGTTAATTGGATTTGGGATGCTTTGAGATCTTTCTTTACCAACACGACAATGCCCCTGCCCTCTATGCCTGATATTATACTGTCATATTCATCAAACTGAACATTGTTAAAAGAATGGTCAAATTGTGAACTTTTCGGAAAAATTTCCGTCAAAGCAACAATATCTGGCTTAGTTTCTTTTATATTTACCATAAGTTCCGTTCTTTTTTCTTTTGTCATTGTATCCACATTAGAGTATATAATTAAAAGCTCAGTTGCATTTACAGGATTTAATTTAAAACTAGTATTTGTACAATTAAAATTGTCTCCCTTCGTAATAGGAGTAAAACCTGTTTTAATACCGTGCCATATCAGGTGACTTGTTCATGTCTAATCGAATGCCGGTACATGCCTGTGAGTTATCAATTCCTCCAATGACCGTTTCATCCCCTATCATTGACATGTTTCCTATCCTCAGATCATGGGCTTCTTCTCTTATTATTTGAGGATGCTGACTTTCAGGTATAAAATCTTGTATTGAAGTTTCCATATGGACTTCGTTATGTATACCAGTAGCTTCTAAGGTCCCATGATTAGGGGGTATTATACTTTTTTTTTTTTGAGCTTGCTTGCTTTTGACTTTCTCTCTATGTTCAAGTCTCTGCTCAGGTGTTAGATCTTTTGAGATAATAACCCTTTTATGTCTTGAATGTGCGCTGTCCTTGATGCATTTTGCAAGGTCTAGTAAGGCTTTTCGTTGTTTTCGGTCTTTCAAAACAAGCTTAAGGACACGAACTTTATCTTTAGATTTTTTGCCAAGTCTATATGAGGTTTCTATTTCTAGGTTAGATACACCTATATTATTGGCCAATTCTGTTACCTCAATTTCATCAAATTCTTTGTTTTTGACCCCACTTTGTTCGTTCCCTTCTGGCATATTGAATATTACCAGATTTAGATCCCTTCTCCTTCTATCATCCATCTCTTTGGTTCTTTCTTCCACTGCCAGTTTTATTTCTTTTTTCATAGAACTCTGCAATTCATCTTTTGCATCAGACAAATGTTGTTTTACCATTGTCTCTGTATTGACCTCTAAATTATTCATTTTTTCTTCCAACGTGTTGAGACGTTGTTCTTGTTTTTCGCTAAGGTTGTTAATTGCCTTGCTGATGTCTTCTAACGTTGGTACTGTCTTATCGCAGCATTTACAGAACCATTTGTAGGCGGAAGAAGTCCACTTGATATACAAGTGTATGCTTGCTTTGTGAGACCGGTGCAACGTATGCAAAAGGACAGTTTGCACCCGTTGCATTCTAAATGTTCTTTGCCAAGGTTATTATCACATCTTGAACAGGTTGTTTTTGATAGCTCTGGGCTTTGTGCCATTCTCGGCCTCTTAATGACTTCACCCGAACCACCTGATCTAACAAAAACCGATTTAGCAGGTGTACTTGTTAGGTTAAATTTGTCCATTCTAACTTAATATTTAGAGTAGGTGTATATACCCTTTTTTTATCAGTTAGTCTGTCTTGTACACCTGGTATGACACGGTTACTGGACCAGATATCTGAGCCTGTGAATGACACTGGTCATTAAAGTATGATTGAAATGAAAAGGCTCAACTCACACAGTAGAATACACAGTAGAATACTACTGCTTTAGTATACAATATCACACTACTTAATTAGCAATCATAGTACAGCTGTAATCAGTTGTCTATAGTATTAACTTAAACAAAATAGCCTGTCAGCTTAATAGTAGATTTAAATACAGTATTTATACACTAGTTTGTGATAGAGCTGTCCCATGTACCAAATTATACAATCGGTGCATGTGAATACTGTAAAAAATTCACCATCAATATATCATTTTGCAGTCTTTAATACTTGTTTGTGATAGAGCAGTCCCTACACACAAAGTGTATCGATTATATTTTTCATGTACCAATTCAGAGAATTAGTGCATGTACATACTGCAAAGGTTAACTTGTTTTGTTTTAATTTTTTTATGTGACTCGCAATAGTCTTGTTAGGGCAGTCCCTAAACACAGAATTTATTTTATTAACTAATGAATTTAGGAGTGTTATATTTTTTAATTTTCAATGCAGTAGACAAAGCACTGGCAATGAACAGGAACAATGTCAAATACAGTTACTGTGTCAATGCTACTCTTGTGATAGAGCAGTCCCTACGCACAGAGGGCACCGAAACAGTCACCGGTGATTGCTTAATTACAGGAGTGGACTGTGTTCATGATTTTGATAAGCCACTTTCTTGCCACTATGTCTATTGGGTGAACCCCATCTTTTAAAAGTGCTGCGTGGTAGCTGTATCGTGTTTGATGATTTTTTGTTGTTGTATTCCTTTTTTTCCTAGGTTTTACTAGATCTAAACAAAACTTAGGCGATGTGTATCCAAGATTGTTGTTTACTTCTCTGATTTTTTCGTTTACAGCATCTACAAGTGAGTGTGTTGTAGTGTCATCCAAGGCCTCACAGTGCTGATAGTTGTGATTTTGGTTCCAAATTTTTGTGAAGATTGGGGGTATTTCTAGAATTCCAACAGAAACATTGTGATATTTTGAATTTAGACCCTGTAATTTACCAAATATTGGTGCCAAATAATTTAGTATTTCCCCTTGGCAATTGAATCTTGGAAAGATATGTCGTTCCCTGTTGATTCTGGTAATATCACATGTAAAATGCCAGAATAAAACCAAGGTGTTTTTGCCACTTTGGGCAAAGTGGTCAATATTGGACTCCAAAGCTTGTATACCCGCAGCAGAGGATCTCCCTCCTGAACACCTCCAGTCTATTTCTATTTTAATACCACCAACATTTATTATTTCAGACCGTATGTATCTTCCCTTGCTATCTGATATAACAAGCTTTTCATATAGTGGTATCCCTTTGACCTCGCTATTTTGGCCTACAAATTGCCTAACCTTGTTAATTTCTCTACCTGTAGCCATACAACGTCACTAAAAATTCAGTGTTAAGACTTACCCGAGACAGCACAGACACGCCACAAGCACACAATCACCTATTTTTTTATTTATATTTGTGTATCTAAAGATTAACAATTCACCTTAAGACCCTTATTTTTCTTGTTATACAGCTATTGCCTAAAACAGACACCCTCAGTCACAGAGCCAAGATATCTGGAACAGATTTTCTGTTTGACCAGTTGCTAGCTAACCCCAATCTGGAAGGGAATTTGCCAGTGTGATGTAGAGCAGTCCCTACGCTCACGGACAAATTTCCGGGTGCTAATGGAACCCTGATACTACATTTTTCTATCAGTTTTTACCTGAAAATAAATTTTTTTTTTTTTTTTTTAAAATTGAATACTCAAAAGTTGTCCACCAAATAAAATGCTAAACCTGATTATGTCTCCATTGACATATATTTCTGTGTGTTTATTACCACAGAATCAAGAAAAATACAAAAACAATCCCAAAGAAAAATTCGCGGGATGCACCCCACCCAGTGTGACCTGTTTGAATTTTGGAAAAAAAAAATTATTCCGTCATTTTTATCACTTTTTGATCAAAACTTGTTTTAAATAATTATATCCTTCTTATAAAATTGATATATGCTAGTTTCCTTCTATTATATCTTATATTTGCACAAGATGTTTGAAGATTTAAATTTGTTATCAATGAGCCAAAATTTCCACGTCCATCTTCGAAACCGGAACCGGAACGGGATGAAGTCAAAAGAGATGGAGATGTAGAGATCTCTGAATACTGCCAACCCCTCTTGCATAATTTTACTTATGTTAAAAAATCTCAAGATGACTTTTATTCACTTTTAAATTTATTCTCTACATCTGAACATTGTAATAGAATGTTAATTGTATAAAATTACTCATTTTTAAAAAAAGCTGATTTTCGAAAGCCCGATTGGGCAATTTCATCAGCCTACCTACTATTTCATCCAAGAAATCGGTCAATCTTTTGACTGCTGTCAATCGACCATCAGATACAATAGTATCACCAACTTCATCATAATCTTCTAAAATCATCTGAATGATAGCTATCTCGAATAAGTCTGAAAACAGCGCAATCTGTTGATTTTTTTCTTCCGGATCTTCAATGCTTCTGAGAGTTTTGCACCAGGCATCAGAAAAGCACAAGGGATAGGCACCATTGCAATTAATTATCCGAAGAAAGCAAAATGACGTTAATGCATCGGTTTTCAGTTCTTCAATCGCTTTACAAATAACATCTTTATGCGTTAAAAGATGTTTCTTTGCCTCAAGCTTTCTGTCCACGACCTTTTCCATCTTACTCCTTTTGCAAATTGACGCCATTTTGATAAGTAAATGCCCGTAACTAATATCCGCTAAGGCCGTTCCGTTACATGAGTCTACCAATCTCCCCCACATAGTTACCGTTCCTTACCTTAGCTAATGGTAGAGAGCCGGAGTGCTTTTGTTTGTAATTGTGCTCGTTCGAGGTATTGTGCTCGTTCGAGGTATAGTCGGTACGACCTGTGAGCCGGAGTGCAAGAAAGTGAGAGTCTATTTATCGAAAACCCCAGTTAGCTCTCTTGCAAACGTGTAGTATATACGAACCACACTTCACAGCCCCCGCACGCAGGATGACGTGGCCAAAGACAATTCAATTCAATTCAATTCAATTCAATTCAATATACTTTATTTAACGACGGTTACACAATAAACAATTTCAACATCATTTATCTCACTTGCGGCCGTCAACATTATGATTAAAGAAAACATTTACACACAATCAAGCATTCTTAACACATTTAAACAATGGTATATACAATGTATATATATTTAAAAAGAACAATTAAAGATGACGAACACTGTGAGCGAGTTGCCTGTATTACTTCATATAACCATTCTTTTTATAATCATGGTTGTTTTCCAGGAAGATAGTTTCTGTTGTGTTTGCGAAACGTGTATAATTTATCACAGGTACGGATTTGACCCGGGATTTCATTCCAGACAGCCATAGCAGAATATTGGAAACTGTATTTTGTATAACGCGATTTAATTAATGGATGAGGAATATCGTTTTTGTTTTTGGAACGAAGATTATAATTTGCAGTTGCATATGTATCGTTAATGAGTAGGTCTGATAAATACACAGGGGCTAAATTATGAAAAACTTTGTAAATTAAAACACCCATATGGTATTTACAACGTTCTAAGAACGGCAACCAATTAAGTTCTTGATATAGAGGCGCTGACGGGTGATCGAACTCCTTGTCTAGAATCATTCTAGCTGATCTTTTCTGAATGTTAATAATTTTGTTTAAGAAGCTTATATTGGATTTAGACCAAACGATTGATCTATAATCAAATATGGGTAAAATATAGCTATTGTAGAACAATACTCGCATTTCTTTATTTAGAAACGGTTTTATTCTTCGAAATAGTGATAATTTACAATTTAGGTTAGAATATAACTTATTAATTTGATGTTCCCAAGTAAGTGTTTTATCAACATGTACGCCCAGGACTTTATGATTTGTAACGCAAGCAATATTGTTGCCGTTAATATTTATATTTAATGTTGGATATTTCTTCGTATTGTGAACGGATCCTAGTAACATACAAGTAGACTTTTTGGGATTAAGGGACATTTGATTGTGTCTACACCAACATTCTATATTATTTAGATCAGTTTGTAATCTTTGTTCAATGAGGGGAATAATGGCTATTATATACAGTTGTATCGTCTGCATACATATCAACTCCTGAATGTTAATATTTTAGTGGTAAGTCGTTAATGTAAATTAAAAATAATAATGGCCCAAGTATCGAGCCTTGTGGTACCCCTGAAATAACTGTTTGAAGATTCGAAGACTTATCGCCCTCCATTACAATTTGTTTTCTGTTGGAGAAATAAATTATGTCACCATAAACTCTTACCATCAATATAGTTCAAACGTTTTCAAACGGAGAAAGAAGCACAAGAAAGGGTCACAGAAGCCTAGATCTAATATTGGTTTACACGGATTACATAAAGACATTTACACTTACAAGTACGAATTATATGACGAGAACGACAATGAACAATGAATTCGATAAGAAAACCTATGGGAATTTTCTCAAAATTGTATATCCATGTTTTTATAAGGCCAAACAAAATAATTACATATTAATCAGAATATGATGTACCAGAGCCGTCTCTGGCCGACCAGTTTTGAAATGTTCTTCCTATATTTAGGCACATGGGATAGTGATATGTGCAGATGTTTGGAGGTCACCAGATAGTAAATGTAGTGAAAACGAGGCTAGTGTATAATACCAAGGACGTAAATATACATATGTTTATTTACGTCCTTGATAATACCCCGTTTCTTTGACTTAATCAATACGTGGGTACGAGATACAAACTCATAGAAACTGCCACATGCAAAGACTTAGCACTGTGGAAAATAGTTATATGTACGAAAGTGAACACTATGCTCATATGTGGGAAAATTTCATGTATTCGGAACATTTCATATACGAAATTTTCGTATATCATTTAAGATCATTCACTTTTTCATAAGCCCGCCCGCTTAGCTCAATCACGGACCTATATACACGTGTATATGTGTATATAGGTCCGTGGCTCAATAGGTAGAGTGTCGGTCTACCGATCTTGGGGTCATGAGATCGAATCCCTGGTGAGGTATTTGTTCTCCGGAACGATTTTATAGAGCTTTGTCCTAGATTGTTCGTCTCCCACCTCTGATTCATGTGGAGGTTGGCAGTTACTTGCCGGGAATAGAATAGAACTAGTACATAATCCATGAACACTGTCGGTACATAACTGAATTACTGTTGAAAACAGGCGCTAAACCCAAAACAAACAAACACGCTTTCATAGTTTCATATAAGACGTGTGCAACATTTGGGCTTTAATATGTTACAATATAAGGTTTTCAAAACTATTGTCAGTTCTTGGTTGGTAGTTACTTTTCAGTTAATACATGTACATGTATATTATGCATACATGGGATCGTATATTATAGGTTATTGAACTTGTATGGCGATATATTACTTGGAATGAGTTGATTTGGCGGGAACAACTCGCAAGCTCGTTGTTCCCGCCAAATCAACTCGTTCCAAGTAATATTTCGCCATACAAGTTCAATAACCTTTTTATTATATACTTTCATATTGAATATGAACAAAAAAGACATTCTGTTAGCAAAAAACAATAAATGAATCTTGAAATTTCTCAGACAACTAGCGTACTATTTCACCATGTACATTTTCTTTATTTAAGAAATAATAAATGCCTCCCTGTATTTTATCGTTGAATAAAATATAGTCAGGAATTTGGATGCGTAGTAATTAAATCACGAGTGCGTAGCACGAGTGATTTAATTATTCGCATGCAAATGACTGACTGTATTTTATTCAACGATAAAATATAGGGAACAATTTATTATTTCGATTCTAACACGTTATTTTCTTTGAAAACAATCCCGAACTTTATTTAACGCGTAGTAGTACACCATTGTAACCTAAAAACGCGAGATACGATTGGACGCGCTTGTTTACATACGTCACGTCTTTACGTCATTTACCGCGCGTCGTCCCTGGAAAAACGTGCTGTATTTTATCGTAAAATAAAATACAGGCTTTTCCCTATATGTTTATATAGGAAAAGCAGCCGCTTGTGTTAGAATGCGTATTAATAGACTCGATTCAATATTGTTGTTTATATGTGACGTCATTTATTAGGAGAAACGTTGACGCCAATTGTACGGTAAGAAATTTCAGTTGCCGTCCGCCATCTTGTTTTGAAAAACGCAAGATTTGTCCTACGGATGCAGGTTTGTACTTTGAAATGTGAATACATCAACTTCATGTACGTTCCTAAAAATGTTTTTTCTTTCTTATGACTACATGCAAAACATCATTCCTTTTGTTTATCAATACTTGGCTGAACTACGTACCAATAACTTTCGTAACCAGAACTAGTATTGCGTGCCCTAAAATAGTCGAACCTTTTTAAAAACGAAACTCTTTTACGTCTACTTGAAAATGATTAAAGTTTCTTTTTATTTTCAGACCGTAGCTTATTTAATTGTAAAAAACTGTCGAACTTCGACATAGAAACCTCATTAAAACGATGTTTGCAAACAAATAAAATAGTCCGTACAGCTGATCGCTAGGACCGCCCTCCCTTGCCAACGTTCAGTATCATTCCTTACCAACGTGCAGTACCGTAGAATACTGAACGAACTCTCTAAGGCAAAGTGAACGGGGCAATATGAAAGTTTATTATATACTTTCATATTGCCCCGTTCACTTTGCCTTAGAGAGTTCGTTCAGTATTCTACGGTACTGCACGTTGGTAAGGAATGATACTGAACGTTGGCAAGGGAGGGCGGTCCTAGCGATCAGCTGTACGGACTACTTTATTTGTTTGCAAACATCGTTTTAATGAGGTTTCTATGTCAAAGTTCGACAGTTTTTTACAATTAAATAAGCTACGTTCTGAAAATAAAAACGAAACTTTAATCATTTTCAAGTAGACGTAAAAGAGTTTCGTTTTTAAAAAGGTTCGAATTTTTTAGGGCACGCAACACCAGTTCTGGTTACGAAAGTTACTGGTACGTAGTTCAGCCAAGTATTGATAAACAAAAGGAATGATGTTTTGCATGTAGTCATAAGAAAGAAAAAACATTTTTAGGAACGTACATCAAGTTGATGTATTCACATTCAAAGTACAAACCTGAATCCGTAGGAAAAGTCTTGCGTTTTTCAAAACAAGATGGCGGACGGCAACTGAAATTTCTTACCGTACAATTGGCGTCAACGTTTCTCCTAATAAATGACGTCACGTATAAACAACAATATTGAATCGAGTCTATTAATACGCAATAAAGAAAATGTACATGGTGAAATAGTACGCTAGTTGTCTGAGAAATTTCAAGATTCATTTATTATTTTTTGCTAACATAATGTCATTTTTGTTCATATTCAATATGAAAGTATATAATAAAAAGGTTATTGAACTTGTATGGCGAAATATTACTTGGAACTCGTTGATTTGGCGGGAACAACTCGCAAGCTCGTTGTTCCCGCCAAATCAACTCGTTCCAAGTAATATATCACCATACAAGTTCAATAACCTATAATATAATAATCCCGCATATGTAACAATGTTTGGTGTATTATTATATACTTTCATATTGCCCCGTTCACTTTGCCTTAGAGAGTTCGTTCAGTATTCTACGGTACTGCACGTTGGTAAGGAATGATACTGAACGTTGGCAAGGGAGGGCGGTCCTAGCGATCAGCTGTACGGACTATTTTATTTGTTTGCAAACATCGTTTTAATGAGGTTTCTATGTCGAAGTTCGACAGTTTTTTACAATTAAATAAGCTACGGTCTGAAAATAAAAAAGAAACTTTAATCATTTTCAACTAGACGTAAAAGAGTTTCGTTTTTAAAAAGGTTCGAATATTTTAGGGCACGCAATACTAGTTCTGGTTTCGAAAGTTACTGGTACGTAGTTCAGCCAAGTATTGATAAACAAAAGGAATGATGTTTTGCATGTAGTCATAAGAAAGAAAAAACATTTTTAGGAACGTACATCAAGTTGATGTATTCACATTTCAAAGTACAAACCTGCATCCGTAGGAAAAATCTTGCGTTTTTCAAAACAAGATGGCGGACGGCAACTGAAATTTCTTACCGTACAATTGGCGTCAACGTTTCTCCTAATAAATGACGTCACGTATAAACAACAATATTGACTCGAGTCTATTAATACGCAATAAAGAAAATGTACATGGTGAAATAGTACGCTAGTTGTCTGAGAAATTTCAAGATTCATTTATTGTTTTTTGCTAACAGAATGTCATTTTTGTTCATATTCAATATGAAAGTATATAATAAAAAGGTTATTGAACTTGTATGGCGAAATATTACTTGGAACTCGTTGATTTGGCGGGAACAACTCGCAAGCTCGTTGTTCCCGCCAAATCAACTCGTTCCAAGTAATATATCACCATACAAGTTCAATAACCTATAATATAATAATCCCGCATATGTAACAATGTTTGGTGTATTATTATATACTTTCATATTGCCCCGTTCACTTTGCCTTAGAGAGTTCGTTCAGTATTCTACGGTACTGCACGTTGGTAAGGAATGATACTGAACGTTGGCAAGGGAGGGCGGTCCTAGCGATCAGCTGTACGGACTATTTTATTTGTTTGCAAACATCGTTTTAATGAGGTTTCTATGTCGAAGTTCGACAGATTTTTACAATTAAATAAGCTACGGTCTGAAAATAAAGAAGAAACTTTAATCATTTTCAACTAGACGTAAAAGAGTTTCGTTTTTAAAAAGGTTCGAATATTTTAGGGCACGCAATACTAGTTCTGGTTACGAAAGTTACTGGTACGTAGTTCAGCCAAGTATTGATAAACAAAAGGAATGATGTTTTGCATGTAGTCATAAGAAAGAAAAAACATTTTTAGGAACGTACATGAAGTTGATGTATTCACATTTCAAAGTACAAACCTGCATCCGTAGGAAAAATCTTGCGTTTTTCAAAACAAGATGGCGGACGGCAACTGAAATTTCTTACCGTACAATTGGCGTCAACGTTTCTCCTAATAAATGACGTCACGTATAAACAACAATATTGAATCGAGTCTATTAATACGCAATAAAGAAAATGTACATGGTGAAATAGTACGCTAGTTGTCTGAGAAATTTCAAGATTCATTTATTGTTTTTCGCTAACAGAATGTCTTTTTTGTTCATATTCAATATGAAAGTATATAATAAAAAGGTTATTGAACTTGTATGGCGAAATATTACTTGGAACTCGTTGATTTGGCGGGAACAACTCGCAAGCTCGTTGTTCCCGCCAAATCAACTCGTTCCAAGTAATATATCGCCATACAAGTTCAATAACCTAAAGTATCTCATGGTCACGTTATAGTTTGTCTATATAACCGCATATGGAAAAAATATTCTCAAACCAATATCGATAAAACCTCTAAAAGTCTCACTGAATGAGGGTTACGTGTTCGATCCAACTATCGACCGTGATTCTTTATGTAAGTAAGTTGGCAGTTTCTTACAGAGGGCAATGGTCTAGTACTGGTTCTTCGCTTGAAATAACTGAAATGTTGTCGAAAACGGGCGGTAAACGCAATAAAAAGCAAAACCAAAGCAAGAATATTTCCCCATTAAGTAGGATGGGCGACACAAGACCTCAAATTTGAAATATCTTGATTATTACTAATTTTGTCATATTTTCTGCGCTGAAGAAGTGTTAGTCGCAGAAAAGCAAATATAACTTTTATCACCTATATTTCATGATCGCGGCATATACATGTACTTATTTGATTGGCATTCTTGCTCAACGCTGTTACTCGGACCTATACATGCTTTTACGCTTAATTCGTTCCCGTTTCTCGAAATTTTGCACGGAAAAATCGTCGTACACAATTTACTGTACTCCAGGGGTAGATAAAGTGGAACGTTTAGACAACATCGAATTTTTATGATAAAGTCTGGGTCAGATAGTCTTACTT
This sequence comes from Saxidomus purpurata, assembly GCA_022818135.1. Classification (NCBI taxonomy): domain Eukaryota; kingdom Metazoa; phylum Mollusca; class Bivalvia; order Venerida; family Veneridae; genus Saxidomus; species Saxidomus purpurata. The sequence goes on along the minus strand of JAFMSR010000001.1, from coordinate 41,886,636 downwards.
AGTGAAAATTCTATTCTGTGGCTGTACTTGCAAGTGACTTCGCAACTAAACGTTTTTCGAAGGTGACTTAACTTCGGAAAATAAATGGCAGTCATTCTTCAGACCGAAGACAATTTTAATTACTTAAATTAGCAACTATAAATCCCAGTCTGCGGCGAATGAAAAATGGGCATAACTAAAAAAATATTGACGCTAGAGTTATGGTTCTTGTACACTGCTCTTCGGCTTGTCACCATCTACCTACATTTAACGTTTGATGTCAATCCCTTGAATAGATTTTGAGTTATGTTCCGGACAAGAAGGGGACAGACGGACGGACGGTTTGATTACTTTATGCCGCCCTTTGGGGGCATAAAAATGTTGTATTATGGGTTATGCATTTTGTTGACTTTATACAATTAAGTTCTGTGTATGTCAGCAATACGACTTAAGCTTACGTCAATTAAACATCCATATTTCTGTTCTTGATACATTTTATATTGTACTCAAGTATTATGATCAATTGATTGGTAATAAAGTAAATGCTATTCTTTTCGATAAAACAAGAAGCTGCGTTCAATAAACGCAAATGCCCCGGTTGCATTTTGACATTTATTTAAATATTTTGAGTGCAAAATTTGGTCAAGGTCAGATGGTTGTTAGGTGATATGGATGGATAGGGAATGTTCCAATGCAACAACTTTATAAGTATCAAAATATTGGAGCAAGCGGTATTGGTGCTAGAGGACTCTGTAAAATGTAGTTTTAACGGTTCAATTGCTATATGCCGGGGGCATAAAAATCAACGAGGATGTGATACTGACCGATTTATTAACCTTCATAGTTCTTTATTAGAACCACATATATTTTTAACTGTGCATAAACTATGCAATATAACAAGAAATGTCAGTAAGATTTCTCAGTGCTTGACTCTAAATTAGAGCTTTGCCAGTAAAAGGGGCTTAACTCCTTCAAAATCAGGGTTATGAGCATAGTTTCTTCTTGTGTGCACTTTGATAGTAAATAATTATTATAAGTTTTAAGTCAATAGTTTAGAATGATAACAAAGATTTGTTTTTATCAAAATTTTTAACCCATAAGTTCTAAGTTTAAAGGTGGCATAATTCTGTCCAATTCAAATCAGAGTATGAAGATTGTTTCTCCTGGTGAAGAATGTGATAATAAAGACATATTCTAAGTTTCCAGTCAACACCTTTGATGGTTACAGAGAAATTTGACTTAAACAAAAACTTTATTTTAAAAAAATCTAAGTTAAAAAGGGGCATAACTCTGTAAAAATTCTTCCAATCAAAATTATGGGGATTACCACTATGATGTAGACTATTATAAAGATTTATTTTAAGTTTCAAACCAATGTAGCTTTGATAGCTACAGAGATAAATGTTATATAGAACAAAAAGGGGCATAACTCTGTCAAAGTACAATTAAATAAATATGTGAAGCAGACACTTTAATGTGCAAGGGTGATCACGAATTCCTTTATATACATTGCATTCATTCACCGTTGCCTTGATTTTACAGTAGAAACCATCACGTTAGGAGTCATCCTAATTCAATTACATACATTGTACATTAGGTCAAGTTTGAGAATACTGCTGTGGATGTCTCCTAAATCATATCCGTTATTTCATAGGTCCCGCTCCCACTAGTCCTCAGCTTTGATTAATGTTCGCGTTCTGGATATACGGTGCGAATCTGCCGTAAAACTTTGTGTATGCAAATCACATTGAAACCATTTCACGTTCAGTAATTGCGATGTAGATTTAGGTATATTATGATTTTGAAGCGAATCCATATGGCCGTACATAAACCTGTCTATGAAGCACCACATTCATTAACGACGGGAATATTTAATAACCCGTTTCATTTTTGAAGTGCATTTGTTTGGATTTGATCACATTGAAACCATTTCACGTTCAGTATTTGCGATGTAGATTTAGGTATATTATGATTTTGAAGCGAATCCATATGGCCGTACATAAACCTGTCTATGAAGCACCACATTCATTAACGACGGGAATATTTAATAACCCGTTTCATTTTTGAAGTGCATTTGTTTGGATTTGATCAAACTGACAAAGGTCAAAATATACTAAAATGTTTTTTTCACTGAAAATCCGTTTATTTCCCGCAGTCCAACTAATTGCCCGATCCCAAAACATTGTACTAATATACCTTAATCTTTAACATACTGACAACGATATCTGCATTTGGATATGGGGTCGTCGGGCATTATTTTTCTCAAAATTGAATTAAAGTAAAGTTCGGACAGAAATGCGTATCACTTCTCATGACGTCAATGAGTGCGTTTTTTTGCGCTGAAAGTAAACAAGAAAAACTGTGATACAAAGTATCAAAGCGGACCAAAAAACAGCTAGCATGTAAATATTCAGAAGAGATGGAGAATCTAATTGTACATGTATTATAAGCAATGTCGAAGTCAATAATAACATAGTCAACTAGATCAAAAGTACACTTTAAAAAAAATAATTTTAGTACACGAAGCTTAAATTAATATTCATAAACCAAACAGGCCGATACGATAACACGAGCCGTCGTGTTAATGATTATGCGTGAGGAAGTGTGAGCTGTATGATGTGTGAGGAAGTTGCTGATCAGGTCTCCTCAAATCTGATTTGGGGGGATAAATGTTTTTAACCTCTTTTTATCGGTCGCACTTTTGTGTTCCTTTTGCTTTTCAGAATCTTATTTTCCTTTTTATGGCAGCATGTAGATCTACATGTAGATCAAGATCAGCAGCTTTCCCACAATTTATAAACAAAATTAAGATCTTTTTATAAACAAGTAATATCTTTAAAAAAAAAGATGGTCGACGTAGGTGACGTAATAAACACATTTTGTGTTTCAGAAGGCTCCCGGGCAGTACACTGCGTATTCCGGTACCGAAACGCTAGCCAATAATTTGCAGATTCTGATTGGTCACATTATAACCAGGATTTGTTATATTAATACGATCCCTGTTATAACGAAGTTGGTTAGCAACGCGTCCATACCAACGGAAGTTCAAATCAAAAGTATACGACTACGTCGAAAAAGGGACCTAAATGTTAACTTAGATACTAGTATTGAGTTGCTCCCCTTGTCATGTTTAATATCTTAACCTAGTCCTATAATTTTATGTACATTATATGAAACAAGTTTAAAATCTTAATTAATTATTTATTTTTTATTTATTATTTAAATAGATCTCATGTTACAAAAGGTACTTGGTTTTAATAGACATTACAGTATTTGAAATGTCATAATAGTGCTTTATATGTGCTTCATATTTTATCATTAAATTATATATATCTATGTACTATGATTATAAATGTGATTTTTGATGCAATATTATGATCTCACTTGTATATTCGTAAATATCTTAACAAATTACTTGCCTTATAAAATTTAATATACTACACATAGTGTAGAACTTCACAAGGTTTTATTTGTGTCATATTATTTAAGTCCAATATATATTTTAAAAATAAAAAAAATAATTTATTTTTAAATAAAAAAAAAATATTAATTTTTTTTTTTAAAAAAAAAAAAAAAAAAAAAAAAAAAAAAAAATTAAAAACCACAAAAAAAAAAAAAAAATAAAATTTTTTTTTTTATAAAAAAAAAAAAATAAAAAAAAAAAAAAAAAAAAAAAAAAAAAAAAAAAAAAAAAAAAAAAAAAAAAAAAAAAAAAAAAAAAAAAAAAAAAAAAAAAAACAAAAAAAAAAAAAAAAAAAAAAAAAAAAAAAAAAAAAAAAAAAAAAAAAAAAAAAAAAAAAAAAAAAAAAAAAAAAAAAAAAACCAAAAAAAAAAAAAAAAAAAAAAAAACACCACCACCCCCCCCCCCCCCCCAACAAAAAACAACCCCCCCCACCCCAAACCAAACAAAACACAAACCACCCCCCCCCCCCCCCCCCCCCCCCCCCCCCAAAAACAAAACCCCCACCCCCCCCCCCCCCCCCCCCCCCTTTCATTATCTATTTAAGTAAAACTCACCTCTGCCATCCCCCCATGATCACTTTAACGAACACGTATTAAATATAGCGGACCGCTGCATCGGTCCACAATGAACGTTGAAACAGTTATTCGTTGATACGGAAATGCAGAATGAAATATTATGGAGGAGACAAATACAAGTAGTGATATCCATGCCGTTTTGAGCATTTTTTAAACTATAAACGGCGGTAAGATTCACTTACAGGCCAAAAAACGCACTCATTGACGTCATGAGACGTTATAAGCATTTCTGATGTCCGAACTTTACTTTAATTCAATTCTGAGAAAAAATAATTCACCAAAATGTGAGTTGGGGGTCAAAATTTTGGTGAAAAAATGGACAGATTTCCTAAATTAAAAGTTCCGCGTTGAAAATATTAACGACAATAACAACTTTAGTTTTATATGTACGTGTTTCGCAGATAGACAGCCAGCATATAGGGTTTTTTATTTACACTAGGAGCATATTTGAACGTATTATGTACGTAAAACGATTATTTTACATTGTGTTCATTCGACGTCACGTTGCTAGGAAACGAAGTGAATAATATAAAAAATAAACGAAAAAAAGGCACAACATGTTATAGTATCATAATGCAAAATTTCATAGTTATCAAAGAAAACTCGCCTTTTGACGTCAAACGCCTGAGGAAGGTCGCATTCTACCTTAAGTCCGAACGCACACAGTAAATCTTAAAAAGAAAAGACAAGAAAACTTCTTTAATAGGTATAGTAATATCAATGTCTATGCAAAAAATATTGACCAAAACTTAAGAACCGGGGATATATAACTGTCATAAAATGGGTAAAAGTTACAATAGCCTACCTTGTTCAGTATATTTAATTGAATACCCTAAAGCATATGTGCTAAGTTTCAAACTAGTATTTTATTGGTTATATCTGGAATAATCTACTTCCATGCTAAATCTAAATCAAAATTCTCTATTTGTCATATAACAAGTAAAAATTATTACACCTTGTTCAGTTACTTTAATTAAATACCCGAAACCATGTTTTAGATTCAAACAGGAATCTTAATTACGTTTAACTTAAACTGCAATATTAGCAAATAAATAATTATGTTTTAACTGTAAACGAAAGGTCTCTATAAGTTAAATCCAATCATTTTGAAAATTTCTTTCATTTAGTTTTCAATGATTTGAACTTAGTTTGTGGTTAGACTCATGATTTGTTGGTCCTGGTTTGTACAGACTACCATGTCCCTGTGATATAATTGTAAACGTATGACATGATTATGATGACCCTGATGTTGTGGTCACTTTGAGCAAGTATCCAAGAAGAAGATCGATGTTCTAAGAATAGTTAAGCACTGTTCCAGTAAAGAAACATTGTAGAGCGAAACTATATTTCAAATTTACCAAGAATAATTTTAAGAAAGACCAAATTATAAGTTTTGATTGGGAAATTATTGTACAAATGTACATATATCTGTAGTTCTCCAAATATAATAGTTTCGCACTGACGATAATGCAGTTTAGCAAAAACATTTGTGCAATAATAAGGTGCACCAAGGACTGTATTTGTAAAGACCTAGAGGCTTCTGATTAATGAAGTTATTATTCGAAAATATGTCACATAAAATAGTTTCGCGCTGAACCACTCCATATATTTTGGTTTTAGCATTTCATGTGAATTTGTAATGTACATGTAATGAAGGGACTTAAATAAACTATTAGATATTTTGGAAAATTGTGAACAGATTAAAATGAGATTTTGCTTCGTTAGTTTTATGACTGTGGGACGTATTTTCTTGTTAAGCGTAAAATTGAAAACGCAGGCAAAAACCTGTATTAGATAACATTTAAACAAAGGGTATTATCAGCTTGTGTAAGTAAATTATGTTGACAGGTTCAATGAAAGGCATTTACAGGCGACACGCTATTTTAGCAAAACGTTAGGGATATTGATAGGAATGGAAGTTTTAATAATTGCACAATTAAGATTGAATTTTCGTCTGTCCTTTTTCTTCTTTACTTTCAGTATTTTTTATGGGTTTTAAAATGAATTGTTTAGAATGAGGCTGAAATAATATAAACTAGAGCTATCCGTAAGAGAACAAATGCTCAACTATTCGAATTTTGGTTTAATACTTTATAGAGGAAAATTAAGCACAATTTTAATTTGTGTAAGCCTAAAGTGTTTACTATATGTGTAAGGGTTGTTGGTAGTTTATGTGGCACATGTGTCAAGTTTCAACAATACACCTGTATTAGATTTGACACAGTAACTTGCACGCATAACTTTAATCTGCGAGTCCATAAAGCGGCATAACTTAGCAAAGATTATAGCTTAAACGTTTTGCCCTTATTTAACAAACCTGGTGATATGTGAGAAGTTTCAATACAAATGGGTGAAAGTGTTTTGTAACATTCCTGTATTGAAGGGCTATGCTACTCGATCCCATGGCCATACCTAGCCCGTTTAGCTCAGTCGGTAGAGCCTTGTAATCTCGAGGTTGTGGGTTTCGATTCCCGGACTGGTAAACTAAAATTAATAACAGTATTCGGAAGGCTATTGCAGTTAACTTTGACACTTGATCACAGCATCTGCTTGCACTATCTATCCACAAACACTAAAATAACTAGTCTCTTATGGGGGCTTTGTTCATATGGAAAACCGATACCAACTTAGAAAACCAAAATACATGTCCTGACCTTATTTTACACATCAAAGGTCACGTGTAAGCGTAACCCCATGCCACCATCAGTTTTCGAGATACGAGTATTAACTCGCTTGCAAAACTTTAACCTGCATTTTCTTACTCCAGAAGGGATATAAATCTCTAACTTTGCCAAAATATGTGTCAAAGACATGGAACATGATCAAATGAGATTAGTTGAAGGCGTAGAGAAAGTAAAAATAGATTTTAATTACATATGTCTACAAAACATGCATGCAGAATTTTACGAGTGAATACCTAGTAGCTGTTTTACTTTTCCTCCGAGTATTTAAGACAAAATTGTTTACACATCTGTTGATTTACTTTTGCTAGAGGCTAATCACTTTGTGTTCGTATAACACTTATGGTTATGGCTCGATGCAAGTTCAGTCTTGTTTCAACAATCGTCTCGCACTCTACTGCTGGACAGCTGTCACAAAGGTGCTTCCTATGATGTCGGTAATTCGTACCATATGTCATACTGTCTTGGTCTACTTTCTTGTTGTTTAAATCTACATAATTTAAATTTGGACCACGGGTACCATAAGCATACAATCGGAATCATCAATAGTTTTAGAGTTTGACTTGTATGGAATATAATATTAAATGTTTAAACTTAGGGTTGGGGATAGGGCATGGGGAGAGGGGTAATGTTGGAATTGAGTAAGCATACGGACATTACCCCTCTCCCCATGCCCTGTCCCCAACCCTAACTTCCTTGACAGGACAGTTATATCTAAGAAGTAGCCAGCCCACCAACCATTCAGCAGTTCACTTCTTTGATAAGTGTAGTTTGTACAGGTCAATACATGTACAACAATTGTGATACAGATGAAACAAGTTCTGCAAATTAAATCAGATATGACAAGGGTGGTTTGTTTTTATCACCTGATAACTTATACTTGTTACTGGAGCGCTCCATTTTCATTATCAAAATGTATTCGATTTTATAATTCTTCTCAAAACATTTTTATCTTACATGATCGTTAGATTATAACAAGTTAATTTAAATATAGAGATGTATTATCTTACATGATCGTTAGATTATAACAAGTTAATTTAAATATGGAGATGTATTATCTTACATGATCGTTGGATTATAACAAGTTAATTTACATATAGAGATGTATTATCTTACATGATCGTTAGATTATAACAAGTTAATTTACATATAGACATGTATTATCTTACATGATCGTTAGATTATAACAAGTTAATTGACATATAGAGATGTATTATCCAGTTAAAAGTAAAATGGACAATTTCGAATGAAGACCTGAATGTTTGAAATGATGGTTTCGAATACTACTCTTACGTAATGTTTCAAGTTGTTGAAATTCAACATGTGTAGCTTTACTGGATATTTAATGTTTCAAGTCACTGGTAAGAAACCGACGTGAGCAAGCTCGAAAATGATAAAGATATACACTTAACCAAACTCCTATCTGTGCACTAAGACTTTTGTAAATATTTTAAAAAGTATGGATTTCATTGTACTCAAATTTTCTATGTGATATAAATAATGTTTGTGCTTATAAGAACTGAAATTTGAAATCAATCGGATAAGAGATATTAGAGGTCCATTACTTTTTTTCAATGACCAGTACATTAACTTATGCAAGCCTTAATGTGACATTAAATAATGAAGATTGGCATGTCAAAATATACAAGAGGTGTTTAGAACACGAAGAAAAGTATGTATATTATGTTGAAATTTCAGTAAAAACGACAGAATGACCATCTTTTTAACTTTCTTCATAATGCATAGAAAAATAAGTGTACACTTACTGTGATTTATTTAGAATTTCTACATACCAGATTTCATTTTACATTAAAATGAAATAATTTCTGTGCTTATTAAAAGATATTTGAATTTTCACTTTCCTTAGTATTGGACCTTTAAAAGTACATGTATTACGTGTTCAATGTGATACCCGACACAAATCGAGAAAATTCAATCAATGTCAGTTTCAAAAAAAACCAACAATGATTATATTAGACGTATTTTAAGAAAAGTTTAGAAGTTGGTATCTAATAAATATTTCAATAAGTAAGTGACTCACATTATTTATCATAAAACAATCCATTCATGCGTGAATTACTATACATACGTGCCTGTCTAAATGACTTGTGCAATTGTTGTCCATATAGTAATATGTATGTGTGCGCATGCGCCGGGAAAAGACTAACATTTTCTTCTCCGAGCTGAAATTTTTTCGAAACAACTGTTTGTATCCCAATTATAGACATATTTGTTAACTTAAACATTACTAAGTATCACTAGAGTGATTTTTCAACTCATCAATAGTAATTCATTGTTAAACAGGCCAGTATATCGTCTTTGCTATTTTTTCACTGTACCGGATAATTTTACCCTTACACCGGTTGTTTGTTTACGTTTCCTTCAACATCCGGTTACCAAATAGAGTTATGTTTTTGGGTATTTATGTAAGTTTTGCATTTCTATCAGTCCTTTTAGTGATAGTTAGGCCACCTAGGACGGCTGATATGGCCCATCCTAGACCCAAGACCAGACCGAACCTTTTCACACCCCATAAATCGTTACAACTCTGTTCGTTATTTGTCAAACTCAAATATTCCTATAAATTTAATTTACCAGTATCCACAAAATGTTCAAAATCGCTAATGTATTTATCAATCCTCTTACTGTCAATTTCAGCAGACATTGAATTAAATCCAGGTCCGTCTCCCAACTTTCCATGTGGAAGCTGTGGTCTCAACGTCAAAGATAATGACCATGCCCTTGAATGCGACGAATGTCAAAGGTGGCACCACATTTCATGTCAAGGCGTAGGGGATAACTCATATAGTAGGCTTCTAGGCTTAGACACCTCGTTCTCTTGGCTCTGCTCCCATTGCAATTCAATAAATATTTCAAATCTCTCAAGCCCTTGCAACTCACCTATAAGACATCATAACATTTACTCATTTCTCCCTAATGATAGCTTTGCGTCAGGTCCCTCCAGGTCAACTCCCAAACCTAAAAGTAATCCTCCTCCTCCACACGCGAATTTCAAGGTCATGTATCTGAACTGTCAGTCCATTGTTAACAAAAAACATGAATTTTACGTCCTACTTGACTCTCACAACCCAGATATTGTCATAGGAACTGAGTCTTGGCTTACCAAAGACCACCTCACAAGTGAAATATTCCCATCGAATTTAGGTTACACCCCTTTTCGCAAAGATAGGCTTACAGGTAAAGGAGGTGGCGCTTTCATTTTGGTTAAAAATAAATATATCTCATCTGTGCAGCAACATCTTAATACCCAATGTGAACTATTATGGGTCAAAATAAACATGAACAATACTAAGCCCTTGTATGTTGCTGCCTACTACAGACCCAAGGAAACTGATCTCATGAGTCTCATTGAGTTTGAAAGGTCACTGGATCTAACCAGACCTCTTAAAGGCACCAAATGGATTTTTGGTGACTTTAACACCCCCAACCTCACCTGGGACTCTGACCATATACCTTCAATGAAACCTAATAGCACAAACACCCAGTCTTATAATAAGTTTCTCGAAATCCTTGATGACTATGATCTCACACAAATGGTTAATTCCCCCACACGTAATGAAAATGTCTTGGACTTATTTCTCACAACAAACCCAACTCTAGTAAGCACAGTATCTGTCCAAGCTGGTATTTCAGACCATAACATAGTCATCTCTCAAGCTCGAATCAAACCTTTCATTAATAAACAAACCCCTAGGGACATTCCATTATTTAGAAAAGCTAGATGGGATGATTTCAAACAATTTATCAGTAACTCCAAGGTAAACACACTGAAAGATGCAGAGGTTATCCCAGTTGAAGACCTCTGGATCAGGTTTAAACTCCTAATTCAAGAAGGCATATCAAAGTTTGTCCCAATTAAAAAACTAGGAAATAAGAAAAGTCTCCCATGGATTACACAAGATATAAAAAGATTGATAAGAAAAAGGGACAAACTCTACCAAAAGGTTAAACTACACAAGGGTCAAAATCAGTACATTAGCAAATTCAGAACTGTTAAACACCTCATCCAGCAAAAAATTAAGAAAGCACATGAGACATATATTGAAAACATACTAGACATTCAACATTCAGAAAACTCAAACACTAATAAATTCAATACCAAGCGCCTCTACTCACTTATAAAAAATGCCAGACAAGATAACCAAGGTATTGCACCGTTAAAAGATCAGACAAATGGTAAAATCACCTCAGAAAACCTTGGTCAAGCAAATATTCTGAATAAACAATTCCAGTCTGTTTTTTCAGGTGTTTCTCCCTTGTCTCTGTCCCAGCTTTGCAGGACTTCCCTAGGAAAAAGGAAATACCCTACAATGCCCAACATTGAAATTGACCCCAACGGCGTTCTGAAATTACTCCAAAACCTAAAAGTGGATAAGGCTGCTGGCCCAGATATGATTAAGCCCATTGTCTTGAAGGAGCTCCGCCATGAGATCCTTGACATAGTGTCACTAATCTTTAAAAGATCCCTTAATACTGGTCAACTCCCATCCGATTGGACGAAGGCAAATGTCGCTCCACTATTCAAAAAAGGTGATACTAGTGACCCTGCTAACTACAGACCCATATCGCTAACTTGTATTCTATGTAAACTCCTAGAACACATAATTGCATCTAGCCTATCCACACATCTCTCAAAACACAACATACTTTATGAGCTGCAACATGGGTTCCGTGAAAGACGGTCCTGTGAGACTCAGCTCATTGAGCTAGTTGATGAAATATCCAAAAACCTTTCCTCAGGTAAACAGACCGACCTTGTCCTACTTGATTTTAGTAAAGCCTTCGACAAAGTCAACCATCTTAAATTATTACTTAAACTCCAAGAGCATGGTGTCTCCAGTCAAACTGTGTCTTGGATCCGGTCCTTTTTAATAGGTAGATCTCAGTCAGTAGTGGTTAACGGTTGCACGTCTGATCAAGTCCCTGTTACATCTGGGGTCCCCCAGGGCTCTGTCCTAGGACCTCTGTTGTTCCTACTCTATATAAATGATCTCCCTGACACGGTTACCTCCCAGGTGCGGCTTTTTGCTGATGACACTGCCGTTTACCTTGCAGTTACTTGCCTCTCTGATTGTCAAAGGTTACAAAATGATCTCTCTAAGCTAGAAACGTGGGAAAAACTGTGGGACATGGAATTTAACCCTAGTAAATGTCAGGTCCTCCATATCACACGTAGTAGAAAACCTATCCAGTTCCCATATAAGCTTCATGGTCAAACACTCTCACCAGCTAAGGATGCAAAATACCTTGGTGTAGACATCAGCCAAGATCTCAGCTGGAATACACACATCTCAAGAATAACAACAAATGCAAACAGAACACTAGGCTTTCTCAAACGTAACATTAAAACAAAACATGAAAATATTAAATCACTCTCTTACAAAACATTAGTCAGACCACAACTAGAGTATGCATCATCTGTATGGTCACCACACACCCAGGTTAATATTCACAAGCTGGAGATGGTCCAGCGACGCACAATCAGATGGGTAAAAAATGATTATTCCAGAGATACCAGTGTGACAGACCTGCAGAACACCCTTGGATGGAGCACCCTTGAGAACAGGCGTCAAGCCTCCAAATTGGTTATGTTTTACAAAATATACTACAATCTTGTAGCAATCTCCCTGCCCAGTTACCTAGAAGTCCCAAACAGGTTAACAAGACATATGCACCCCCTTAGTCTCCGCCAAACCCATGCAAATTCGGACTTCTTTAAGTACTCTTTTTTCCCCCATACCACAGTCCTGTGGAATAGATTACCCACACATATTGCGATCCTGCCTGATCTTGAATCATTCAAGCAGGCAGTGGCCCAAATCAATTATTAGTCATACAACAGTTGTTTTTAACCCTTTTACTCTTTTACTATTTTAACAGTTTTAACCGTCTTGTTTCTCTTGACTGTAGGAGCTATCTTGCAGTAGTTTTATCTTTTATTAACACCCGGCGTGCACCCTGCCCATAATACTCGTGAGAGGTGTGAGGCAGTATAACAAGATAGATAGATAGTAAGGATTGCACGTGAAACTCGGCGAAAAATGGGTAAGTGGTCGGTCTTTAGTGACTTATGATCAAGATTTGTTTGCATAAAACATAAATTTGTAGTCTTAAAGATATCAAACCAAAGTGTTTAGAACCAAGTCTAAATAAAGGTATTTTTGCAATTGCAAATAAACAGGAAACATGTCACGGAAGGTGATTTTCACTGGAAGTAAGACATATTTGGTCCGTCTAAACGCTTTCAAGAGCGTAATAACATACGGAGACTATAACTATTTGTTTTGTTGCTTCTTTAAGGTAATATGTCCAAAACAAAATGGACACCAGCGAAAAAATGATGCTATCACTAAAAGGTGGTTTGGTGGTCTTTTGACATTATACACAACAAAAGTACTGTTATATAAGCTTTCAAAACCTGTATTAGTGTGTGTTGTGGCAAATATTGTTTACAAATGTAATTTCAGTTCTTGGCTTACTTACATGAAAAATATCCAAGTTTTGTGCAAATTTCTGACAAAGTCAAATGATGAAATTCTTCAAACTGGCACTAATTTACTAGTTTAATGTACACTATTGTCTTTAGTAGGTGGGGTGTATGTTTTTTCAATTTTTATTTTTTCCTTTAATATAAACTGTGTTTATTTTGGTTGAGATGTCATAATATTGTAGTTTACTGACACTAAGAATTCATGTAAAGAGAACTATAAATAAGTGATTTATTCCGAAGGAGGGATACATTTTGAAACATATTCTTGCTAGTTGACGAACAAAGACTCTGTGACAGATTCAGTTGAAATAAACTAACTAAAACAAAGTTTTTACCATTACCAACATACTCTTTTGTAAATAATTGTCTTTACATATATTTTTTAAATTATGTATTTGATACAAAACAAAAGCTGTCCCTCACAAGTGACTAATGCCCCCGAAAGAGGTGTCTCACAGTCTTTGTCATCTCCATGTGCTCAATAATTGTGGTATGTAATTTCAAATTCATGCAACACACCAGCTTGATGTGCTAGACATCTGTGCCAAGTTATTTCTAAATCAATCAATACATGACAAAGTTATAGATCAGGAATGGAATATCTGCATTTATACAGAATTCCATTACCTTCAAACTGTAAGTGTGACCTTGACCTTTGAGGTAGGGACGAGGGTCTTGCACGCGACACGTCGTCTTGATGTGCTAGACATTTGTGCCAAGTTATTTTAAAATCCTTCAATGCATGACAAAGTTACAGTCCGGACACGGATTTGTAAGTGGGGACGCACAGATGGACGCACAGACGGACGGACACCTATACGAAGGTGTTATTAGGTGGTATTTCAATTGTTCTCGAACAATAGAGTGACCACTTAAGTAACAAAAGAATGACCACTTAAGGGACAAAAGACAGAATGAAGACAATAGATTTCTATTGTCTTAGACCAAACCCCCTACCACCTAAGATACCCAACATGCGTGCGTCAGACGGACGGACGGACAGTGCGATTTTAATATGCCACCCTTCGAGGGCATAAAAAATGAAACAAGAGTTTGTTGATAATGGTAAAAACTGTGTTTAAGTTTCTTTATTTCCGCTGAATCCGAGTCTTTGTTCGTCAACTAGCAAGAATATGTTTCAAAATGTATCCCTCTTGCATAATAAAACACTAGTTCATAGTTCTCTTTACAAGAATCATTAGTGTCAGTATGCTACAATGATATGACATACCGACCAAAAGAAACTCAGTTTATATTAAGGGAAAAGTAAAAATTGAAAAAACATTCACCCCACCTTCTAAAGACAATAGTGTTCTACCTTAAACCATAAACTGAAGCACGTGTACTTCCTAATCTAGTGATGTTTTATAATTTGTTGATGTGTAAGAATGAAAGAACTGTTCAACTGTTTCTATGGTCGAGCATCTAGAGGAGGCATTGAACTAGTGAATTAGTGCCAGTATGAAGGATTTCATCATTTGACTTTGTCAGGAAACTTGCACAAAAATTGGATATTTTTCATGTAAGTAAGCCAAAAAATGAAATTACATTTGTAAGCAATATTTGCCACAACACACACTAATACAGGTTTTGAAAGCTTATATAACAGTTATTTTGTTGTGTATTATGTCAAAAGACCACCAGACTACATTTTAGTGATAGTGTTATTTTTTCACTGGTGTCCATTTTGTTTAGGACATATTACCTTAATGAATTGTTTTGTATGCCTGGTTGACGAAACAAGCTTTTGTGGAAAGAAATCATGACTTGTTTTGTATGCCTGGTTGACGAAACAAGCTTTTGTGGAAAGAAATCAAGGATATATACAAGGCAAGCAAAATCGTATTTTTATTGACACCGATTTTTTCTGGAATGTAGGTTTTTAAAATTAGAATGGACGCGTAGAAACATAGATCTAATTTCCTATGGCCGTACAATGCAATACATATATATAACCCAGTGCATATAAACCTTTTTTTAATGAATTATTTTTGCCTAGTCAGTTGTAATGCCTCATAAAGCACATACAGATTAGAGCATTTATTTGCTATATATGCGGCTTGTGTTGCATAAAGAAAATGTTTGCTAAATGCTGCAGACGTTAGCATTGATACCACATAAATCATACTTAGTTTATATATATAGGCCTATGGATCTAATATTATCTAAATGTAATTCGTATTTCATTTTATAGAAAATATACGAAAGTAAGCGAACTTGTACATTATACTGCATCATCTAATGGTCCTTTACCTATGTCCCTGGGTTCAGAAATGACCCCATTCTGGGGGGCTCACAAGCCTCAGAGTTGTATAGGAAAATTTTAAAACGGTTTAAATGTATATAGATCTAGCTTAGATATTTGGTATGTAGGATAATCTAGAGGTCCTTTACCTATGTCCCTGGGTTCAGAAATGACCCCATTCTGGGGGGCTCACAAGCCTCAGAGTTGTATAGGAAAATTTTAAAACGGTTTAAATGTATATAGATCTAGCTTAGATATTTGGTATGTAGGATAATCTAGAAGTCCTTTACCAAGATTGAACAAATTATGTCGCTGGGAGCAGAAATGGCCCCATACCGGGGATACAAGTCTTCTATATCCTTAGGACGGCCAGGCACATTTTGTGCGATCTTGCCAGGCATACGTATGTTTCTGACAATGCCGAACATGACGTCAGATGACCTTCAGTTTTCCAGGAAACACTGCATTGAAAGACTGCTCAGAAACGGCGTTCAGAACGTAGATCTCTACACAATTATTGTCGATATGTCCTTGGTGGAATTTTGGAAGGCTAAAACTTCATGTACAAAATGCTCGGAGAGTTTAAAGTTCAAATTTCACCTTCAACAACTTGAAACATTAGGCAAGAGTAGTATTTGAAACCACCATTTCATCTACTCAAAGTGTAACAAACAAACCCTTTCATGCGAAATTTTCCATGTTACTATTAACTGGATGATACATCATCTATAAGCAAATTAGCTAGCTGTAATCTAAAGATCATGCACAATAAAATAATCAAACTTCCGAGATGTAAAACAACTAAATGAACACTTCATGTTATATAATATATATTTTATCTACGAGTTGGTGAAAAATACATTAGTTTGACAATGAACAAAAAAAAACATATTCTATAATATTATATATAATTATAAACATCTATAGATCTATACAAACCAGGAATACAGTATATAAAAAACTTGATCACTACTGTTTGTTGTCCAAATTATTGTATTTTTCACAAAATCATTGCTGAAATATATAAAATAAATTAAATAATTGTTCATCATTTAAGTTATTTTACATTGTTACTGGAAGTGTTATCATTTTTATAGCTAGCTTATTTGCATATGGTCAGATACTCCTATTGTGTTCCCCATTGACTTACATTATAAATCTAGTCAAAAGGTGACCCTGTATCATACCCACCTAAAGAGTGTTGACCAATGAAATTGCTTATTTCTAACAGGATAGTCTCTCAGACACCAGAAAATGCTGTTTTTATATGGGCATGACCAACCCATTTTTTTTTAATTTGGCAAGTACTCAGTCAGGTGAGATTTAGAGGTATAAACCGCATGTGTACACCTTCTATTCATATGGCGATTTCAGTGTTATTTATTATGATAACCAGTACTAAAATATTCATTCGCGTGCAGAAGACATTGCTTTTAATTTTTAATTTGAGTATTTTTCACTTGTAAACATAACCTTTTCTACCAATCAGGTAATGCCTCATTTTATCTGTACTTTTTTAGCCAATCCCTGATCCGGACTGCAATAGGATCATCTGACCATATAGAAGATTATCATCCAGTTAAAAGAAAATGGACAATTTCGTGTGAAGGGGGTTGTTTGTAACACTTGGTTTCAAATACTATAGATCTATACAAACCAGGAATACATTTAGAAAATAAATGTATCATTTATCACACGCTTTAATTATACAATACTTATAATAAGTTTATTTTGAGTGTCTGTCAATAAGTGAATGACTGTGTGTTACTGTTTCAGTGTATGTAAGTGAATGTGTTTATAGAAGGCCATGTTGTAAATAAGGTGTATGCTTTTATTTCTTCTTGTATAACCTTAATATGTTACCTTCTTGAAATAAAGAATTTATTATTATTATTATTACTAGAACATTAAATTAATGTACAATGTACAACCCTAAATGGTGGACGGACATATGTCCGGACTCCCATACGAAGGTGTTATTAGGTGGTATTTCAATTGTTCTTGAACAATAGAGTGACCACTTAAGTAACAAAAGAATGACCACTTAAGGGACAAAAGACAGAATGAAGACAATAGATTTCTATTTTCTTACGCCACACCACCTACCACCCAAGGTACCCATCATGCGTGCGGACTGACGGACGGACGTACGACGGACCCCGGACGGTAAGCAATCCTTATAGCTCTCTCTGACACTTTGTGCCAGGTGAGCTAAAAAGAGTTAACAAATGCAAATTGCAAACACTATTTATACAGCAAATTAACAATACAATATATGACAATTGAAATGAACAAAATAAAGCACCATACTATATTTCACCTTAAAGATAACAAGGCTTCACAGAGAGTCACAATGTCATATGCTTGTTATAAACGCCCCTTTGTCCACAAAGTTGCATGGGCGTGACATTTGTGTAGAGTAGAAATAAAAAACATGAACATAAAATCATAACTTATATCACAGTTTCGCAATAAGAAATAACAAAATTAGATATTAATATGACATAAACAACGTGCAAGATATTATGTCGTAAAAAATGGCGTCATATTGTGTCACATGACGTTAAATAAACATGCACAAAATAACGCTTTGCATTTATTTTTGTATTCTCCTTTTGTGATATCTAATAAACAACTCTTTGTCGTCCTTATGCGCAGTTATAAACCACTCTGGTCTCCACCCTTTGTGGTTAATCACTGAGCATCAGAACTCCAAATATTATCGTTTATTAGACAATGAACACCGTTGGAACGGACATTATTTCACAAATATATGAAAATTTAACAAACATATCGTCTTCCTAAAAGTTAAGAAGTAACAAGAGATTTGGCAAATAAATACTGCAAATTGAAATTGGATAAGAAGCTTGAAAGTAATCTATAATGTTTTAGAAAGGTCAAATGTCAACTGATGTTTCATATTTGGAACTTAAAAAGAACTTAGATACTTAGAATATTGAACAACCTGTTTAGAGGTTAGAATCAGGGTTTATAACAGGAAAATCTTCTGCTGCTTGCGACTCACTTTTTAACAACCTCCAATTAACTTGACAGGCAGTTTAGACCTATCAATTTACAGCCACGAAAGACTAAACAATCATTTGTCAATGGCACAAGTTGCACGATATTAAAGGCGGGGCAAGTAACAGTGTTTAATAGAAACAACATTTCCATGATCAGAATAAGAAAACAACCAGACAGACATGGCAAAACTTTTGGCGTTTGTATGATTTTAACAGCTGCTGGAAGTTGGCCGCTGAGTCATTCATTGCTGAGAAGATCTTAAGATACATAAATATTATTGTAAGATGCATTTCTCTCAGGACATAATCTCTACTGCTTAAATGAGTTACATGATTGTAAAGAAATTACAAGTTAAAGCATTCCAAAAGTTCCTTCTAGGGCAAATCTGTCTATTATATATTTTATTGAAGTACAAACTACGACAGTCTAAGCAAATTCAGGCATTAGTATCTACAATATTTAATACTCCACACACCTGTTACTACGTCACGCTGGATCTGTTTTTATATGGTCACATGGTCAGTTTGCGCCAATATTTCCAGCAACAATATTAGCATATTTCTACGCTATGCAAACGATATGTAAATTAACATTCTTTCAGCTTTTTGTCAAACTCATAATGCAAAAGCAAACACATTGTAGGGCGATTTCTGCAAGTCCAACGTGCGAATAGCTTATTTTGTATATGTGTGCAATAGCTTACCTAGCCTAATTAATTTGGCGTTTCAGTGTGACCCCTTTCACAGATCTGATATTTGAGAACTGTCACACCATTTTGTAGAAGGTGGACAGGTATTACATATCAACCTGTAAAACCGGTTTGCCTTTGAAGTGCAAATAGTGAGACTATAGCTTACCTAGTGAAGTTACCACATAAAGGGAAATAACCACAGTAACGTAAACGTGTAGCGTGTACGGAAAAGAGCGGCTATTGGTTGTTAGTTGGTTCCATCCAATATTCAATATCACAACGTTTAATTTATAACGGAAACACACCGAAAAACGGCCTACGTGCTGCATTGTTCAGTCAAGTGTGTCTGTACAATTCTAAGTGTGCCTTCCATGGAAGGAACAATAAAGTTATACAAGGCCAAACAATGTTATTGTTCGACATAATATGCGTAAAAATTCCCCTATATGGGCCCCATTCCCCAAAAGCAGGAAAAATGCCCTGCACCTTATAAGTTGCAAACTTAATTTTGATAACAGGAGTTAGGATAGAAAAATTAGCAATAATTGAAGTTAAGGTAAATGCTAACTAATTTTGATAACAGGAGTTAGGATAGAAAAATTAGCAATAATTGAAGTTAAGGTAAATGTTAACTTTCCTTCAAATAAGTATGGAAATGGAATGTAATCTTTGTATTTCCTGATCCTGTTTCCCACATAGATTTTTTGTGAGAGTGTTTTCCCTTGGCGGGACACTTTCCTTGTATGTGAGGCCTATTGCATCTTGTACAAGGCTTTCCCAACAGATTTTATTTTTGCTATTTTTGGTCAAAACAATTTATAAATTTTTTTTTTTTTTTTAAATCTGATTTTAGTAACAGTGACCTTGACCCTTCTCAGAACAATTTCAGAAACCCCTTTTATGACTTTAAGAGATGTTTCACAGTTGGCTGTTATACGATGGCTATGCTCAAGTTTGGAAAAACCTTTTATGTATTCCACTCGCGTTCTCGCAGTAATTTAGGTCTGAACTGTCCAGAAAATGGAACAGCAGTGTAAACTCAACACCAAGGTCTTGAAGGTTTATGAACTTTCTTAAAAAAAGAGTTCCGTGCATTTTGATCCTCGCAAAAGTGGAAAGTTTGAAAGAAATTTGTGAAATCCTCGACATTCGGTACATATATAACGCCTGAAAGGTTTGTTCCACACAGATGATTGTCAGCATATGAAATTGGTCTTAGTGCCATCATAATGTATTATGTGTTAATTGCTTTCTACTACTCTTCCTTAAACAAAGAAGATAAAGCCAGATGCCACGAAGTTGCAGTGGAGATTCCTAAAAAAACCAATTAGTTAGTGAAGAAGCAAGAAGAATAGACCCTATCCATGAAACAAAAGGGCCTAGATGGCCCTATATCGCTCACCTTGGTACAAGTCAACTTGCCTTGTAGAAGATTACTAGACAATGTTATATACGAAAAACAAGTGACCCCCAGGGCAAGGTCAACTTTGACCCTAGGCGCATAATTTGAGCAAACTTTGAAGAGGTGTACTAGGCAATGCTACATGCCAAATAACTAAGCTCTAGGCCTTATGGTTTCAGAGAAGAAGATATTTTAAGTTTTTCCTACATAAAGCCTATGAATACTAATAGACCACCTGTGCGGGGTCAATTTTGACCCGGGGGTCATAATTTGAACAATCTTGGTAGAGGTCCACTAGACAATGCTACATGCCAAATATCTAAGCTCTAGGCCTTGTGGTTTCAGAGAAGAAGATTTTTAAAGTTTTTCCTAATTGTTCTGAGTTCTGCATGGAATGGAATTCTTTGAACAACTTCGATAGTGCTTCATGCAAGGAACATCCCTGCAAAGTTTCATCAACATTGGCCCAGTGGTTTCAGAGAAGATGTCGTTTGAAGGAAATGGTGGACGGACAGACGGAAATACGTACGACGTACGCCAGACGGAATGCGATCCGAATAGCTCACCCAGGCACTTTGTGCCAGTTGAGCTAAAAAAGGACGAGAAAAGGAAAAGTTCCATGACTACGATGAATGCAGGGACTATCTATCAACTAGAGAAATTAATGAAAAAAAGACGAGAAAAGGAAGAGTTCCATGACTACAATAAGAGTTCCATGACTACAATGAATTCAGGAACTATCTATCAACTGGAGAAAAATGAAAAAAAGACGAGAAAAGAAAGACTTCCATGACTACGATGAATTCAGGGACTATCTATCAACTGGAGAAAGAAATGAAAAAAAGATAAGAAAAGGAAGAGTTCCACGATATGATTGAAGCCCTCACACCCTTCTATAAGAATGATAAGAGAGCTTCATCAGACTACATGAATGATGTTCAGAGGGCCTTCATAAAGTATTGAACAAAAACTATCATTGAAAATAAAGACTCTATCAGTAATGCTCTTGTTGGCCACCTAATCCAGGAAGGCAAAATTTTGCATATTTGAACAGGAGAGATTGAAAGTGAAATGGACTTTCACACCTACTTGATTAATTGTCTGAAGAGTGAGATGAAGGCTGCGAACAGGAAAGCCTACCTTGATACACAAGACAAATGTTTTAGCCTATGCAAAACTAAGTGACAACCCATGCGGGGGCAATTTTGACCTGGGGGTCATAATTTGAACAATCTTGGTAGAGGCCCACTAGACAATGCTACATGCCAAATATCTAAGCTCTAGGCCTTGTGGTTTCAGAGAAGATTTTTAAAGTTTTTCCTATATATGCCTATGCAAAAACTAAGTGACCACCCGCGCGAGGTCAATTTTTGTCCAGGGGTCATAATTTGAACAATCTTGGTAGAGGTCCACTAGACAATGCTACATGCCAAATATCTAAGCTCTAAGCCTTGAGGTTTCAGAGAATTTTTTTAAAAAGTTTTTCTTATTTGTTGCCATAGCAACCAGAGTTCTGCATGGAATGGAATTCTTTGAACAATCTTGGTAGAGCTTCATGCAAGGAACATTCCTGCATATTTTATCAACATTGGCCTTGTGGTTTCAGTAGTGGATGATGGCCGACAGACAATCATCAATCAGAAAAGCTCACCCTGGCATAGCCAGGTCACTAAAAAGCACTCCTTTTGCATTTTTGTTTTCGTGTAGACAGTGGGTTGAGTCTATTAAATCGTAGCAAGCTTTAAAAGAAAATTGTTCACATCAATCTGTGAAATCAAAGGAAATGGAGCGACCTGATTGGCAAGAAGAGTGGGTAAGCACGCCCTATCGGCAGGCGCTCTCTCTCTATATTTTAGCGCGCACAGCATTCAATTGTTCAGTTTTCGGGTTCAGTATGTTTTTTATACACATTTTGCCTTCTGTTGAACCTGTTTTCGGAATAACTGGAAGGGATATTTTAATTTTGTCAGTGAATTATATATTTTTTGTCAGTGAATTATATCTTCAATCAAACGGGGTTTAACAGTGGACTTTCTCTGAACATAAGAAAGAATGTAGATGTATGACATGTTCGATATTAAGAAATAGAAAGGGTGATCGAAGATTAAAAGTGATTACATGGGTGATATTAGATTCATTTATCTTTTCATATTCCCTCACATGCCTGTGCAGCGGGTTCGGAAACATAACTAAGAAAGTTATGGGTTGGATTAACGCCCACGAATGCTCTCTGTGTACATAATGTTTACATCCAGTAGTGCATACAACTGATATTTCAGACCAAATGAAACGGTCATTTTGAACCATTTTTGTGCCTGGTGGAAGATCACTAGATAATGTTATATACCAAATAGGTTTTCCTATATATACCCCCCCGCCCCTCCCCACAAGGTCAATTTTGACCCTAGGGGAATAATTTGAACACACTTTAAAGAGGTCTACTAGGCACTGCTACATGCCAAATATCTTAGCTCTAGGCCTTGTGGTTTCAGAGAAGAAGATTTTGAAAGTTTTTCTTATATAAGCCTATGTAAAACTAATTGACCCCCCGGTCAGGGTCAATTTTTATCCAGGGGTCATATTTTGAACAATCTTGGTAAAGTCCACTAGCCAATGCTACATGCCAAATATCTGAGCTCTAGGTCTTGTGGTTTTAGAGAAGAAGATTTTAAAAGTTTTTCCTATATAAGCCTATGTAAAACTAAGTGACCCCCGTGCAGGGTCAATTTTGATCCGGGGGTCATAGTTTGAACAGTCTTGGAAGAGGTCTTCTAGCCAATGCTACATGCCAAATATCTTAGCTCTAGGCCTTGTGGTTTCAGAGAAGATTTTTAAAGATTTTCTTATATAAGCCTATGTAAAACTAAGTGACCACCCCCGTACGGGGTCAATTTTGACCTGGGGGTCATAATTTGAACAATCTTGGTAGAGGTCTACTAGATAATGCTACATGCCAAATATCTAAGCTCTAGGCCTTGTGGTTTCAGAGAAGATTTTTAAAGTTTTTCTTATTTGTTGCCATAGCAACCAGAGTTCTGCATGAAATGGAATTCTTTGAACACCTTTAATAGAGCTTCATGCAAAGAACATCCCTGCAAAGTTTCATCATTATTGGCCCAGTGGTTTCAGAGGAGATGTCGTTTCAAGGAAATGGTGGACAGATGTACGACATACGACAGACCCTGGACGGAATGCGATCATAATAGCGCACTCTGGCACTTTGTGCCATGTGAGCTAAAAAGGGCATTACTCTGTCAAATATGACCTTGACCTACAAAATTTGGCAGCATCATGAATCTTTTGTCATAAGCAATACAATTGTTAAGTTTGATGAAGAAATCTTAAAAATGGCAAAGTTAAAGCCAAAAAATAGCAAAGTTATAGCAAACGTAAGTTTGTGTGACCGACAAACAGACCTACAGATGGACAAAATGATCCCTATGTAACGCCTTTTCTCCGAAAGGGCGACACGTAAAGCTTAACTGTTGTTGTGATATTTTCCTGAGTATACATTATAGAGGGCAGAAACAAATTGTGCAACAAGAGCTATCACAAATAATGGGATAGAGACAAAAAGCAAAAAGAGGCAGACTTGATCAAAGGGACTGCGATTTCGATGATGGATATGACAATGATCTTCAGTTGGATATAAAAGAAATACTTCCAAATATAAACTAGATTCACTGTAGACCTGAGAGAGGGTGACCCCAGCAGAATGCCCTCTAGACTTGCAGACCACCTAGACTGTGCTGTTACAACTTTAGGAAGATGTTTTCAGCCAGTTCTTCATTAGTAAGTTTTTCTGTCATAAAGATTCACAAAAAATAATATTAACATATTTTTATTAAATGGAAAGAGCATGAGAAAAGATACAAGATTTGAAAATTTCATCACAATTATCTCTTGAATGAAGTAACGCATTGTCAATATGTTGATTTTCAATATTTTTACATCATACATAATGTGCCGTCGTAAATTGCAATAATTTTGTTTGTGTTCAAAGGTCCTTTGATACAAATTCATACAACGAACATCCCTGCAAAGTTTCAGAGGAGAGATGTTTGAGTAGCAGTAAGTACTAATATGGAAATGGCAGAGATGATAAACATGGTTTATTCTTGTATTATTCCTTTAATAATAACATTATTATTGGAATAATTGTTTTGTTCTTGTATTATTCCTTTAGTACCTAGAACTGTCACAAGAGTGACAAATTCTACCCCCACAATACAGCTTTGTCACAGAAGTATGGCAACCATAAGAAAGGAATGGCCACAAGGACATAGAGTTGAGTTATTATACAATAACTTGTGTAAATGAGACCTTGACCTTTGACCTACTGACCCCAAAGTCGAACTTGACCTGTATTTCATGATGTTACAGCTGTGTACCAAAAATTATTTAAATCGGTCAAGCCTTTCATGAGTTATCATCCGGAAACTGTTTTACAGTTAAGAGTCACTGTGACCTTGACCTTTGACCTACTGACCCCAAAGTTGAACTTGACCTGTATTTCATGAAGTTGCACGTGTGTACCAAAAATTATTCAAAAGGGTAAAGTCGTTCATGAGTTATCATCTGGAAACCATGAAAAGCAGCAGATCGACCGACAAACCGACAAGCTCACTGCTATATACCCCCCCAAACTTCGTTTTGTGGGGGTATAATAACATTATTATAGGAATAATTGTTTTGTAATTTTGATATCTGTGACTGTATATACGGTTTTTAATGGACACAAATATTTTTAACAGTGACGGCATTAGCAGGAGCTGTTAAAACTCTTTGCAACCATTAAAACCATATATAGTCGCAAATATCAAAATAACTGAATAGTTTGTAGGTGCCACCTACGTATATAGGGTTGTTGAAATAGATGACAACGATATTTTAGTAGTCGCTGACCGTATTCGTAAAGTTTTTTAGTAAAAAAGCATATGACTTGTTTTTCGAGGAAAAATATCGTATTTTCTAGTCATTACATGTACTGATTTACTATGGGACAATCTTAATTTGGTAAGGATAGAGTTGTTTTCTATTTTTGCATTGTTCACTACATGTATTTAGGCTAATTATTGCCTTTATGGGGGATTTCTATTACCCCACCCATTGCGTTTTGCATTACGAAAAATGTTAAGCATCTTGAAAGGTTTGATAGTGTAATTTCTGTTTATTTATCGATATTTCTAGTTGCTAGGCATTCTTTTATGCAGTTTTAAGTAATCCAAATGACTGACTGTATTTTATTCAACGACAAAATATAGGGAACAATTTATTATTTCGATTCTAAAACGTAATTTTCTTTGAAAACAAGCCCGAACTTTATTTAACGCGTAGTAGTTCATCAATGTAACCTTAAACGCGAGATACGATTGGACGCGCTTGTTTACATACGTCACGTCGTTACGTCATTTACGGCACGTCGTCCTTAGAAAAACGTGCTGTATTTTATCGTTTAATAAAATACAGGCTTTTCCCTATATGTTTATATAGGAAAAGCAGCCGCCTGTGTTAGAATTCAAGAGATTGTTAGGGGAAACGCATTGACAAATTCCAATAAACTTTAAAAACTGTTTAAACGTATTCTAGTCAGTACATAGTTATCCCTTTTTTAACGCACAATGTGTCTAAATGCAATAATTAAAACGCCGTTTGAATTTTGAGACTATATATACTTTATTTAATAGTCACAAATTTAAACGACGTTACCAATCAGAAACGACTTTGCATCTGTACTGCGTTAGCATAAGCAACAGATAACTAGAGACAAAGCATCTTCTTCCTAAAAACTTTCTGTATATTATACATACAAATAGAATTAAGAGTATAAAGGAAGCTTTGACAAACTGTGTATAACTTTAGGTAATGTCTACATGTACAGACAAATTGGTGGGGAATGTATTTTACAGTGATTGAAAAGACTACATTGAATTAAATGTTCTGGTGCTTGTGATTTTCCAGAAATTCTTGGCGGAGAAGTGGTGGTGTACTTGGTGGTGTACTGGAAAAATGAAATTATTTTTACAATTAGTTTATTATAGTATGGTAGGGTTTAAAGTTAGTTACTAAACAACAGCAGCAGCTGGTAGACCAAATTAACTGGGAATACAGTTTAATGCTGTATTCTGATTAGTTAAAGTTTTCAAGCAGAAATGTAAGAAAACATGTATTTTCAACTCATTTTGATTTCTAGAACATTATTGTTTTTTCATTATTTTCTTCTTGATGTGATGACAACAGCGATAAGAGAGAAAAAATTCACTATACTTTTTCTTTTTACTAAAATAACAAAGTTTTGTTAAATTACTGTTTTAAAGGTTTTTTTTACATGATTTATACATTGTTGATCATGTACATGAAAGTGGAGATCTATGTTAATTGATGCTAATTTGCAATCTTCTTTCCTGAAATTTAGGATTTAGACCTTTCTTGAAAGTGGTGAGATCTATGTAAATCCAATTGGTTTTGTTTTGCCTAGAAATATATTTACAAAAATGAAAGCGGTAGATTAATGAAAGCGGAAGATTCATGCTATTATTTGTAGGATGAACTTTTGTAAGGATAGAAGATTGACAGACACAAAATAATTAATGTGTGGCTATGGGAAATCAAAGTAATAAACAGATTTTAAATATCTAAGCTCTAGGCCTTGTGGTTTCAGAGAAGAAGATTTTTTAAGGTTTTTCCTATATTAGCCTATCTAAAACTAAGTGACTCCCATGCGGGGTCAATTTTGATCCAAGGGGCATAATTTGAACAATCTTAGTAGAGGTTTACTAACTTATGCTACATGCCAAATATCTAAGCTTTAGGCCTTTTGGTTTCAGAGAAGAAGATTATTACAGTTTTTCCTACATGAGCCTATGCAAAACTAAGTGACCACCCCCACAGGGTCAATTTTGACCTGGGGGTCATAATTTGAACAATCTTGGTAGAGTCCCCCCCCACCACCCGAAGAAAAAAACATTTTTTTCAATTTTTTTTTCAATTCTGATATCAATTTTAAAATGCATAGAAAAAGACATTAGCTTAAGAAAAAAAGTCAAAGACATGTTCCTTTCACCTGTGGAACAGCTGATGAGGGAAATGGCTGTGACTCAGTATTGCCTACGAGACATAGACATACAGTCCAAACTGCTGTTATCCGATTTTAACATGTATAAGTTATTTCGGTTACACCACAGTATAGCGCACAAAATTACCCTTCAGGAGCCTAAGCAAATATCTGATGAAGTAAATTATATATTCTACTTTCAGAAACAGTAAAGATAGCAGAAGAAGATAACATGGATGAACACATAACTGGAATCATTCAGGATGAACATACGAGTAGAATCATTCATTATTGAGGTGGAAAAATGGACGCCCAAGCACCTTGCCTGATGGAGCAGTTGAGATGTTAGACCCAGTATCATTTGCTGTGATGCTGTTTCATATTCTTTCACTCATTTAGTTCGCGGCTAGGATCAAGCTGTTTGCGTGTGATAGACTCAAAATGAAATGTTTTTACAATGGAGAGTTACAACAATGAAATTTTTATTATTCTATTTTCAGAGTTACCTACATTACATGGACATGGTTTTGGTGGGAGGATAAAAGAGAGGAGGTTGGCATTAATTATGCTGGTGTGCCCTTTGTTCATGTCCAAATGAGGTGCGACAATGCCATCTGGGCAAGCAAGAAATAACAGAAACAAGAGCTGTCAGTAGGACAGCGCGCTCGACTTTTTAGTGCTTGCCTATAGAACAAAACTTTGACAGTTAAGGGCACACAAGACTTTAACTAGGAATTTCTAAGTACAAATCAAGAAACATTTTCACAGAGTTATCTTCTCTTGCTTACAGATAGGTGTCATGATGGTTCATAAGTACTCCAACTTTCAAAGTAATATCTCAAATGGTTAAGTCAACAAGTGGACAAGAATGAAAATTTTAACTGAGTTTCTAAGTCAAAAAGGGCCATAATTCAAATAAAATCCTTGACAGAATTACCTTCTCCTGCCCATGTTTTGGGATCATGATGGTTTACAAGTATTCCAACTTTCAAATTAATATCTCAAACAGTTTAGTCAACAAGTGGACCGGTACGAAAAACTTAACCAAGATTCTAAGTCGATAAAGGGCCTTAATTTTTAAAACAAATCCCTGACAGAGTTACCTTCTCTTGCCTACAGACTGGGGTAATGATGTTAACAAGCATTCAAAGTTTCAAAGCAATACCTCAAAGGGTTAAGGCAATAAGTGGATTTTACCCATATTCAATGTATTTTCTAAGTAAAAAAGGGGCATAATTCTGTCAAAAACCTTGACAGAGTTATGTACTCTTCTCTGTTGATGTAGGTCATGATGGTTAACAAGTATGGTTAGTTTCAAAGCCATACCTCCGATGGTTTTTAAATAAAGTGAGGTGGTACGAAAAACTTAACCAAGCTCAATACACTTTCTAAGTCAAAAAAAGGGCCATAATTCTGTCAAAAACCTTGACAGAGTTATGTACTCTTGTCTGTAGATGGAGGTTATGATGGTAAACAAGTATGGTAAGTTTCAAAGCCATACCTCTAATACTTTTGAAATAAAGTGGGGTGGTACGAAAAACTTAACCAAGGTGTGACACCAACGCCGACACCGACGCCGAGGCGTAGGATAGCTCCCCTTTTCTTCGAAAAGTCGAGCTAAAAAGGAGGTAATCAATACTATCCAACAACAACAATACTCCTTAGTACCACTGTTTATAATTCCTTATTAATATTTAACTGTTAAAGGATCATTTTTTCTAAACAAGAGGCCCCATATCACTCACCTGTATATCAATTGCCAATAAAACAAGGGGTCATGACTTAAACATGACTTTAACATAATTCATAGAGGTCCACTATATAAGCCTATGCGAAATCAAGTGACCCCCCCCCCCCCACCTCCCCTCCGAGAAGGGTTAAATTTCAACCGGGGCTCATGATTTGAACAAACTTGATAAAAGTCCACTGCGAAATATCTAAGTTCTAGGCCTTGTGGTTTCAGAGAAGAAGACCTTTAAAGTTTTTTCTATGTAAAATCAAGAGACCCCCCAGGGGTTATGATTTAACCAAACTTTGTAGAGGTTCACTAGGCACTGCTACATGCAAAATATCTCAGCTCTAGGCCCTGTGGTTTCAGAAAATAAGATTTTTAAAGTTTTTCCTATATAAAACAAAAAGCCTATGTAAAACAAAGTGACCCCCCCGGGTGGGGTCAATTTTGACCCGGGGCTCATAATTTGAACACTCTTGGTAGAGTTCTACTAGACAATGCTACATGCCAAATATCTAAGCTCTAGGGCTTGTGGTTTCAGAGAAGAAGATTTTTAAAAGTTTTCCTTATTTTTTGCCATAGCAACCGCAGTTCTGCATGGAATGGAATTCTTTGAACAATTTTGGTAGAGCTTCATGCAAGGAACATCCCTGCATAGTTTCATCAACATTGGCCCAGTGGTTACAGAGGAGATGTCGTTTGAATCAGATTGTTGACAGACGACGGACAATCATCCATTAGAAAAGCTCACCCTGGCAAAGCCCGGTGAGCTAACAATGCCACTATAAAAACGATAATAGTTTTGAAACAGAATTGTGCATGTCAAGCAGGCTGTTTGGTTTGATAATAAATGTATTAATGCCCGAAAATTATATTTACATTCATTGAAATTGTTTAATAGCAAAAAAACAGACGCACATAGTATACAGTTATGTGAACGTAAGTCTTTTTATAAAAAGGTTATACATAAAAAGAAAAATAGTCATTATAGACAAAAAATGCTTGAAATAGAAAGATTAAAGAAAAGCAAGCCTAGAGATTTTTTGAATTTCTTTAAAATGCAAAAGGGCAATCGTGGAAATAATATATCATTGGAATAATTTTGAGAAATTTTTTCTTAATACATGTATAAATAATGAATTGTTTCATTGTTACAAAGAAGAGGCTGAAGATTTTTGTGACAATAATGATTTTAATAATACTAACAAGACATTTCCTGAGCTGGACCAGCCAATTACAATTTCATGAAGTTTGGGGTAATTTCGTCTTCCACATAACTCCCCTAAAGAGCCCCATAGAGAGATGACGCAGCATCGACCAGGCTCATCAAAACAAGGTTTAGGCTAAGGCTTATCAGTAACAACAAAATAATTGAAAATAAAATCAGTTTTAATCAGCATAATTCGGCAAAAAACGGGAAAATTTTGACAATCAAAGTGTAGGAAAGGATACCAATAAGTTATGGAATACAAGAGGGCCAAGATGGCCCTATATCGCTCCGGGGGTCATGATTTGAACAATCTTGGTAGAGGGTCACCGGGTAATGCCACATGCTAAATATCTAAGCTCTATAGGCCTTGTGGTTTCAAATAAGATTTTTTTTAAAATTTCCTAAATAAGCCAAAAACAAGTGACCCCAAAGTGGGGTCAATTTTAACCCAGGGGTCATAATTTGAACAATCTTGGTAGAGGTCGATTAGGTTATGCCACATGCTAATGGTTTCAGAGAAGATTTTTAAAGTTTTTCCTATATTAGCCTATGGAAAAACAAAAGGGCCATGATGGCCCTATATCGCTCACCTGACTACCATTTGCTATAATAAAAGGGGTCATGATTCTAACATAATTCGTAGAGGTCCACTACACAATGCTAAGTAACATTTCAAATATCTATTACCTGCCTGTCGGCCTTGTGTTTTTTTTTTAAGTTTTCCCTATATAAACCTATGTGAAATCAAGTGCTTTCCCCCCTCCTGAGAAGGGTTAATTTTGACCAGGCTCTAGGCCTTGTGGTTTCAGAGAAGAAGATTTTTAAAGTTATTCCTATATGAGCTTATGTAAAACTAAGTCAATTTTGACCCAGGGCTTATAATTTGAAGAATCTTAGTAGAGGTGCACTAGACAATGCCACATGCTAAATATCTAAGCTCTAGGACTTGTGGTTTCAGAGAAAAAATTTTTAAAAATGTTTTTCCTATATAAGCCTATGTAAAACTAAGTGACCCCCGGGCAGGGTCAATTTTAACCCAGGGCTCATAATTTGAACAATCTTGGTAGAGGTGCACTAGACAATGCCACATGCTACATATCTAAGCTCTAGGCCTTCTGGTTTCAGAGAAATTTTTTTAAAAATGTTTTTCCTATATAAGCCTATGTAAAACCAAGTGACCCCCCGGGTGGCGTCAATTTTGACCCATGGCTCATAATTTGAACAATCTTGGTAGAGGTGCACTAGAAAATGCCACATGCTACACATCTAAGCTCTATAGGCCTTGTGGTTTCAGAGAAATTTTTTAAAAATGTTTTTCCTTTATAAGCCTATGTAAAACCAAGTGACCCCCCGGGCGGGGTCAGTTTTGACCCAGGGCTTATAATTTGAACAATCTTGGTAGAAGTTTACTAGACAATGCTACATGCCAAATATCAAAGCTCTAGGCCGTGTGATTTTAGAGAAGATTTTTAAAGTTTTTCCTATTTTTTGCCATAGCAACCAGAGTTCTGCATGGAATGGAATTCTTTGAACAACTTTGATAGAGCTTCATGCAAGGAACATCCCTGCAAAGTTTTATCATTATTGGCCCAGTGGTTTCAGAGGAGATGTCGTTTGAAGGAAATGGTGGACGGACGTACTCACATTTTGATACTTATGTGGCTAGCCTTTTGTTCTCCCCATTGTTCTTTTTAGCCACTTAACAGAAAATAGCCACATAACAGCATTACGGAATGAATGACATCAAAGTAAATGTACTGTTACCTATTGTCTGTATAGCCACCTAAGTACCAGAATGTGAGCACGGACGGACAGACGGACATACGACAGACCCCGGACCGAAAGCGATCCTAATAGCTCACTCTGGCACTTTGTGCCAGGTGAGCTAAAAAGTGACCCCCTGGGCAGAGTCAATTTTGACCTGGGGGTCATAATTTGAACAATCTTGGTAGAGGCCCACTAGGTTATGCCACATGCCTAATATATAAGCTCTGGGCCTTCCTGTTCTTGAAAAGAATATTTTTAAAGTTTTTCCTTTCTGTTACCATAGCAACCAGAGTTCTGCATGGAATGGAATTATTTGAACAACTATGAAAGGGCTTCATGCAAGGAACATCCCTGCCAAGTTATATCATCATTTGTTGCCATAGCAACCAGAGTTCTGCATGGAATGGAATTATTTGAACAACTATGAAAGGGCCCCCCCCCCCCCGGGAAAAAAATTTTTTTCCCCCTTCATGGCATCTTGGAACTTTTTGACTGCCAAGTTGTATCATCATTGGCCTATTGGTACATTACAACGGAGAACATGTCAGATTGAAGCAAAGTAAATGTGAATGAGACGTTCTCGACGAGGGACAAATGTGATCCTGAATAGCTCCAAACTACTGGCACTTTGTGCCAGGTAGGCTAAAAATGATAAATTATTTTTACATTGTGTCAATGGTATTCTTGTAATTTTCAGACCGCAAAATGTTATAACAAGATTTACTTTATTTGGTATGTTTCAGCTGAAGCCAACTTAACATAAATAATGGTTACCGTGTGCCTACCTGCCTGGTGCACTGGCGTTGAAAGGATAGGTTTTCGGGAGGTACTAATTTGCTTAAAAGTAGAAGGAATGTCTAATTCAATGGTCTTGTAATTTTCAGACTGCCCTGTTATAACAGGGTTTACATTATATTGAAACATTACACTTTACCTTACCTTTTACGGAGAAAAGCAGAAGAAATAGCAGGAATGAAAAACAAGTTCTCCGAAGAGGGACAAATATAAGAATAGCACCAAACTACTGTTTTTCGTGGAAATTCTAATTTGCTTGAAAAGTAAAAGTGAATGTTGGAAAATGTTTCATCAGGTGAATCTGTGCAAAATTTGTTAATGTTCTAGCACACATATCCTTAGCTAGTAAGCTTGCAAGGAATTCTTACTAGCTAAGGATTAATTAAAACAAGAGCTGTCAGTAGGACAGCCATATCATTAGCTAGTAAGCTTGCCAAAAAACATAAACTTTGTTTACAGTTAAGGGCACACAAGAATTTAACTATGAATTTCTACATATCAATCAAGCTACCTTTTCACAGTGTTATCTGGCTAAAATGCTTCAACATAGTCCCATTGGTACATAAGGTTGCTCCTTCTTTCTTAAGTAATATCTCAAATGTTAATTCAACAATTGGACAGAATGAAAATTTTAACTATGTTTCCAAGTAAAAGGGCCATAATTCATATAAAATCCTTGCACAAGAATCCTACCTTCTCCTGCCCGTGTTTTGGGATCATGATGGTAAACAAGTATTCCAACTTTCAAAGTAATATCCCGGTGGGAGATGCCATTCTATCAAAAATTTAAACTTACAGAAATGAAATTGACCTTTAACCCAGATTGTAAGACAAAGGGCCTTAATTTTAAGACTAATCCCTCCAGATTTACCTGCTCTTGTTTACAATGTAATAATCGTATACCAAGCCTTCAACTGTTTCAAAGCAATATCTCAAAGGGTTAGTCAGTGGATTTTACCCATATTCAATGATGTTTATAAAGGGGATAATTTCTGTTCAAACCCTTGACAGAGTATGTACTATTTTCTTTTGGATTGTAGGCCATGATGGTAAACAAGTATGGTAAGTTTCAAAGTCAATCAACTCTAATTAATCAGGATGTAAAGTCATGCTGGCTCTCGAGACTTAACAAAGCACAGATACCTTTCTAAGGCTGGAAAATTGGATAATCATTACCTGGTCATATAACATCGATTTATTTTCTTTACTGTATGTAGAAATGGACAAGCCTTTTAAATTGATGTTATTTTCCATAATATGTTGTATATTTTAAAATCCATACTTCTCTTTCTGAGTTACATTATTTTTGAACATAAAGTGAGGGTAGATTTTAAAAGCTATGATTTAACCAGATGTCTAAAGCGCTTTTCAACGCCATAAAGTGACTTCATTAGCTTGAACGCAGGCATAGCTTTCTCATAGAAAAATGAGCTAATATCCCTCATTTTAAAGACAAATCTCCCTCATTTCTATCAAAAATGGTTCACAGGTATGAGAATCCCTATCAACTAGACATTTAAGGAGACAGTGTCCATTGTGGAAAAGATGCTGCAAAGAACCTGCTCAACAATGTAGACGACAGCGTGCAATTGTTTTTCTCAAACTTGATCTAAAACATAGAGGAGTCCCGAATGGTGAAACATATAATTATTATTGAGGTTTTGAGAGGTATTTTTTTAACAGCAGTTCATTTTTTACCAATTTGATACACTTATGTGGCAAGAAATGAAATATAACTTATAGCTTATCAAACTAATTATATAACAGCAGTAAAAAGAGAACAAAATTTGAATGCACATGCATTTAAAAGTGGGTGGGGTAATTTCACATGTATTTTCGCTCTAAGTATACATTGATTATTTGAACATTTTATCTAATTTACCTTCCATATTTTGTACTTCAAATGGATAGTTTCCAGCTTATATGTACTATTTAGCAAATTTTAATGTGCAGATAGTAGAATCCAAAATGGCTTCCAAAATGGCCGCCATTTAGACTAAAATATGGTCAAATATAAGGGTACTGGGCACTTGGAGTGTACTTTTCTTACATTGATATATTCTTTACCAGCTTATATGCACAAATGTTTTAAGAAGACACATTCAATGTAAAATTTTACTACCGGTAAACAGATACACGCAAAGTCAAAGGTGTCAAACAAAGGAAACAACAGTCAGAAAAGGTGGCTGCCCAAGGCAGTGACAATATGTTTAGAAAGTGAAAGGTATCAGTATGGTTCAGGCCTTAGTGCAGAATGCCATAATAAAAGCAAACGAAGGACGGGTAGACCAAGTTTTGAATTTCTCATGCATTAAGGAGACAAAAAGTCTCTCGTCATGGCAACTGCTTTTTCGATGCAGTATTTCTCTCAGGAGCAATAAGAGGAACAAATCTTGAATTGCGTCAGTCTCTTTGTAATCATCTTGTAGAACATGCCGAGGAGTACATGGGATTACTCTTAAATACTTTTAATCCCGAAGATGAGGAAACGTTCATTGTGATGTATTAAGAAGAAATTGAGAGCCTGAAACAAGAGGGATATTGGTCCAGTAAAGTAGCAGACTTTCTTCCACTTGCTCTTGCAAACCTGTTTGGTCGCATAGTGACAATATACACAAGTAAAGTTGACCAGTAAATGATAACAATACAATCGTCACTAAGTATTGTATCAAGTTCAAACACAGATGAAATATGTCTTGCCTACATATCAGTACCAAATGTTCTTGAACATTATGATGCTTGTGAAAAACTAGAAAAGGCTGCCAGTTCCTTGGACAGTAAACACATGGATTTCTCTGATGCGCCAATTCAATCTTACACTCCAGATGAAATATTCATTGCTACACCAGCATCACCAGTAGCAACATGCTCTACGTACCAAGATATGACTATTCCAAGGAAGGAAGCCAGGTAATTTGTTACACCAGTCAAACTATCATGAAAACGTAAAGCTATCCCTGAAAACTGGAAACAAATAAATCATAAGAGACTGAAGTTGAGTGGGAGAAGACTATATATCATCAATGGGTAAACCGGTTTCTAAGAAAACAATGAAGGAATGAGACTGTTCACATTGTAGGTACAAGTGCAGCAAAAAGTGCACCGAGGAGGATAGAAGGAACATATTTAATGCATATTGGGCGATGGGGTCATATGAGACACAGACAGATTTCATTTGTTCCAGATTCCAGGAAAAAAACTAAAACATTTGTTGATGAAAGTGGGCAAGCTGTTATTAAAAAGAAGAATATAACAAGAACATATACATTTGAAATATATGGGGTTAATATTCGAATTTGCAAAAAAAAATTTTCTAAAAACATTAGATGTTGGCGAGACCTATGTAGAACATGCTTTAGCTAATAAACTAGCTGGCCATTTTGACGGAAATGAACAATGTGGAAAATGCACATCAGCCAATAAAACAACTGACAAAATTTTAGACAGTGTACTACAGCATATTGGATCCTTCCCCACCATAGCCTTACATTATATCAGAAAGAAATCAAAGTGCCAATATCTTGAATCAAACTTTACAATAAACAAGAGCTGTCTCATGACAGCACGCTCAACTATTCGAAAGCTAAGTCAGTATAATGGTTTTTTTTGTTTAAGGACAGGTATATTGTGTAATTGTCTATATGAATTAAGGCCAAAGATATGAAACTTGTTCAAAGACCTTTGTCAATGTATATTACGTGCTAAGCCTTACCCTGGATTCTGTAAGCCAACTGGGGAAGGAGGGGGGGGGATGATTTCAAAGAAATACATGACCATGTTTATTTGATTATAAATAACTTTGTAACGTTTCAAAATTGATATGCATAAAATTAAACAAGAGGGCCAAGATGGCCCTATATCGCTCACCTGACTACCATTTGCTATAATACAATGATCATGATTTTAACGTAATTAGTATAGGTCCACTACACAATGCTTAGTAACATTCCAAATATCTAAACTCTGCCTGTGGGCCTTGTGGTTTTTTAAGTCTATATAAGCCTATGTGAAATCAAGTGACCCCCTCGGGCAGGGTCAGTTGTGACCCAGGGGCCATGATTTGAACAATCTTGGTAGAGGTCTACTAGGCAATGCTACATGACAAATATCTAAGCTCTAGGCCTTGTGGTTTCAGAGAAGAAGATTTTTAAAGTTTTTCCTATAGTATAAAAAATAAGCTATGCAAAACTAAGGCCCCCCCCGGGGGGAATTTTGACCTGGGGGTCATAATTTGAACAATCTTGGTAGAGGGCACAAGCCAGGTGCTAAAAAGTGTATATTATTTCTTTGAAATCAAGCTTAGATTTGTAAATATTTATATAAATTCCGTTGCCTTGTATTTATAGGAAAAGAGACAGTTTTCAAACTTCACATGTTTCCTTTGCTGAACAAACCCCGACCCGCCAACAACATATCATGAGAGCGTTTGTCTGAGAGCTGCGTACATGGGAAGAGGTAGGTAGATCCTAGAGGTTCATGCAGTTGTTTGATGGAGGAGGATATGTAAAACCTTATTATAGACCTTTTAAAAATTCACCATTGAGTAGAATTTGAGAATTCAGAACATTGAATTACGAGGTTATTTTAGCCGAGTTGTATTTTGTCATGCTATTTGATTTGTGTATGTTTTAGTATAGTTATTTTAGCCAAGTTGTATTTTGTCATGTTGTTTGATTTGTGTATGCTTTAGTATAGTTATTTTAGCCGAGTTGTATTTTGTCATGTTGTTTGATTTGTGTATGGTTTAGTATAGTTATTTTAGCTGAGTTGTATTTTGTCATGTTGTTTGATTTGTGTATGTTTTATAAATAGCCGAGTTGTATTTTGTCATGTTGTTTGATTTGTGTATGTTTTAGTATAGTTATTTTAGCGGAGTTGTATTTTGTCATGTTGTTTGATTTGTGTATGCTTTAGTATAGTTATTTTGCCAGTTGTTTTTTGTCATGTTGTTTGATTTGTTATGCTTTAGTATGTTATTTTGCCAGCCGAGTTGTTTTTGTCTGTTATTTGATTTGTGTATGTTTTAGTATAGTTATTTTAGCCGAGTTGTTTTTGTCATGTTATTTGATTTGTGTATGTTTTAGTATAGTTTTTTTAGCAGAGTTGTTTTTGTCATGTTGTTTGATTTGTGTTGTTTTGTTGTTATTTTGCGAGTTGTATTTTGTCATGTTATTTGATTTGTGTATGTTTTAGTTAGTTTTTTAGCCGAGTTGTATTTTGTCATGTTGTTTGATTTGTGTATGTTTTAGTATAGTTATTTTAGCTGAGTTGTATTTTGTCATGCTATTTGATTTGTGTATGTTTTAGTCATGAACATTGCAATGATTCATCTCTGTAGTATCCACATTTAAGTTAGTGAACAATGCATTCTTGGTGACAGTTTCTATGTAGATTTGAATTTATAAACCTTATCTCAAGATCAGGAGTCAAATAGTAGTAACGTTTCAAAACTGATATGCATTAAACAATAGGGCCAAGATGGCCCTATATCGCTCACCTGACTACCATTAGCTATAATACAAGGGATCATGATTCTAACATAATTCGTAGAGGTCCACTACACAATGCTTAGTAACATTCCAAATATCTAAACTCTGCCTGTGGGCCTTGTGGTTTTTTAAGTCTATATAAGCCTATGTGAAATCAAGTGACCCCCTCGGGCAGGGTCAGTTGTGACCCAGGGGCCATGATTTGAACAATCTTGGTAGAGGTCTACTAGGCAATGCTACATGACAAATATCTAAGCTCTAGGCCTTGTGGTTTCAGAGAAATTTTTTTAAAGTTTTTCCTATACATGTATAAGCCTATGTAAAACCAAGTGACCCGCCGGGCGGGGTAAAATTTGACCTGGGGTCATAATTTGAACAATCTTGGTAGAGGTTCACTAGAAAAAGCCACATGCTAAATATCTAAGCTCTAGGCCTTGTGGTTTCAGAGATGATTTTATAAGTTTTTCCTATTTTTTGCCATAGCAACCAGAGTTCTGCATGGAATGGAATTCTTTGAACAACTTTGATAGAGCTTCATGCAAGGAACATCCCTGCATAGTTTCATCAACATTGGCCCAGTGGTTTCAGAGGAGATGCCTATGAATCAAAATGTTGACGGATGACAGACGACGGACAATCATCCATTAGAAAAGCTCACCCTGGCAAAGCCAGGTGAGCTAAAAAAAGTGTATATTATTTCTTTGAAATCAAGCTTAGATTTGTAAATATTTATATAAATTACCGATTGCCTTTATTTATAGGAAAAGAGACAGTGTTCAAACTTCACATGAATATTCCTTTGCTGAAAAAAACACAAGACCTGCCGGTACAACAACATATCATGAGAGCGTTTGTCTGAGAGCTGCGTACATGGGAAGAGGTAGGTAGATCCGAGAGGTTCATGCAGTTGTTTGATGGAGGAGGATATGCAAAACCTTATTATCATGTTATGGACCTTTTAAAAATTCACCGTTGAGCAGAATTTGAGAATTCAGAACATTGAATTACGAAGGTTATTTTAGCTGAGTTGTATT
Source organism: Saxidomus purpurata (assembly GCA_022818135.1). NCBI lineage: Eukaryota > Metazoa > Mollusca > Bivalvia > Venerida > Veneridae > Saxidomus > Saxidomus purpurata. Next base: position 41,846,984 of record JAFMSR010000001.1, on the reverse strand, counting down.
TTGTCATGTTATTTGATTTGTGTATGTTTTAGTATAGTTATTTAGCCGAGTTGTATTTTGTCATGTTATTTGATTTGTGTATGTTTTAGTATAGTTATTTTAGCTCTTTGGCTCTGTATGACAACATAAAATAGTCATAGTTTGTTTATCTATAACTTTAAAAATGAGACCACCTCGTAGAAAAGATTAAATGTCTCTTTATCTATGGAATAGTTTCAGAAGGAATGGATTTGACAGAAACACTAGAATCGCTGACTTGAGTCTTAAGCCTTCCATCTTCATTCAACAGGTCTAGAGAGAGGCAAGACATTAAATTATAGATATTTACGACAGTATGATGATAAAATGATATTAAATGCAAATGTTATTCACTAGTAGTTTGCCAAGTAACACGCGATATAATGTATGCTTTTTTCACTTAAAGGAACCATATTTTAGGTTCCTGGATGGAAATGTTAAAACATCACTAAAGTACAACAATCAGCGAAAACTGAAAGAACCAGTTTTCGTAACACTGGTGGCAGCGTTGGGATAAGGACTTTAACATGCTTCTTAAGATAAACTTTAAATTGACTTCTTATTATGGATAAGGAACTAGATTCATTTCAACATGCTATGGCTATGTGTTGCCTGGAAATAAAAAGCTGTCCCTCACAAGTGACAAATGCCCCCAAAAGAGGTGTCTCACAGTCTGTGTCCTCTCCATGTGCTCAATAATTGTGCCATGTAATTTTAACAAGAGGGCCAAGATGGCCCTATATCGCTCACCTTGGTACAAGTCCACTTGCCTGGTGGAAGATCACTAGAAAATGTTATATACCAAATAGGTTTTCCTATATATGCCTTTGTAAAATAAGTGACCTCCCCTCGGGCAAGGTCAATTTTGACCCCAGGGGCATAATTTGAACAAACTTTGAAGAGGTCTACTAGGCAATGCTACATGCCAAATATCTAAGCTCTAGGCCTTGTGGTTTCAGAGAAAAAGATTTTTAAAGTTTTTCCTATATAGGCCTATGCAAAACTAAGTGACCCCCGGTGCGGGGTCAATTTTGGCCCGGGGGTTATAATTTGAACAATCTTGGCCCGGGGGTTATAATTTGAACAATCTTGGTAGAGGTCCACTAGCCAATGCTACATGCCAAATATCTAAAGCTCTAGGCCTTGTGGTTTCAGAGAAGAAGATTTTTAAAGTTTTTCCTATATAAGCCTACGTAAAAATAAGTGACCCCTGTGCGGGGTCAATTTTGATCCGAGGGTCATAATTTGAACAATCTTGGTAGAGGTCCACTAGCCAATGCTACATGCTAAATATCTAAGCTCTAGGCCTTGTGGTTTCAGAGAAGAAGATTTTTAAAGTTTTTCCTATATAAGCCTATGCAAAACTAAGTGACCCCCCGTGCGGGGTCAATTTTGACCAGGGGGTCATAATTTGAACAATTTTGGTAGAGGTCCACTAGCCAATGCTACATGCCAAATATCTAAAGCTCTAGGCCTTGTGGTTTCAGAGAAGAAGATTTTTAAAGTTTTTCCTATATAAGCCTATGCAAAACTAAGTGACCCCCCGTACAGGGTCAATTTTGACCAGGGGGTCATAATTTGAACAATCTTGGTAGAGGTCCACTAGCCAATGCTACATGCCAAATATCTAAGCTCTAGGCCTTGTGGTTTCAGAGAAGAAGATTTTTAAAGTTTTTCCTATATAAGCCTATGCAAAACTAAGTGACCCCCTGTGCGGGGTCAATTTTGATCCGGGGGTCATAATTTGAACAATCTTGGTAGAGGTCCACTAGCCAATGGTACATGCCAAATATCTATGCTCTAGGTCTTGTGGTTTCAGAGAAGATTTTTAAAGTTTTTACTATATAAGCCTATGCAAAACTAAGTGACCACCCCTGCAGGGTCAATTTTAACCCGGGGGTAATAATTTGAACAATCTTAGTAGAGGTCCACTAGCTAATGCTACATGACAAATATCTTAGCTCTAGGCCTTGTGGTTTCAGAGAAGATTTTTAAAGTTTTTCCTATATATGCCTATGCAAAAACTAAGTGCCCACCCGCACGGGGTCAATTTTGACCTGGGGGTCATAATTTGAACAATCTTGGTAGAGGTCCACTAGACAATGCTACATGCCAAATATCTAAAGCCTTAGGCCTTGTGGTTTCAGAGGAGATTTTAAAAGTTTTTCCTATTTTTTGCCATAGCAACCAGAGTTCTGCATGGAATGGAATTCTTTGAACAATTTTGGTAGAGCTTCATGCAAGGAACATTCCTGCATAGTTTTATCAACATTGGCCTAGAGGTTTCAGAGGAGATGTCATTTGAATCAAAATGTTGACGGACAACCGACAATCATCAATCAGAAAAGCTCACCCTGGTGTAGCCAGGTGAGCTAAAAATCCTTCCATGCATGACGGAGTTACCATGCATACAGTATTTCATTACTTTTAAACATTAAGTGTGACCTTGACCTTTGAGGTAGGGACATGGTTCTTGTACGCTAAACGTCATCTTGATGTGAACATTTGTGCTAAGTTATTTTTAAATCAATCAACGCATGACAAAGTTACAGCCCGGACATGAATGTGTGAATATATCGAGGATTCCATTAATTTCAAACTCTAAGTGTGACCTTTATCTTTGAGGTAGGGGCATGGGTCTTGCACGGGACACACCATCTTGATGTGCTAGACATTTGTAGGGTGGACACACAGACAGACAGACGGACGGTGCAATTTTAATATGCCACCCTTCGGGGGGCATAAAAAACATTTCAAAGGAATAACTTCAACAACAGGAAAATCTATCATGTACATTCAGGGACTATAATAAAAAGTGAAAGAAATTTTTGATAATACAGTGCATTATAAACTCCAATAAGCAACGTGTTTGTTCTTTTTTCTGTCTGACATCTTTATTTTTATTTGTCAATGGATTAATTTTTTAATGAATTTTTAGGAAAAGGGGTTTTCATGACGTCAAAGAAAAGAGCCAGTACATTCTTGAGTACCAAGAAGAACTTGTTTCAGAAGAAGAAGGCTGTAAATGAGAGAAGACATACCCAACACGCTTTGGGTCCTTTCTGGAGTTTTTTCAAAGTCGGAAGAAAGAAATGGTGGTAAGCAAATGAGTTTTATGTTCAGCATGTGTCTGACCACTTTAAATGTCCTTTAAATATAATGAAGTGTATAAAACATATTACAACATTATCTAAGTGAACCAGCTCATCTGAACCGATGCCTTAAAAATGTTTATAACATTTGCTCCTTAAAGTATGTTTGGTAATACATGGGACAGGAAGGGTCAGAATTGTAGCATGGGGAAACAAAAAGGGCAGAGTGCATCATCCATCCTGCAAAATGCTCTTGATACAACACTTATTACATTTGTTATATTTAATATGCTAGAGGGTGAATTATAGCTCAGAAAAAACGTTTAAACACATAGAAGTCTTAGACCAGGCATGACTATTTTTACTAGTATCACCTCTCTGAAATCCTTGAAGAAAATTCTATTTTTAGGCCATATATAATGTCACTTTGTTATGAAAACCCGAAAGCTAATTTCCTTTTCCAAATAAACATATAAAGAACAGACACACATACATGACTTACTCAAGCAGGCTAGACCAAAATGAAGGAAAGGGTTGTATTGAATGAGGAAAAAATACAGCCTTTATTGAACCATCAAATACGGCCTGACAGAAAAAAAATCTGTATTGTATGTACATGAAATATGCACAGTGCGACATTATTTGTAAGAGTGCATTCAATTGGCCCTAAAATACACATAACATTAATAACGTTGCTTTTGACTGGGTTGTTACCACTTGTTTATACGATGACATCAATAAAATGACGTCTCACACTACGTATATTTTGCGCTAAAAAGAGTTTTTCTTCAATTTTCTGCTTAAAAGGTCATTTTAATTTAGTTTATTCGGACAGACAACTGTCAAAAGGTATATAATAAAAGGGTTATTAGTATAGTATTGTGATCCATAAGCCGGATTTGCTCTCATCAAGGTCGGATCATACTCGTATGATCCGACGCACGACTCGAGCAAATCCGGCAGGCTGGATCACATAACTATACTAACTAGACTTATCACTAACTGTGATTAATACCCCCGAAAGACTGCTTTATAAACTGAGGAAGTTCGTAGTAACAGAATACCTTGCAAAAAAACAACTAAAAACAAGATATTGTTCTTGGCAATAATTTTTACTCTGTAATTTGGTAAGATAGAGTTATGGTTCTTGTACACTGCGCTTCCTCTCATTGTGCTTGACCATTGTATGAAGTTGTATTGAATTTCAACTAGTAGTTTTCAAGTTATGCTCCGGACAAGGAAAATGCAACGGACTGCCCGACCAACCGACCGACCACCAGGTGTGTATGTATGTATGTATGTATGACCACCGGGTGACTCCTATATACCCCCCTAAACTTCGTTTTGGGGGTATAATAACTTTTTACTGAATTTAATGTAACTTACGGGCTTGTTTTATCTCAAAGTTTTGTGTGCAACCCACTGCCTTTCACTATCATTTCAATCAAAGGTACAAGACAAGGCACACTTATAATTTTGACGATAGTGTTCAAGACCCAGACAATAATCCACAAAGTGATACCAGTGAGTTATCTTCTGATGAGAATGGGAATAATATTGACCACAAAGAAATAGTTGCAACAAATGCCTCTGAAAAGCTACCAAAAGAAGAAAGTCAGTGGAACAAAAATGTAGTTTGATGGAAGGAAAGAAATACAAAGGTATGACATAGGTCCATGGGAAATGGGGCTATCACATTTATAGAGCAGAACGTATTCTTACCCCAAGACACTGTTCTAAGCAGTGTCAAAGACCTGGGGTAAAACAATGTTTTGTTATCACAAACACATTTTACAGGAAGGAGATCTTCACAAAGTTTTGGAATCACATGACATGGGACGAACGGAAAATTTATGTGAACTCACATGTTGGGTTGGCTGATGTCAACAAAAAGACAGTGGGAGACAATAGCAGAAGAAATCGCAGCTTTAAGTATTTTCTGAGCAGGAACGGTGAGCGCGCGTGTATGTGGAAAAATCTCTTTTCTACTATGGACATTGGGGAGAAGACAGTTTATGGCTGGATTGAGTCAGCAGCGTCTGGCATCCCAAAGAAATCATCAGATCCTTGTACGCCAAATTTCTATTAATAAATAAATGGATGGATAATGTTCAAAAATTATTTCTAGTAAATAAATCTGCAACAGAATACATACAAAAGAATAAGGCATATCAAAGAATACCCAAATCAGTATTCAGATATTATCAGTGAATTATATCATATATAAAACGGGTTATAACAGCGGATATCAACAAATACCCAAATCAGTATTCAGATATTATCAGTGAATTATATCATAGATAAAACGGGTTATAACAGCGGATATCAACGAATACCCAAAATCGGTATTCAGATATTATCAGTGAATTATATCATAGATAAAACGTGTTATAACAGCAGGTATCAACAAATACCCAAATCAGTATTCAGATATTATCAGTGAATTATATCATATATAAAACGGGTTATAACAGCGGATATCAACGAATACCCAAAATCGGTATTCAGATATTATCAGTGAATTATATCATAGATAAAACGTGTTATAACAGCAGGTATCAACAAATACCCAAATCAGTATTCAGATATTATCAGTGAATTATATCATAGAAAAAACGGGTTATAACAGCGGATATCAACGAATACCCAAAATCAGTATTCAGATATTATCAGTGAATTATATCATAGATAAAATGGGTTATAACAGCGGATATCAACAAATACCCAAATCAGTATTCAGATATTATCAGTGAATTATATCATAGATAAAACGGGTTATAACAGCAGATATCAATTTATACCCAAAATCGGTATTAGGATATTCGGTCAGCCTTTCGAACGAATATTCGGTCATTGTTTGTACTTTATAATAAAGCAAGATGTTTTTCGCTCAAATTGTGGCATAATTTTGCGCCAATAGATTACTAATAGAAATTTATAACTGCGAGTAAATATTCTATCCCGATTTTTCAGTCAGACATAATCATTCATGTAATAAAAAAGTGATAACTTTGTTATTACGGGAGGAAACTCTGTGAGCATGTTGTACTCTCAGTTTTATTTGCTACGTGACCGAGTGGTTACTTACTAAAAAGTAAAGTGTACACTATGTTATAGTACTATCCAACTTCAAACCAGTGCATATACTCAAAGTTTGAGTAGATAAATGTTTGTAACACGCGGCGCAGTACATAATTGCAGTGGCATGATTAAGCATCACAAAAGATGTCTGCCGATTACCACACCTTTTATGGCAATCTAGTACATGATTAGTGTACTTAATCATTTGCCTTCGTAAACATTACAAAATTCAACATTTTGATGCAGCTATGTAATGACTGCCGTTTGTGTTTATGTTTTAAACTCAGTAAGGATGCAACATGTAATTCTACGGTGCTCAAGGTGTTGATAACATTGTTTTACTATACAAAGCTATTTGTTCGTCAAAGTAGTATTACATTCTACGTTGTCACCAGTCCTGTAGATTGTTTTTGCAGGTGCGGGATACGTTATTATCAGCTAACACAAGTTTGGTTTATAATCCCACATTTAACTTTTAATTTAAAAGTGTTTATTGAAATGCCATTAAGTCTGTTTGTTCTTATTACGGACAAAATCTGTTGAAGATAAAACTTTTAGGTTAAGTTTGTAACCTTCCTGTTTGTTAGTCTGTTCTGTGAGACTCTTTTTTGTTGTGTACGTGTAAAGAAATAACATTCTAACATAGACACGTCTGTTTCTCTGAAGCTCCTGCCACTCAAAAGTATCTGAGCGTTTGACTTAGAAGGCCAAGGTTTGTGCAGTTTTTGTTGCATTTATTTTTACCAGTCAGTTTCACTGAACATTCACTGGTGAACAGGGTTTTCCCTTTTGCGAAACAGACATGATTCTATTGTTAGTTAGATAATTCATTGAGGATAGTTGAAATGTTTTGATCCATTGCAATAAGATTTTCAGTTTTCTTTAGAGTTATTTTCAAATAAAAGTTAACCTTTGGTACGTATTTTTCTTTAATCATACCTACCAGGGTACTAAATCAGACTAGAGTTTTGCTGCTATGGGACATTTAGTCCTTGCATTGCTCATGTGTGTGGGTATGTGTCATTATGACATCACAAATACCCAGACCAGACGCAAGTTCATAGCTTAATGCTTATTCAACATGACGTAAGTCGAACAATATAGCGACCAAAATGTTGTTTAAGGGAAATTCATGTCTATGAATTAAATTTCATCAAAAACAAAATCTGCATCTAACTTCATATAATTCAAAATGCTTTGTTGCAGAAATAGGCTGCGATATATCTTAGGATAAAAACATTAAATATTTTTTTCATTTTCCTGAAAAGTATACAAACACGAGACACAACAATTTAACTGCACAGCGACGACATTCTTGCTGGGTCATTCCTGCTGAACATGAAATTCATTCCAGGGTGCTGCAAGGTTGCAGTAACCCTCACAACAAGTAGCAGAATTAAGTTCCATGCGGGGCATTTCTTGACCTTGCAGGAGAACATCACTGTGCTGGTTACCGTGAAGTTTTCAATGGATCAACAATACACTCAACCAAATGTTTGAGCTTAATTAAATCACAGTGATGTGAATGTTGTTTTACATATAGAACTTTATGGCATTAGAAAGAGAGAATAGCAACACTTCAAAGGAATTGGTTAAAATCAAAGAAAGGCAATCAGAAGTTGTCAGAATCCGAGAAAATAAATAAAATTAAACAGTTGAAACAATACTCAGTGTCTTAAGAAACTGAAGTTGATAAACTATCTAGAAAACTGAAAACTCTGTAATGAAATGTTACAGTTAATGAAAGAGGCAGAAACCAACGTGAAACAAGCATATCCAGTGGAATCGTCTTTGAGAGACTCTTTAGGGAGCAGCAAATGAAATTTGTCCACTAAGGTAACAAGAGAAATATGAAATGGCACCCAATGATCATTAAGTGGTATGTCTTCATGAAAAGCAAATCCTTTACAACTTACGACTCTCTAAGAAAAACAAGATTTATAAACCTGCCTAGTGAACTACTCTTTGTGATTGATTACACAAGTGTTTGAACTAGAAGGACTGGTTTTCATAATGATGTAATTGAAAAACTGCAGGAGGATGTTTTAGGATTTTCAAAATCACATGAACGAATCGTTGGGCTCCTGCAAGATGACATTTGTATTCGTAGTGACTTGGTGTACGATAGATATACGGGGGAACTTGTTGGGTTCATTGATTTGGACACTGCAGGCAATTGCCTGCTTGACAGTCAATTAAGAAACTCTGAAAAAAGAAGAGAAACTATCTTGCCAGGTAGGTTGTTGTGACGGTCCGGGGTACATTGACTAAGCTAAAAAAATTCCCCTGGCTCATTTGCAGCAAATAGCGTTGTTTCAAACAAACTTTTTTCTATTTTGTAGAAGTCTGCAGAAATTGTGGAAATTGATGCAGATCTTGATTTTTTGTTCATCACAAGTGACAGGGCATCTTAGGTTTATACAATAACACAGCCAGAATAATGACTCTGTTGTTTATAGAGCTGAAAATGTGTTCGCATCTAAACAGAGACATTTATATTTTATATCAGATCCACCTCATTTAAATTAGACAAGGAACATTTTTTTCTAACCGCAACTCACACAAGACTAGATGGGTGTTCAGGAGAACACTTGTGTCACCCTCTTATGCTTTGTTAGAATAACCAGTAACTCTGTGACAAAATCTAAGTACAAAAAGGGGCATAACTCTGTCAGATATGACCTTGACCTACAAAATTTGGTGGCATCACACCCTTTTTGTCAGAAGCACTGCAATTTGAAAGTTTGATGAAGAAATCTTAAGAAATGACAAAGTTATAGCCAACGTTAAGTTTTCATGACAAAATCTAAGTACAACAAGAGCACCGCAAAGCGCAGCAATATACGCCCAAAGTGTTGTATCAGAGAATGGGAGCAAAATTTAGGCTGTTGAAGCCCAACGGACAGGAACAAGAATAAAAAATTAAAGTTATATAAAAAAATCTAAGTCCCCAACCAGAAAATCCTAACCAGGCACAAAAATGTCAAAAAACACCAAAAAATTGGAGGTACCATTCATGTTGTACCACAGAAAAGTGGTCTCGGTTTTTCCGTACTGCCAATAATAAAAAAGTTACAAAATATGCTAAGTTTGACCTTGACCTTGAATCCAGCCATCCGGAACATTACTTCTGCACGTCCTCTCAGTCTGGTAAACATTTGTGTCAGGTTTCTTCGAAATCCTTCAAGGGGTTCAAGAGTTACAGAGCGGAAGGGAAACAAAATCATATGACCTTTGACCCCTAAGTATGACCTTGACCTTGAATCCAGCCATCCGGAACATTGCTTCTGCACGTCGTCTCAGTCTGGTTAACATTTGTGTCAGGTTTCTTCGAAATCCTTCAAGGGGTTCAAGAGTTACAGAGCGGAAGGGAAACAAAATCATATGACCTTTGACCGCTAAGTATGACCTTGACCTTGAATCCAGCCATCCGGAACATTGCTTCTGCACGTCGTCTCAGTCGTCTCAGTCTGGTTAACATTTGTGTCAGGTTTCTTCGAAATCCTTCAAGGGGTTCAAGAGTTACAGAGCGGAAGGGAAACAAAATCATATGACCTTTGACCGCTAAGTATGACCTTGACCTTGAATCCAGCCATCCGGAACATTGCTTCTGCACGTCGTCTCAGTCTGGTTAACATTTGTGTCAGGTTTCTTTGAAATCCTTCAAGGGGTTCAAGAGTTACAGAGCGGAAGGGAAATTGCTAACGGACAGACCGACACGGAGGCGATAACATAATACGTCCCTTCGGGCGTATAAAAAGGGGCATAACTCTGTCAAATATGACCTAGACCTACAAAGTTATAGCCAACGTTAAGTTTATGTGACAGATGCACCGACGGACAAAGAGATCCATAAGTATCACCTTTTCTGCGAAAGGGAGACACAAAAACTAAACAAGAGGGCCATGATGGCCCTGTATCGCTCACCTGTCTACCATTGGCAAAAATAAAAAGGTTATTAATAGCAGAAAGGATCAATTTTTACCTTTGGCTCATGATATCCTCTTAATAAGCCTATGTAAAATCAAAAGACCCCCCCCCCCAGGCAGGGTTAATTTTGACCCTGAGGTCAGGATTTGAACAATCTTGGTAGAGAGTCAATTATTGCCACATGCTGAATATCTAAGCTCTAGGCCTCATTATTTTGCTGTCTGATCATGATCTGCACTGTTGGCTATTCATTTTTTTGCTGTCTGATCATGATCTGCACTGTAAGCTATTCATTGTATGTTGGCTGGTCATGATCTGCACTGTCAGCTTTTTATTTTTTGCTGTCTGATCATGATCTGCACTGTTTGCTATGCATTATTTAGCTGTCTGATCATGATCTGCACTTTCATAATTTAGCTGTCTGATCATGATCTGCACTTTCATTATTTTGCTGTCTGATCATGATCTGCACTTTCTGACAAATTTCAAGGATATCTGGGCTGAAAATGTAACATCTAGAGTGTTAACAAGGTTTTTCCATATTTGGGCTGTGACCTAGTTTTTGACCCCAGATGACCCATATTTGAACTTGGGCTAGAAATCAACTTAACAACCTTTCTGACAAATTTCCAGGATATTTGGGCTGAAAATGTTACCTCTAGAGTGTTAACAAGGTTTTTCCATATTTGGGCTGTGTGACCTAGTTTTTGACCCCAGGTGACCCATATTAAAACTTGAGCTAGAAATCATAGAAACAACCTTTCTGACAAATTGCCAGGATATTTGGACTGAAACAGTAGCCTCTAGAGCCTTAACAAGATTTTTCTAGTTTTGGGCTCTGTGACCTAGTTTTTGACCCCAGATGACCCATATTCCAACTCGTCCGAGTAATTACTGGGACAAACATCCTGACCAAGTTTCGTGACAATTGAGGAAAAAATGTGACCACTAGAGCGTTAACGAACTAAATGTGGACGGACGACGGACATTTATCGATCCTAATAGCTCACCCTGAGACAGCTCAGGTGAGCTAAAAAGTTTGGAGAAAAGGTATTTCGTGGATGTATCTAGTTGACTTGTATAAAGAACTAATGCAGCGGACCCTATAGACTTTGCCCAAAGCTTACACAGAATCATGTTAGTCTTACAACATTTAGTTATATTAAGATCCCTGTCTCATCAAGTTCTCATTTGATGAAGCAGACTTCTTTGAAAGCAAGATAACAACAAGTCTTTCAGGAGCGGCCTTAATAACCTGAGCTACAACAACTGCCGCATTCAAAATTGCCAATTTCATTGGCTAATAAAAAGGATCACCTGCCTATTCTTTGTGCCAATTGTATTATTCATTGGGCGTACCAAGAACACTATGAAAATCTAACTACAGTCTAACCTTCCGAACAACACCTCCCTAGAGCAACAACCTCCCTTAAAGGACAAACATTTTCTATCCCCTTTGCGTCAATTTTATATGGAATCAACCTCTCAAGAACAACACCTCTCTACGACAAACACATTCCTGTGTTCCCAAGGGTGTGACAGATGAAAACAGACGTCTGATCAAAATGAAGATATGTACTATCATGCAAATATATGAAAAAATAGCACTTTTTACCATTTCATATTATAGAATTTGCTTGAACTCTAAATAATTTGGAGTAACTAACTATACTCAGAGCCTTTAAAGGTAAAATTCTAAAAATTTGATGAGTATTGCAAACATGCTAATATATTAAGTATTGATTTTTAAAATATTGTATCTAACCATTAGCTAAATGCTAAACATAAACTAGAGCTATCACTAAATGTGATTAATACCCCCAAAAGACTGCTTTATAAACTGAGAAAGTTCGTAGTAACAGAATACCTTGCAAACAAACTAAAAAGAGATATTGTTGTTGGCAATAAGTCTGTAATTTGTCAAGATAGAGTTATGGTTCTAGTACACTGCACTTCCTCTCATTGTGCTTGACCATTGTATGAAGTTGTATTGAATTCCAACCAATAGTTTTTGAATAATGCTCCGGACAAGTAAAAGTAACAAAGGGCAATAACTCTGAAATGAGTCAAGATAGAGTTATTGTTCTTTCGCACTGCACTTCCTGTCATTGTGCTTGACCATTGTATGAAGTTGTATTGAATTCCATCCAGAAGTTTTTGAATAATGCTCCGGACAAGGAAAAGTAACAAAGGGCAATAACTCTGTAATGAGTCAAGATTGAGTTATGGTTCTTGTGCACTGCACTTCCTCTCAATGTACTTGACCATTGTATGAGGTAATACTGAATTCCAACCAGTAGTTTTCAAGTAATGCTCTGGAGAAGAAAAAATAACAAAGGGCAATAACTCTGAAAATACTCTAGATAGAGTTATGGTTCTTGTACACTGCACTTCCTCTCATTGTGCTTCATCATTGTATGAAATTGTATTGAATTCCAACCAGTAGTTTTCAAGTTATGCTCCGGACAAGGAAAAGCAACAAAGGGCAATAACTCTGTAATTAGTCAAGATGGAGTTATGGTTCTTCTGCACTGCACTTCCTCTCAATGTGCTTGACCATTGTATGAAGTTGTATTGAATTCCAACCAGTAGTTTTCAAGTTATGCTCCGGACAAGGAAAAGTAACAAAGGGCAATAACTCTGTAATTAGTCAAGATGGAGTTATAGTTTTTGTGCACTGCACTTCCTCTCAATGTGCTTGATCATTGTATGAAGTTGTATTGAATTCCAACAAGTAGTTTTCAAGTTATGCTCCGGACAAGGAAAATGCAACCGACCGACCGCCCGACCGACCGACCAACCGACCGACCAACCACCGGGTGACTCCTATATACCCCCCTAAACTTCGTTTTGGGGGTATAAATATCTGAACTCAAAATAAATGAAACATCAGCTGACCATTTGCAACTTGTCTTCCATAATGCAATGTATTCGAGGGCAGAGAGCTCAGGCCATCTCCTATATGCCATCAACCTTTGACCTATTTGAGGGCAGAGAGCTCAGGCCATCTCCTATATGCCATCAACCTTTGACCTTACAACCATCTGCAACTTCATATAGAGAGCTCAGGCCATCTCCTATATGCCATCAACCTTTGACCTTACAACCATCTGCAACTTCATATATGAAGTCCCATCTGCAACTTCATATATGAAGTCTCAATATCATAAATTCAACAGTTCTCTAAATACTAAGCAAAGACTTTTTCTTAAATACCAGTATCTTAAACTTTGACTTACCAATCTCAAAATCAAGACAGTTAACATGATAGAAAACTTTCACAACAGTGCGGCAATAAGAAATCTTAAATATATTCCCTGACTTTACCATTATGGTACATTGACTTTCTTGAGCATTCATCCACTATACACTCTAATTATTTCAATAATGTCTTTCCTACAGATGGGGCATCCATCTCTTCTGTTTATCAACATTGCAGCACACATGTAGCATGTGACCATATGATGGCATGGTCTCATTACACAGTCTCTAGACTTGTCCATACATATTGCACAATCCATGTCAGCGTCTGATGTTGAAACTGTAAGTAAAAAGTCAGAGTCAACAAGATGTAATTCATTTATGATTAATTCTAAACATGCAAACCCTCTTCTGATTAATTTATATATCTGTGAATAGGTTTTAGACACTTCAGAAATGACAGTTTTGAAAAATTACACTTCAATCCAACATCATCAAATACATGAAACTTTCATCTCAATTTTCAAGAATACCTGCTGAACAAGTATCAAAGTATCTAGTGCAACATGAAACTTTCGTTCCCAATTTAACTTTTTCAGTTTTTTATGTTTAGTTTTCAGTTGTAGCGAAATGACAGTCTTCCAGCTGACTGTAAAATGCATTCATCATTGTGTAAAGGTATACAATAAAGTACAGACAGATGTATGAATTATCTGCGCAAATTTGGTTTCGAAAAAAGGTAATAGATAAGTTATTTTCATTCACAATTTAGGTACAAGTTTTTTTTTATAAAGGTGGGTAAGGATTGCTAAAATACCATCGTATATTTATTACAACTTTTCTTTGAACACTAGACAAATATTTTGCTTCTGAATGGCTAAGGGAGTGTCTGTTTAGAACCTGGCCAGTCAGATGTTTAATCTGAGACTGATTTCAGAGAAAGGCTAAATATTTTCTAATGCCATACAATGTGATGACCATTTCATTTGAAAGTAAGTTTATAGACCAAATAGTTCTGTTTGCACGATGATTAACACAATCTTTCAAAAGTATCATTCCTTTTGGTCTTTCAAAATATGACACCGCAGTTTAGTTTATACTAATTTATTTTAGCTTGATTGTGAAGAAAGCTTGTAGCTTATCAAGTCACTCTCGAGTCCTCTTCCTGGAAAAACCAGTACTGGTGTCATATGAGGAAGTATGGTCGTGACCTCAGTGGGGCCTGAACCCGCAACCTCCGGGATGAGTGGCCGACATCCCAGTTTAGTTAAAGGTATCTGGATAAAGGATAAAAAAGGCCATAATAGTTCTTTTGCTATACTTCTTGTTCAAACTGGATTCAACCTTTAAAAGTCCTTGTTCAAACTGTTCAACCAACCCTTTCCAGTCCTTGTTCCAACCAAAACAGGTACCTTTTACCCCCCCTTGTTCAAACTGGATTCAACCTTTTAAAAGTCCTTGTTCAAACTGGATTCAACCTTTAAAAGTCCTTGTTCAAACTGGATTCAACCTTTAAAAGCCTCCAACATCCTTTAGCTCACCTCTGTTATCATGCACTACAGGACCATGATGGCCATGCCCTCCATCACCGACGGCCTGTCTTAGATTTGGTATATCATGTATATAGCTGGTCCCCATACCCAAGTTCTGCTTGATGTTCTCTTTCCTTGCTATAAATAGAGATATTGAAAAAAAGTCAAAATGGGTGTAAAACAAGAAACTAGTTCAAATATGTTGACACCATGCAGCAGAAATGTTTTGTTTCTGCTTTGCAAACAGCTTGCATCCTATTCTTTTTTAATATAACTAAATTAACTTTGATAAATAGCAAAACTACAGCGAAATGAACTTTCCAAAGCAGAGTGACTGTTTTTAAAAGAAGAAACCTAATCTAAATGACTGAAACAGCAATAAGAGATTTTGGAAAACCATACCAGTTAAGGTTCTATAAAGAGGAATTAAAAAATATTAAAATTAAGCACTTGTTGCAAGTTCTCGCCACATTTGGAACAATAGCCGTTGCTTTATTTTTTTATACTTAAAGTTTAAAGTCCTTTTCAACAGTATTTCAGTTTCTTAAAGGCAGGCAGCTTACCGACAAATGTAACTGTCATTCCTGTGGAGGACCAGTCCTAGACTAGCTCCTATCCTCTGTAAAATAATAAGTGCCGTTTTTCTCATATACAGAGACAAGGTTGATAGTGGAGCTCCAAGCCATGACCCTGAGAAATTGATGGGTTACAGTGTTTCAGGTCAAGGACTCTAACTACACCATACCAGAAATAGTCTTTTGCTTCTGTGAAAATTAATTTTGTTTAGCGTGCTGACTTAAATATGCTAAAACTACTTGATTAAAAGTCAGAGTAATCTACCTTGTTTCCTCTCCTCCCTTTGCTCTTCAGTAAGAATCAGTGGTTCTGATCCAGATCGGAAAAACAATGTCTTCCCCATCTTTTCTAGTAAACTCCTCACTTAAATGGACATTAAGAAAAGCAGATAAAATACTATGGTTTCACTTCCTACCAATATGATCACTTTTAACACAACACACATACTTCGTACAATAATTTTTTCCCAAGTGTACCAGTGTCAACAATGTGTTGAAATTATTAATTTTTGTACCCGAAAAATGTGTAACTTCAATGTACATATTTGCATCAATTTAAGTAAACACTGCTTAGTAGTTAAAAGTATATATGCCTAAAAATGTCAAACGAAAATTTCAGCCTACATTTTTCAATTATCATTCCAGACGTGTATTTATTTGGCATAATTTCAACCTCTGGAATATAGTATACCGGAAACAGGAAGCGGAGACCAAGAGTACGCTGAAATGACAAAAAGAGTAGCTTTTAGTATCAACATTCAACAAGTATCAGAAACTTAATTCTCAATACATTACAACTTTTTTCCAGAAGGTATATAGAGTTATTGGTCTTATTTTGAGCTTTTTTTTCGTTCACAGATATGTGCTATGTTCATTCATCAGTATAACAGGCACATAACATGCTTCTTCTTGTCGTCTGTTCAGCATGGACAAGCATTATGTGTACTAGGAAATGTTCTAGAAGTAATAGAGACTCGAGACTCGAAAAAATAGTTTACACTCCATCTTGTTAGGGGTTGCACAATACAATTTTAGTTCCAACTATATTAGCATAAATTTTCACTTTTAATACCACTCATATGAAACTACAAAATCTAGAAGCCCTCTGATCCCATCCATACCCCATGCAATGTATTGTAGTCTTGTCCCAATTTCAGGGTTTTGACTTTGTGTATAATACTATGATGCTTGTGATGATCATCTAGTGCGGCCAAGATTTTTAGTTTTTAGGTCCCAGTGACCATGACCTTTGAGCTAGAGGTCCCAAATTATAATATGACCAACTAGACATCATACTGATGCTACCTGCAATGCTTTATGAAAATCCAGCAACTGGTATTGGAGAAGAAGCGGGGGAAAAGATTTTACTGAATATCAGGACATCATCTAAGCATGCCAAATGTCTTCAAATCCCACAACTCATGATACGAAAATCAATGAAGTGGAAAATCTTATGACATGCATAATTAACTACACTTGGTACCAAACATTTTTACAAAGTTTCAGTAAAATCCATCCAGGCGTGTAGGAGGATTTGTCTGGACAAACTTTGTGACAGACAGACGGCTCTAAATCAATACGGCTCCCACATATCATAATTAAAATTGAAGAGTAGAATCCTACCTCCTTGTTGACTGTTCTTTCAGCAATGTCTGTGACACTTAACCTGAGGGTATTTGTTGCAATTAGTGCAGTTGGTTTGCACAAATGTGACACTCCTAAAACAGAAAGATATAAATATTTTTGGTAGAAAAGATAACACTTTTATGTACGCCTACATCAGAACCAGAAAACTGTTACAGACTGCTAAAGATACTGCCTTCTGTGTTCTTACACATACAGATATAATCTTTTATCACACCAAACAGGCTACACAGAAATCATCTATATATTAGCTTCTCAGCAAGAAATCATTATTCCTTAACAGCTACCATTATTAACCTTATAATTTGAAGTTGGCCTTTCAACTTAAGCTATACAGTTTACTATACATACAGGTTCCTAGATTTCACTCTTAAAGATTTTAAGTCCCATGATCACTGCTTTTTTATTACTGTTGATAATGAAATATTCGCCATAACTTTATTTAGCATTTTGTCACGACAGTACTCATTCATGAATTCATCATTTTGCTAATTCAAAGTGCTTTAGAAATGAAAGATTTCTGGAAACACACAACATCGCTTGTTCATGAATTTGTGCTTTTTGGATTTGATCTAGAGAAAAAAAAATCCAAACTTTCTCTTTTGCAAATTCAAAATGAATTACAGTACCTAAAAAGATGTCTTCCCAGCAAAACTGGTCACTGTTTATAACAATAACGTTCCTAATGTTGCTTTTAAACCCGAGGTACATATTACCATTTTGTGGCAAAATCTTTGATTCAAAAAGCGATATTGTCAAATTATGACCTTGAAAGATCCTTGCCTCATGACTGCCTTTTCTTAGCATGACAATTGAAAAGTCATGTAACATGTGTAACAAAGGCATAGATGTGCCAACATTAAGTTTATGAGCAGAGCACAGTATCTAAGGGGCATTACTCTGTAATTATGACATTAGCCTAATTAATTTGGCGTTTCAGTGACCCCTTTCACAGATCATGATATTTTATAACTGTCACACCTGACGCCAAATTTTAATGTGCTGCAGTTATAAGGCAGAAATTGTTTAGTTTCAAAATCTAGGTACAACAAGGGGCATAACTTCACAATATTACCTTACTTCTACAAACAATTTTCCGGTCTAAAATGATGAATTAAATATCACTTTAATTGAAAACCTAAAATTTTATGAAAAATTCCCACTTTAAAAAATGCTGAATGTTTAAACCTAAACATGCAAGTTTACACGCAAGGCACGATATGCCATTTATTTTCATATTACACCAATTGTTGCAGGGTGTAGTTAGGTAAATGTAACGTTAGAATTGTGTTAGCATTTTTAAAACTCAATCCTATCATATTAAACCATTAATACAGGTGCAATATTTGATTCAACGTTATTGGGTTTAAAATTCCCATAAAGAATTCCGTTGGGGATGCTTTTCCAAACTATTGGCACTTCAAAGTAAGACGTAGAAGGTGGACAACTGTAAAATGTCAACCTGTAAAATCGGTCTGTCTTCGAAGTGGAAATAGTGAGACTAATTATACATATCAATAACTTCAAGTAATCATGGGATTTTTAAATACATAAATGTTTTCTTTGACACATACTTTCAAACAAGTCTTTCTTCATTTCAAGATCTTCTGGTATACATTCAAAGATAAAGTCAGCGTCATTCACTGCCTCCTCCAGTCTACTCATACACAACACTTGACCCTGAAATATACAGTAAAACCTCTCTCAGTTACACACACAAAGACACACTTTTTAATATTTCTAAAATCCCCTAAGAACAACAACCTCTAGGCAACATTATACACAGCTTTGTCTTCCCAACTGCATTAACATGCCAATTTTCTCAAAGTCAAGGGCTGCAACTCCACCCTTACTGGATGATTCTGCAAACAAAACTCTAAGTGCAAAACTACACATGCTGATTAACATTGCTATTTGGTTTCATAGTTGTACCTTAAACACTTTTTGAGTTACGCACATCACAAATTTTTAATAGGTCAAGGGTCATAACTCTGCCAATGCTGGATAAATCTGTATCAAAAACCCTAGATGCTCACTTTAACATGCTGATAAACATTCCTGAAAAGTTTCAGGGCTGTAGCTCAAACACTGTAAATTATATGAACACAGGCTGAAAATCGCCAATTTCCACCAAGTCAAGGGCCATATCTCCACCCTTACTGGATGATTCCACATCAAAACCCCAGGTGCACAATTCACATACTAATAAACACAGTTATTACAGTACCTATAAACTTTCACCACTTTAACTACAATACTTTTGAAGATTCCACCAGTCCTGTTAACCATGTGAATTGTTATGTTTCCTTGTTCATGCGTCAAGGAATATTCAAAGATAGAATTAAATATGATACTTTATTCAACAATGCCAAACAATGTAATGCTGCAGGATTTAAGAGACAATCATTGCGGTCTGCAGTCCACTATATTTAATATAAGGTACGAAAAGATGCATGGAGACTTAAAGGGGTAACTGGACTATATAAACCACCACATGGAGCTGGGGCAGGTTTTTCAATAATTTCAAACATGTTTCAGATCAGAGACCCTTTTTTCAAAATTTTGACAAAATTACAGAACTGTTTCCTTTAAAATTTGTTACAAAGGTAAACTGTGCCATTTCAAAACAGTTCATCCAAAAATCTTAATTTCATATCACTTCTAAAAGTGACTTTGAGAAAAAAATCAACCTGTCAAGCAGATGATCTCAGATTTGAATTTCCCCAGAGGTGTAGCTAATTGCTGATAAACTCTAATAATATTAATCTGTGTTTGTGGTGATGTTTAGTGACATGCATTACAGAACATAGCCTTGCCACCAGGCTAGATGATAATAAATTTTCATTATTTAAGCAGAATATTTTCTGGCCCATATCTACTGACAGGGCTTGATCTTACATTTTTGGCAGCAAAGGGAGTTAATTGAGTAAGGACTGAATTTGTCGTTTGTGGGCCTGCTGGGATACTTTGTATCACAGTTTTTCTTGTATTCATAAAAGCACAGTAACATTAACCATATGACATATACTTAAAGTGGAGTGCTGTAGTATCCCATTCCGCCACACAAAATTTGTGATGGGCAGACAGAAGGACAAACAGATAGACAACCCTGCCAAAAACAGTATGTCCCTCCGCAATAATATTATGGGGGGAAGACATTATATATATAATAAACTAACATTTTCAAGAATTTAACAGATTTTTATAATTTTTTTTATACAACATAGAAACATCATTTTATTGGTGCTGTGTTTCCACACAGCGCCAGTATTGAATAGGTTTTAATTTTATACCATGGGGTTGCATAATCGAATAGGAAGCAGCCAACATTATTATTGTAAATAAAAACTATGTATTATGTTTGAACAAACTCCCTGTAATGAAGAAAATAAATAGTATTAACTGATTACAAACAATACTATACCAAATGCATGTCTTTGGCCGTTATTTAAAAACTTTTGATATAAACAATACAATGTCGTTTGTGGGCCTGCTGGCAAACTTTAATAACTTTTCCACAAACTTGAAGTTTACATTTTTTTATAGCTTTGTTTATGGACCCTACGACCACATTCATCAAAGCTCAGAAAAACGTCTTGATAGTTGTTTTGCTAATTTAAACATTTTAAAGTGTAAATACATATGTCGTCAACGTGAATAATCAATGAAAACCCATTTTAATTACTACAATATTAAGGTATAATGTAGGCATTGCAAAAAAGACCGTTCACCTAACTAAACTACGTTCACACCTAACTATAAACTACGGGGTCTTAATGAAAGTTATGTGAAAGTTATGCGGCCGTCATAAATATCAAAAAGCCCTGGCGCTGGTATCAATGATGTCAGCCCAGATGTTTCTTACTTGATGGTAAAGATTTTTCTAGATAACAACACAAGAGAGTCCGTATATAAAATTCAATGAATATAACATTATATTCTACACGGAAAATGAATTAATATAAGTTTTCATTGAAAGCTTGTTTTCAGATTCCAATTAAATTGTTACAATATATTGTTGAAATAAAATTTAAACCAAACCAATCTTTTGCAAACAACATATAAAACTGAACACTGCTGTAAAAGGACAGTCTGGGGCACTCAGCTTCACATCTAGTTACACTACATTTTTTGTATACATAAAGACAAATACATGCATTACATGTATAATACTGGTAGCGGCTGAAGATACTATTGTACATGTAGATATATTTCAATTATTTCTTCAAGTCACATAATTCAGGTGCAAATGACACAATTGATGTTTTAATCATTGTGTTTAGTGTATGAACAATACTGAAAACTTGGCTAATATTCACAATTTAATTTTCAATATTTTTTTTACAGTTCTCCACTCTGCTAATTAAAACATTTTTTGAACGATTAATTTCACATAATAGGTTAATAATTTGAAAACTCTCTCTCTTGAGACAAGACTGTCTGTTTTTATTAATTATTCAAAAAAGGCAAAATTAAAAAAACTTACAATAAAGTTTTTACTTTGTAGGATACCGTCTTGTCTAAGCTGTTGTTTATCTTCTTCCATCCTATGAAAAACACTATTTAAAGATTCCAACTGGTTTGAATAAATCTTCACTCTATGTCCATGGTAAGCAAACTCTCCTGTAAGAATAAATTATAAACTGTCAGTCTGTGTACCTCCTCATCGGCTGCAACAGATCAATAGAATGAGATGTAGCTTTCACGTTATGACTAGAGTTTGGAATAATTTTTTGTCCAATCACAGCGCAGTATTCTTGGGTAAATCAACAAAATATACAGCTCAGTAAATGATTTACAAAAAAATAATTTCATTTTAATGCAGTTATGAAAATAGGATGGCCGGGCGTGGTGCATGACACTAGCCTAAAGGCCTTAAATAAAGCAATAATATAACATATAAAAAAAAAATTAATCTGATACTCAGTCAAAGTGTCAAAATTTTCAACAAAGTAATCACAATTCAAATCAAAATGTCAGATATGGTTTAACATTTCAGGGTACATAAATGGCATATGTCTGAGTTCTCAAAAAAAAAAAAGGCACCAGCAAAGTGAAACTTTGAAAATGCAACCAAAGTAAACATTTTCATTTATCTCAATTGTCAAGCCCATCCTGTGATGTTAAAATTTCAATTACCAAATAATTTTTCAATTTCCAGTTTGTTGATGGATTTATAAATCAGCTCACACAACTTTGTAAATTTATAAAATTAATGCACTTGTGTTTGCCCGGGTTTGTTTCAGTGAAATACCGGCTGGCAGGCAATTAAGCATATTAGGAGTGTAGGGAGGAGCTAGGTGAAAGTCACTTCAATAAATTTAAAGTTAAAGTTATTGCAATGTTTTATTGAAGGATTAAACATTAAGTTAATGTAACTATGTTTCTCATGTACATTTTCTTTACGTATAATGAGTGCTTTACATTTGTTGTAAATAGATTTTCGTCTTTCGAAAGTGAGACAATGGCCAGCTATATGTAACTATACAAGTTACAGCATTCCAAAAGTTCCTTCTAGGGCACATCTTTCTATATATTTTATTGAAGTACAAACTACGACAGTCGAAGCAAATTCAGGCATTAGTATCTACAATATTTAATATTCCACGCACCTGTTACTACGTCACGCTAGATCTGCTTCTATATGGTCACATGGTAAGTTACACGCCAATACTTCCAGCAACAATATTAGCATATTTCTACGCTATGCAAACGATATGTAAATTAACATTCTTTCAGCTATTTGTCAAACTCATAATGCAAAAGCAAACGCATTGTCGGGCGATTTCTGCAAGTCCAACATGCAATAGATCTAGCTTATTTTGTATATGTGTGCAATAGCTTACCTAGCCTAATTAATTTGGCGTTTCAGTGTGACCCCTTTCACAGATCTGATATTTTATAACTGTCACACCATTTTCTAGAAGGCGGACAGCTATTAAATGTCAACCTGTACAATCGGTTTGCTTTTGAAGTGCAAATAGCGAGACTATAGCTTACCCAGTGAAGTTACCACATAAAGGGAAATAACCACAGTAACGTAAACATGTAGCGTGTACGGAAAAGAACGGCTATTGGTTGTTAGTTGTTCCAATTTTCAATATCACAACATTTAATTTATAACGGAAACACACCGAGAAATGGCTTACGTGCAGCATTGTTCAGTCAAGTGTGTCTGTACAATTTTAAGTGTCCCTTCCATGGATGGAACAATCAGGGAGATATCATTTATCTAGATACACACCAGAAAGGAATGTCACTTAACAAGTTCTGATAAATGCCATTAATTTTGATAAACATTCAAGGTTATTATTGTATAAAGAATAAAGTTTAACAAATGAATATTATGAAAAACCATACTAGTAATTCATACCAGATAACTTTTAATTATGGGATGGAACTTATTACAGCTAATTATGCATAAAACTCGTATAATATAGAACTGTTCTTCACAAAACATTACATGTGGAATTTTCCCGCCTTATGTCAATGTGTGTGACTCATACAACGGCTGTGATATTATTAGCTCTCAGCCAATGGAGAAGCTGCCAATCATTGTAGAGGCAAATTCAAATCTTGAAGCAGACAACACAAGTTTTTTTCCTGGAAATCACACTTTTAGACAACCAATGAACTTTATTTTTTCAGATTTTATGACATTTATGCTAAAGAATATTTGTGCTAAATTTCAAACAAATCTATACTTTAATTTTATTTAAATTTTGATTTAAACCTCTGATGTTGTTAGCTCTGTGTATGCAAAGCAAGTGGCCATTTGGTATGGTATGGTATATTAGGGTTTTATCGTTGGTACCGGTTTCCCATATGACCAACGCCCCCAGAAGAGTTTAGTTATTTTAGGTTTCGGGGGATAGTGCAAGATACAGAAAGCGTCCCAATTCCAGAGACACCCCTGGTTCTTTATCATGCCAGGTTTTCACCCATACATGGGACCTCGGTTTAAGTCTCATCCGAAAGACTGTTAGTAATTTTAGTTGGTCAGCCCTGGGAATCGAACCCACAACCCCGAGATTACAAGTCTCGTGCTCTACCTATTGAGCTATCCGGGCTGGCCATTTCTCTACCTGAGTCCTTTTTATAGTTCTTCCCTGGCCTTTAAAATTATTTTTTGTCCAATGGTATTGCAGTATTTTTCAAAAATGTTGAATTTCCTTACATAAACAAGAGCGATACACAACATAATTCGTTATTCAAATGAATACAAAAACAGGTTGTTTGCTGTTCCATTATTTCTAGAAAATACCAAAAAAGAAAAATACAAAATGTATGTTGTTACAATAAATTTGTACTAATTGATCTTAAAGAGTCAATGTTCACAAAAATATAAGGAAAACTTACTGAACAATGCCATCTATTATCCATCCTCGGAATAAATTTATTCACAGTAAACTACCTTACAACCTACTGACTGACTGAGTGGAGTTGTTTATCCTCGGTACTTTGCAGTAGTCATATGACCGAACCTACTCTTACAGCCTATGGATTCAAATTCCCTTTTCTTAGTGATGCCATGTGCGATTATTTTTGCGCCACCCTAAATTTGTACATGTGCTGCCACCATAGCCTCCAAATATATACTTCTACATCATATTAATGCAATGAAAATGTTTCATATTCCCTCGGAAACAGATCTAAATTTACCTGTCCCAAATAAGGAAGGTGACTAGCAAGCATATTTGACAATTACCGGTACCAGAGACCTACAAGAAAGGGATGCAGCTATCACGCCTGTCAGATACTGTAAATACAGTCTAACCTGCCTATAGCGGTCAGCAAGGGGACTCGGCGAAAGTGACCACTATAGACAGGTGACCACTATATCCAGGTTTAAATGATATGATAAAAATTTGATAAAATAAAACAATATCTAGTTACGGTAGGTTATTACATTACACATATGGCATATCAATTTATTTGATGCACTTATTAATGTTTTTAATGTAAAACAATATACAAATGTGCATGAACATAATTAGTTAACTTTCGTAGAGAAGTCTGTTATTTTCTTCTGATTTGTTGAAGCTGCAATCCCACACAAAATTGATCAGCAAGTTTTCGAGAACTATTCCCACATTCAAACGCTTTTATTACACGAACTCGCTCTTCTAACGAAAGCGCTTTACGTTTAGGTGAAGACATACCGGGGAAAAAATGGCATACAGACTGCCTTGTCATAGATTTTTATACCTGTTTATAATGTTTCAATAAACCTATATAGTTTTGATCAAACTAACGCAAAATCACGGGAATTCATAAAAAATCTCATGCATAAAGACGACGTCGCTCAATCATTGCTCAAGATAATCACTAAAATATCAAGCAAACCAAACAAACTCACCTAAATTATCTAATCCTTTGAAATTTATGTATTATTCACACATATTCAATGATCATAATCCACATTTAATGGGTTTCAATCAGCTGTTTATTTAATGCTTCCGGCTAATTGCCGTAATATTATTACTTGCATGATATATTTTTTAAAGTTCTCGTTCAAAACCCGTCACTGGCCGTTATATAATCAGTTCCGGACTAAAATAAGTGGCCGCTGACCGCGTTAAACAGGGTCACGCTATAAACAGGTTACATTTAGAGTAATTTCCTGCCGTCGCACCTTAGACTGACCGTTACAGACAGGGTCACGTTATATACAGGTGACCGCTAATGCAGGTTAGACTGTACAGTCAGATAAGCATACAAGAAATATGACCAGGGGTTTCAATAAAATTAGAGGCTCACCAAGTCTCTGATCAAGAGGTTGTCACATGTTAAAAGCCTGGTTATACATCAAAAAATGTCCATGCCAATTAACAACTTGCCAGGGGATATTATGTACATGATGTAATAACTATGTCATAAGGAATTAAAAGCTCTCTGGTTTAATAGAGCCATGATGCTCAGTGCAGATTTTTTGTGCTGTGTAACTGTCTATTATATGTCTTTTGAGATGTTTGCTCAGAACATAGTACTTCTAGCATGAGGAAAGCTGCGGTCTTGTCCTGAATGACCTTTGTAGATAAATAGAGAATACAAAGGCTGTTTGTACAGGTATGCCCCCCTTGATGCAAAAGTTGTACTATGCAAGTATGGGACCCCGGCATTCTGTCAAGATGTCCTTGATCGTCTGGTGGTTTATCCCACTGAAAGAGTACATCTTTCTTAAGTATTTCCGAGAGTGGATGCATAATCTCGGTTCATTTGAGTGCAATTTATCATCTGCATAGATAATCCTATACATACAACTGTCTTAAGCTCAGACATGTGTAAGCTGTTGCATATATCTCTTACTGCTCTACAATACATGCTCATTAAGGATGTAACCAAGGTATTTGACCTCAGATACCCCTACCATAAGTTTTCTTCTTTTAATCTTATAGTTCTACACTTTTCATGGCATCTTTCAAGCACAATTTCTTAGATTTGTATCATGTTCAACAGTGGAGCCATACACAAGTATATTATCAACAACGATGGCACAACCGGACAAACCTTCAAAGTACTCATCCATTCTATGTTAAATAAATCCTGGCTGCATTTAAGGCATTGGACAGCGTACATGTAGGTTATGATAATGTGAGTTCCAGCATTAAAAGTTGTCAAATGTGACAACTCATTATTCAAGGTCATACAACTAACCAATACCCTGACCTACAGTCTGTAATGTTATTGAAAGGGTTGGCATGTTGATGGGTGTTGTTTGGCATCTTATATAACTTCAGTAATTATAACTACGTTCATATAAAATATTTATTTACATATATACAAGTATCAAAGTAACACAATGTGTGTCTGCTCAGAGAGAGCGCTATACTACCACTGGCCTGGCGGGGAAACAATTCTATAAACAAGTGGTATCCTGTTACATTATACAACATACCCTTTCTTTCAAAAAAAAAAAAAAAAAAATACAGAATGTCTCATGAGAAACTTTTAGCTGCGAATATGTAACAATGTACAGTAAAATTTCAAGTTCATAATTTATAAGTAAAAAAAATCCGTAATCTATAATTGCAAGCATCAATTTTGAATTGTTTCACTGAAACTGTCAACTCAATTATTATTGAAACAACATGCTACACTGTCTGCCTAAAAGTTTATCAACTGTTAATTATGAAATGTTATTTCAAGCACTTTCTCCATTAACCTGTCACCTTTGCCAGTTATGGAAAGGGTACAGATTACTAGGTTTTATTACTTCACACCCTGATCTGCTGACATAGTTTCCTGGAGGGCTACACTCCGACTCTATCAGCATTATTCTCACATGAGGGTGGTGTAATACATTGTATTTGGGAATGCTATCAGAATCCAAATAATATCTAGATTTGAGCAAGAACTTTCTATTCTTGCGGTACAGTCTATTATATCATGATGGCCGTATATTAACAACACTTGTAAGCTTTAATGTTCCTTCCAAGGAAGGGACACTTAGAATTGTACAGACACACTTGACTGAACAATGCTGCACGTAAGCCGTTTTTCGGTGAGTTTCCATTATAAATTAACGTTGTGCTATTAAAAATTGGATGGAACCAACTAACAACCAATAGCCGTTCTTTTCCGTACACGCTACATGTTTACGTTACTGTGGTTATTTCCCTTTATGTGGTAACTTCACTGGGTAAGCTATAGTCTCACTATTTGCACTTCAAAGGCAAACTGATTTTACAGGTTGACATTTAATAAATAGCTGTCTGCCTTCTACAAAATGGTGTGACAGTTATAAAATATCAGATCTGTGAAAGGGGTCACACTGAAACGCCAGATTAATTAGGCTAGGTAAGCTATTGCACACATATACAAAATAAGCTATTGCACGTTGGACTTGCAGAAATCGCCCGACAATGCATTTGCTTTTGCATTATGAGTTTGACAAATAGCTGAAAGAATGTTAATTTACATATCGTTTGCATAGCGTAGAAATATGCTAATATTGTTGCTGGAAGTATTGGCGCAAACTTACCATATAAAAGCAGATCTAGCGTGACGTAGTAACAGGTGTGTGTAGTATGAAATATTGTACATACTAATGCCTGAATTTGCTAAGACTTTCGTAGTTTGTACTTCAATAATATATATAGAAAGATGTGCCCTAGAAGGAACTTTTGGAATGCTATAACTTGTATCTTTAATACATGATACAAGCGTAACTGCAATATACTAACTAACTCAAGTGATCAGAGCATGCATGTTATATATGGAATGGATAACAACTCTTGTGTGTAGTATAATAAGTATTCTATATAGAAGTTGTGTCCCTTGTCACATGTAAAGCCTAATTACACAACACCCTTTTTCCAAAGTCTGAAAGTAACTGCATATAAACTCGGGGTGTGCCTGTAACATTCACTGTTCCTAGATGAACTAAAATTAATTGATCTGTTTATTACTCACACACATATTTAATTAAAATGTCATGTGCAAATGACCCTGTGATATTTATGACACAAGCTAAATTTAATCACGTTCTCTGTGATTAACTAATTATGAAACAATCACAAATTTAAACAATCTGGCGGCTAGAGATTTGTAACATACATTTGAACTTTCAGCATTTGAACACTTTTCATTCTGACACAGTTGAAAGCCTGATTTATTGTTAGACAGTGTTGGCTGGCATTCAGTGACAGGAATATCAATTTCCTTAAAATCAAAATTCATCTCTTTGTTTAGTTTTACTAAATGCCTGCAATTATTGCACAAGATTGTACTTTTCGGTGTCTCAACAGCAAAAGATCTTGGTCATGAATCTTCCTTTAAAACTTTACCCTCAATGCCCATGTCTTTAACATATACCCCATCCCCTGGCTCCAAACAGATTCTTTTGCCCGTGATCTACAGTTATAGATCCCCTGGTGTGTCTTATATGTAACATATAGCCAAAATATCTGATATCATTTCAGCAGGAATAATTATGCTGTCATTCCTCATTAACAAGCCATTATTGACAGTAATTTCTGCATGAAATTGCCAATCAAGTTGTGAAACTTCACATGACTTTGATGCAGGCCACCCATTTTCAACAATTTTCTGCAAAGTTAACATGGTCTGACCTTTGTTTTGACCTAATTTCCTGCAGTCTTTTGAGCCTTGATAACTGAATCAACATACATTTCAGTTTCAGTGCAATTTTGCCTATCCTCAAATGTCAAATTGTCACACACTGGATTCTGCTAGGCTGGTATATTAACTGTTTACCAGGGATATGCAGAATGTTACATATAGAAAATTGCATCATTCTGAGTATTTATGAAAACTTAAATTGGTACTGGATAATTCATTGTAGGTTATTGCATAAGCAATGGAACATTAACCTGGCTTAGTGTTCAGTGACATTATTTTGTAAATGAGTTTTTCCCAATTTACATGCTCCTTAGTATAAATATTGATTAAGCCAAGTTAAAGCCCAAGGGCTTCTGTTTCTATTGGAAATATTTCAATACCTAATAGAATTGCATCAGTCATAATCTAAAGCCTTGAATTCATACGGTAGTCACTTGGGTCTTTTGAAGAATGGCACCAATGTCTTGTGGTCAGTGACAATAAACATTTCCCTAATTACAGGTCTTATGCTTTTCACAGCCATTAGTGTAACCCCAAGGGCTTCTTTTTCTATGGTACATATACCTTTGCTCAGTAGCAGGTGCCTTTGAGCATAGGAATACCAGTTTGAGATCACAATTGTCCTCTTTCTGGAGCACTTGACACCCAGTCAAATTGTTTTGAACTGTCCGCAAGAGTCTCTGTATTAGGTTTAATATAATGCTAAAAGTGGGGGAAACTTTCCTAGCTGTGTCACCATACCCATGAAACTACGCACACTGTGTACATCCTTAGGCGGTGGTAAGTCTCTTATGGCCTTGACCCTGTCAGGATCTGCAGCTATGCAGTTTTGCCTGACTATGTGCCCCACAAATTTGACCGTGGTTTTCTTGAACACGCATTTGTCTGGGTTAAGGGTCAAATTAGCATTTTCTATTTCTAATAAATTGTCCACATTTTTACCCATGGTATATATCAAAGTAACCTGAATGTCACCATCATCTTTGTGTAACTTAGATGCTGTTCTGTAGAATAGAAATCTTAGTTTCCATTCATCCCATTTACATGGCTTGGTGAAATCAAAATTTTAGGGAGAAATTAACTTTGCCATGTCACATATGATTTAATGTTAACTTTTTAGAAATCAATATTTCCAAGTCGCGCTTTTGTTGTTTTCTTTTCTTTTTGTTTGTTTGTTTTGTTGTGTCCCTTGTCACATGTAAAGCCTAATTACACAACACAGTCATTGCCAAATTGACCTGTTTTCCAATTTTTCAGTAACAGTACCTTGCTGTATAAGTACTTTGTCACCTATGCTTAAATCTGAATGAGATTTGCTGTTTCTGTCATAATACAATTTTTGTTTCGTTTTGCCATCTTGCAGTTTCATCCTTACATCTGTTGGATTAACAGCATTTGGTTGAAACTGTTTCTCAGATGTTGGGATCAAAGAATTTTAAATCTTCTACTAATAACATTTGTGAGGGAGAATAACTACACCAGTGTTTCTGCCAGCTATGAAATTTAAGGGGTCATTTGTGACCCCCTGTATCAGAATTTTGGGGTCAATTAGAAATTCCGAGGGTCAAACTCTTCAAAAGTCTGATGATTCTGGCTCTTAACAGGCACGTTTGATGAGTCAAACTCATACTTCAGATAATGACAGGAGTCTAAAAGTCCGATAAAAGCCCTGCAATATGTCTTGATTTCAATTGCAATATATTACTTATTGAAGAAAAGAGAAGAAGTAATAATTGGTTATTCAAGCTCATAATCGATTTAATCAATTATGAAAGTTTTCTGATCAATTATTCGATTATATTTGATCATCCTGACATCACTACTTGTCACAGATACCATATCTAGACATGAGCACGTAGCTTTGTTACAACTGTCACTGACTGTGCTAGATTCACTGTCAGACAATTTGTCAATCTCAAAGTACCGACTGTGTATGACACTTTTTCCTCCTCAGACTTGTCTTTAAGAGGTCTGCTGAATATAAGATCTACATGTCTTAGAAATTTCTCTAATTGTTCTGGTAAATTTGACATATCCCAGTTCATATATGGTGGAACAATTCATGCTAAATCCAATCCATATTTGTGATAGTTCTCTAATTGCATTATACAACACAGTCGAGCTAAATAAACACCTTTGCTGATCCAACTGAGGTAAGATGGCGCTAAGTGTCTTTGTGGGATAATGGAGTCCTTTAATTGCCTTATTTAAGTCTTTTGGGTCAATGACTATCCTAACCTTGTCTGAATTGGGCTTATCATGCTTACTGACCACAACATTTTAGAAATTAGAGTTGTTTGCTATGTTTTACTGCAATCTGCAAAGAAATTAGTAAACTTCTCCAGATATTAGTTGGGTACTTACAAGGGCAAACAACTCTTAAAATGTCAGTCTATAAAATCGGTTTGCCTTCAAAGTTAAAATGGTGCTAAAATTTAGGATGCTGATATGTTCTTCTCTCTTATTTCTGTCCACCTTAAACTGTTTAAAGATTATTGCCAGGTACTCAAATATTTAAGTGACATCTAAAGCAAATTCTGAGATATTTTCGTTTTGAGTCAGAATCTCCCAGAGGAGAGATATTGCCTGTACAGAAATAACACAATATCTCGATGCGTGTACAATTTGTTGGACAAATTGCCAGGGTGCCTAAAGATTAAAGTTTCAGTGAGCATTGAAAAAAATGAAAGCACTTGAACTGCCATCTTAATTTTGACACAATTAAACCATTTCCGCTGCGACGAATTATTGCAATAATTATCATGGTCTTCTGGTTACGAAAGATTTGGGTACGAATTTAGGTACAATGTCGCGGAAATATGTGACAATACTGATTTTTGCGTGGTATACACATGTACAATTTTCTAGAAAAAATTACCTGCTATTTTTGCGCCCATTAGACCACTTCCTAAAATTGCTATTTTTACCATTGTTTTCTTTAAATTTTTCCAAATATTTTCAATTTTGTTTGCACGGTCTTGTTTACCTAGGCGTTGTCAGGCGAAAAGTAAAGCGCCTTGCAGCCACAGAATAATAAATTTGCAAAACCTTTGAGGAAAAAATATTGCATACACAGGTAAAGGCTTTTAAAGCGGAGGATCGGGAGACATGGAGGATTAAATCATACTTCAAATGTTTACTTTCTCATAGAAATCAAATTTAGGATACTGAAAAATATAACAACTATCAATTTCGTACCCTTGCCAGTTCGTACCACCACCTGTTAGTCTCTCGAAGAGGCTGTTCATTGAGAGTAACTGGAGAATTTTAGCTGAATTAATGTCATAGCATGACCTTCATTTTGAAAGCACTTGTGAGAAAAAATGTGTGCAGTGTGTCAGAATTTTAACAGAATAGATTATTACCCCCAAGTCAAAGACTGCATGAAAATATTATGACCCACAGAACCATATATAGACATATCGGTCTGTGTAGTCTTATTAAATTGAAGCTGAAGCCAGCAAGATAGCTCAAGTGGATGCTTTCTTCTACGTCACTGAGGTTTGACAACAAAAAAAATATCAGATAAAAAAAACAGCCAAATTAACTATGTTAACCGACAAACCAATTATTGAAATAAATTAGAGCTTATAATATTTGTAAGTAACTGCCTGTTTTACATATTGTTGATATTTTAGCTTTAGTTCTCTTGTTCCTATCAGATTTTAAAACCTAATGGAAGCATGTCTTCATCAACTGCAAAGAAGCGGAAGTTAGATCACAACTCTCTAGCACTACAAAGATGGAATATATTGAAAGAGGTAATATAAGATAAAGGAGTTATCATGTTTGCCAGCAAATACTGTTGAGCAGCAGTCTGTATTAATGTATTGTTAATATTGTTTTTTTAACGATCGTAGCTTTCTTAAAGTTTTATATTATTGGAAAGCACGTAATAAAACACACAATTTATTCATTATTTTCAGTTTAGTTAAAGTTCAAAATGAAAAATTCATGAACACATAAACTTGCACTGTTTTTATCAGTGGTTATAGCACTAAGACTAATAGAGTAAAATCCCTTGTTGTACTAGCACTCTTATTCTGAGTCACAAAGTTGACAGAATTTACTTGTACGTAATGTGATGAAAAATTCATGAATGAAATAAAAAATCTCTGGTCAATGGTAAAGTTCATTTTTCATTTTTGACATTTAATGATTTTTAAGTGCTATCTTTCCAAATTGAAAGTGACCATTTCTGGAAAGATGCAAGTATTCACGACTGTGCGAGACGAATGACTTTGAATCTAACATGAACTGTTTCCTACCTAGATTCTATTTAGTGGTAGATCATCGTTGCTTACAAGTGAGAATGCAGCATCAGTACGACGGTTCAAGTCTTTCGGACTTCTTAGCACGCAATTAGAGAGCCGAAAGAAAACACAGACAAGGAAGTAAACTGGTTTACCTATACAGCTAATAGTTGGCCACATTTTAAAATGCATATCAGGTATTTAAACTTGTTTAACTTGTATTTTCATTTTTCGTTTGCCTGATCGGACATATGATGTTACAGCACTGGTCGCCCGTCAGTCTGTCCATCCATTAGCCATTTCTATCTGGAGTCATATCTACCACATTGGTAATACAATTTTAATCAAACTTTCTGGAAATGTTTACAACTGTATAGAGTTGATGCCCCTTGAATTGCTACAGGAACACAGGAGTTATGGCCATTTGGAAACTGAATGCAAAATTGTGTCACTGATTGCAGTTGTTCACTTGGCCATAAAAGTAGATTGTCACAGGTGTGGAAAAGCACAGCCATTACTATTGTAGAGGTCACTGTGAAATAAAGAAGAAAATTGCACAAGTTTACTTAAGTACATGCTAAACATGCTAAAGAATCTTGTGATTTTATCTGTTTTGATATCAAGGACACATCATGATTCCCACATTGAACAGGCATATGTAGCTTTAAGAAACATTTTTTAATTGAATTGATAAATGCTGTTCCTATATCATAGACATTATGTGTAAAAAAAACCAAACAGTTTGATGTTTGCTGTTTTAATTAATATGATTTAGTGAAAAAATGGGGATCAACTTGTATTATCACATTGGAATAAAACTATGTGTGCGCATGCCACAATGCTCATCAGGTCTCACAAGGTAGATAACTGAAAACATGTAGAACCAAATCATCATGTGGGTACATGTATGTGCAAGCTTATATATCAGAGCTCAAATTCTTGACTATTTTAATTTTTTGCAGTCATTTAATGGACCATATTAATCGAGAGGCATTGACGGGATTTAATAACACCGGAAATGTTTGTAAGTATAATCAGTAACCATGGCAACTGCTAAGTAATTGTATAAATGGCAAAATCTATAATATACCGCTGTACCTGTATATACATAACTTAATGTTTTTTTTCAGTGGAGTTGATCTTGGAGCTAATTAACTTAGATGTTTGGTGTTTCAGTTTGTCTGGCCATCTGTTTGAATATTCATCTGTCTGTCCATCTGTTTGTCTGTTCATCAGTCTGTCTGTTTATCTTTTTGGCAGTCTGTCTGCATGTCTGTTCATCTGTTTTCAGTTCAGATCTTCTATCTGTCTGTTTGATATTGAATATGTCCGTCTGTTTGTTTATTTGCTGTTATATGTCTGCCATCAGCTGCTAACATCTGTAATGTTTCATCCTATGATAGATCATTTCGAATCTGATTGTATTAGCTTGTTAATGTACAGTTAGTTTTTTTCAAAACAGGTATCAAAGTAAAATACAAACTTGGATGAGATTGTAAATGATAAAAACAACTGTATACAATAGCTGCAAAATATGAACAGACAAGGACAAGTTATAGCAATTAACAGCTATATGTTATATTGTAGGTGTATGGCCATCAGAGGAAGTTCTGGCATATTACTGTATGAATAACAAGGATATATTTAGGTAAATTTTTTTGTATCTTCTGCAAAATAACGTAACTGTTTAATGTAAATCACTTTTAATTTGCGAGACGAAAAAATCTTTCGTCAATTCAGGAGACCAAGAATTTGCAAACAAGCTATCCCATCTTTCCTGTATGTTTCCAGAAATCTTTTATTTGAATAAGTAAAATGATGAATGCACGAACAAATGCTCTTGCGAAAAAACATGAAAATAAAGTTCTTGCGAATATTTTATGATTTACAGTAGATGGAATGGGTTTACAGTGAGTCTGTGAATCCGGTTAAAAGATGGTTTAGAGTAGGGAGAATTTGACATTGAAATATAAAATTTTAAACTGGTAAAATCATGGACCTACATAGGTCCATGGTAACATTAAACATAAAATATTCTTAAATCTGGCTAATGTCAGATACACATACAAACATTTTCTGTCCATACAACAAATTTTCTTTTGGTTCACTTTGTGCCATCTACTGTTAACTTGTTAGACATGTTACAGTTAACATTTGTCTTTGTTTTCTTTACAGTGGAAAATCTGTGATAGAACTGGGAGGTGGTATGACATGTCTAACAGGAGTTGCTGTAAGTGTATAGGCTTGAGAAATTCCTCAAGGATTTGATTTTTCACTGATTTGCAAAGTTCCACAGTTTTAGTTTTATCATTATGTCATTACCAAAGATCGTCTTAAATACTGTTAAAGTCTTTATATCCGAGAGTTGTTTATGTCGTGATTAAAAAATTTTCTATGCAAATTTTTTAAATCACAAGTGAGCACTATGTTAAATATAATCTTTGTTTGTTAGCTATTTGATTGAGTTTGATGAATTTGCGAAGCGTTTCATTCAAATTAGCAAAAATAAAAACCTTGCAAAAAAAATGACTTTTACAGCATTCGAATAATATTTCGAATTACATGTTCATGTTTGAATATTGTCTCTATATACGTGTTAAGGTGTACACTCTTTACTTACAGCTAAGCATAATGTCAGATGTTGCGTACATGGAACTTACCGATGGGAATGAAGATTCTGTGTCAAGTAAGTATTTCTGCTACTTTTTAGCTCGACTATTCGAAGAATAAGGAGAGACGCCTACCCCCTTGCACCCGCCCCCCCTCCCCCCCCCCCCCCCCCCAGCCCCCCCCCCCCCCCCTCCCGCCCGTTGGTTAAAGTTTTCATAAAGTCAAATATCTTGAATACTATCAAAGGTATTGACTTGAAACTCAAACTATATGTTTACCATCAACATCTTCACCTGAGGAAACAATCCCCATAACTCTGTTTTGATTTTTGACGTTTATGCCCCTTTTTAACTTAGAAATTTTGGTTAAAGTTTTTTATAAATTCAAATATCTTGAATACGATCAAAGGTATTCACTTGAAACTCAAAGTATGTGTCTACCATCAACATCTTCACCTGAGGAAACAATCCCCATAACTCTGTTTTGATTTTTGACAGATTTATGCCCCTTTTTAACTTAGAATTTTTGGTTAAAGTTTTTTATAAATTCAAATATCTTGAATACTATCAAAGGTATTGACTTGAAACTCAAAGTATGTGTCTACCATCAACTCTTTGCCTGAAGAAACAATCCCCATAACTCTGTTTTGATTTTTGACAGATTTATGCCCCTTTTTACCTAAGAATTTTTGATAAAAGATTTTATAAAGGCAAATATTTTGAATACTTTCAAAGGTATTGACTTGAAACTCAAATTATGTGTCCACCATCAACTCTTCACCTGAGGAAACAATCCCCATAACTCTGTTTTGTTTTTGTTAGATTTATGCCCCTTTTTAACTTAGAATTTTAGTTAAAGATTTTTATAAAGTCAAATATCTTGAATACTATCAAACGTATTGACTTGAAACTTAAAATGTATGTTTACTATCAACATCTTCACCAATGTTTTTGATTTTTGACATATTTATGCTCCTTTTTACTTAGAATTTTGTCACAGTTTTTCCAGACATTATTAGAAATACTCGAAATGGCTTACTTTTTGAAATGTCATAGAATAATTATGCGCATGCAGCGGGCATGCTTTTTTAATTTTAAACTATCATTTTGATATGTTACAAAGTTATTCATGATCAAATATACAAGGTCATGTATTTCTTTGAAATTATCCCCCTTCCCCCCCAGTTGCCCCCGCTTACAGAATCCAGAGTAAGGCAACGCATGTATTGTTTTTACTTTACATAGGTCTTTGAACAAGTTTCATTCTTTGCCTTAATTCTGATAGACAATTACACAAAACCCTGTTCTTAGACAAAAAAAAACATTTTACCGACAAGCTTTCGAATAGTCGAGCGTGCTGTCATGAGACAGCTCTTTTTTCTTGAAGCACTAGTTTGTTGTATACAATTTATGAAACATGTCACGACAAGTAAAATTAAATTGTGATCATTATTCACCTTTTGCCAGCCCTTTTTTTGTTGATTATATCACTTTAGGTAATATAGTGTGACCAGAATATATCAGATTATTTGGATACATTGAGGTAAATGCAGTTTTTTAACTGCCCTCACGTATATTATGTTACAAATCATTGGCAAAAAAAAGTATTTGTGTAATGTTGAAACATTTTTGTTTACGACTGAATTTTTTTAATATCAAGGCACTGGCATTTTCTAGATTTTAATTGAAAAATTTGGCCATATCAGTTTTGAATTTTCTTATATAAGATATCTTAATATGAGGCTTATCCATTTTAACAGGGTTTGTAGTAAGTATTTGCAAGGCTTTTATCGCTGGTAGGGACTTACAATGAATAAGCATGGACTTAGTTAGATGTCATAAAGGCATGATAAATTCTGTTAGTTCTTGGTACAGTTTGCCAGAAGCTCTCATGCATATGTTATCTTCTTTTTCAGCTAAAAATAAAGGAGTGATTTGTAGATTACTAGATTTTTTAATGAAAATATGGAAATAAGACACATCCATACAGTCTGATCATGATCTCCACTGTCTGCTACTGAAACAGTAAATTTTCATTTAGCATCCCTTCAAACAATAAATGGTGTTGTCCAAATTGAAATATGGACAAGTCCATCCTAGAAATATAAATGTGTTAGGATTGTATTTTATTTATGAGCTCATGAACATTTCAGTAAATTAGGCTTTTCCTAGTTATTTCAACAAAAATGAAGCATTTATGAAATATGGATAGTAAAAATGTTCAGCTCTTATATTGTGTTATTTGTCAGAGTTTAGTGCTCATTTCAATGGTATTCAGTCATTTTTACAGACAGGCAGTTTACCCTACCATCCTTTCTAGGGAGACCAGTACTAGAACCCTATCTTCCACAAGAATCTGCCAACTTTCTCACATAAAGAGACATAGTATTCAAGTCAACAACTCTGATAAATTGACCATGAGGGCAGATTCACAATATTCATGTCAAAACTTATTTTCATTTAAGAAAGTTCATATTTTTAAATACGCATGTGTTTATGACTGCTAGATATTGTCATTGCCTGTTCATAAAGTTCCGATTAATGGCTCAGCAATCGAGGTCTCAAAATTAGGTGGGACTTACTTTAGTTAGAGAATTCCTGCAATTGGGCAACAGAATTGTTATTTCTTATTTTCACAGCCAGTTAGTTCAAGTAGCATTTGTTGACATTTTGCCTTACTGGCTTTTCGACACTTTCCCTATTATCTCCGCCAATAATCAGAGGCATTTTTATTCAACAGTGTTGTATTACCTGAAATCCAAACTCTTGGGAAATGTACAAAGATATTTTGCATTTTCAACAATCGAAACAATTTATTGTTTTTACATGTAATTATTTCATCCACCTATATTGTTACTCTTGTAATAATCTGTGACAAAGTTCGTAATGTACTGTATTAAACTAAATCATTACAATGTATGGCATTAGGAATCAACTTCGGGGGGAAATATTTTCCTCTGCCCAGCGGTTATGGGTTTACAGACTTCTACAGTGAAATGAATTTATGTAACTAACAATACACAGCTGTAGGTTAGGCAATCTCACAATAAGTTATCAATATTGATTACGCAAGTCATTTCATTGAATGCAGATACAATGCATGATGCATTGTTTACTGTAAATGTTGATTTAGAAAAATATTTAGGAGATAAAAACTAAGAGTAGAAGGCGTTAATTATTTAGACTTAAATGATTGTAATTTGTTGACATATATACATGTATGTGCAATTTGTTTATGTGTTGTTATTAGCACTACTGTCTAACCGCAGATGCTGTTTATTACAGCGGATCTAGCATAAAATCCTTTCTCGAATTAGTATTTGTTAGACAGTGGTGTCATTGTTACGTATAGCTATGTCCAGAGAATAACAAAAACATTGTGTAATTGTAATGTATGGACAATAGGCTTAATTTACAGTTTTAAATTGAGAACTGTTCAAGTAAATAAAAAGTGTCATGTACACAGTTTGTAACTTAAATATTATGAATTTGATATACCCGGTATGTCACACATTGTTACTATGATATCAGTTTATTATTGAACTTTGATACATAATGTTCTGAATAGAGAATTATTTCAGTTTTTAATATGTGTACATGTTTAATACATATTTTCAGACTGCATAAATTGGAAATTGAAAGAAAGCCTATTGTCTACAAATAGCTGATATATTATATACATGTATGTTTATTAACAAAATGTACATTAGCCATACTAATGGACACTTGTGCATTTTGAATTGTATGCTCAATGGTAAAATGACAATTTGATTAAATCTGCTATAATTATTAAATAATTAAGGCCATCACATGTTTATCATCTGATAAATCATGGTTCAGGTATGCAGGAATATAAACCATGTGATACAACACTCTTTATGATTTAATATCCAATCTTAAGAACAAGGAACCATGTTATATCAGATGATAAACAGCAGGAAGGTCTTGATTATAGGTACATGTACTTTCATTCTAATATACACATAGAAATAAAGTTAATGAAGTTATTGCTTTGTAATGAAGCAGCATTTATGGGACAAAATTTGATGTCATTATGATCTCCCTAGGATCTTCACCTCAAACTACTCTAAGGCAAAAAAGATGTGTGTTTCTCATCTCCTGACTGACCATCACTTTTTACTACCAATCTCAAACTTTTTTTTATGAGCAAATAATCAAAAAGAACAATTTTCAAGTGTTTCAGAGCAATAAAACCACAAAACTTTTGACCAAACAACCTTATCTTTTTTGGCAAAGAGACTGGAAACACATATGGTTTTCTTCTTTGTTCAACTTACTGACACATCAAGCCATGATTCAATGTTTATAAAATTTTATTTTATTTTTTTGCTATGAGGAGAAGAGGGATGTGCCTGCTATTTCGGGGGGAAAAGTAGTTTTATATTTGGGCGTAGAGGAATAAAAAAGTCCAGAGTTAAAGTCAGAGGAGAAAATTGCATGATTTGAAAGAATTTCAGAAGGCAATATGCCTGTAAAATGGCCCTGCTAATAGAAGAAAAAAAGGTGAAAATTCAAAATCTTCAAATCAGTTCCACATGACAAAAAAATAAACATTAATTGGCACATAATATTTTTGGTTTACAGTATTTGCCTATGAGCTCATCTGCACATGTATTTGCAATGACTTAAATGGTAAGACAGTGGTGTACAGAATAATGTTATTCAAAGATACAATTTATGCCTATAAAAAATATTTTACTTTAATTGCATGATCATTTCAGTTAGTCACACTACCATGTTTCTGAATATGGCAATTAAATTTTTAAATATTTAAAATAAAGAAATAACCATTTTACTTGCTTGTAGATCTAGATAAAATCATCAAAAGAAATAGCCAGCAGTTTAAGGACACAACAGTATCCAGTAGGTAAGTACATCATGAAGCTTGCTGGCACTATTTTGTCTGCTTAAGACAGTTTAGCAGAGTATTACCGGTAATTTATACTTACCCTGTAATCACTCTTGAGACTCACTCCAAATGAAATCAACTTAAAAGAGAGACAGAGGTAATGTGGAATTACCTGATGAAATGGGACAATGGGCGTGATTCTCAAGAAGAGACATGTTTTCATAGTTTCAGACACTGTTATGGTTTAAAGCAAAGCTTAGGTTATAAAGAAATAATGGCAATAAAGACTGGTTTCTTTATAGATGTAAAAGATTTTGACTCGGTCTTCACAGATGTAAAAGTCTTGATCTGTTCCGTACCTACAGTGTTAATTCCTCACGTACGGTGTGTATAAATTTGCTTGTTAGCCAATGTGGAAATGTACCTTATTTTTCAGAGTGTTACGATGGGGTAGTGGTGATATTGATGAAGATCTCAATGGAACTTTTGACTTTGTTTTATGTGCAGATTGGTAATTATATTATCACATTGTGTCATTAGGAAATAATTAATCAATAGTCATAATTCATTGTTATCATTTTGCACATCTCAAAGGATACACCAAAACATATGTGTCTGTGTTATACATATGTGTCTGTGTTATACATATGTGTCTGTGTTATACATATGTGTCTGTGTTATATATATGTGTCTGTGTTATACATATGTGTCTGTTATATGTGTCTGTGTTATACATATGTGTCTGTGTTATACATATGTGTCTGTGTTGTACATATGTTCATTTCAGAAAACAAAACAAACTGTAATACTGTAAATTGGGTTATTTTCACTTGACAAAAATTTAGTGCTTTGTGTGCAGACAGACTCATTTGCATATTCTATTATAGCGAAAGGACAATTCTCTTAAAGTCAATGTGATATGAACCTTTCATGAGAATTTTAAATCAGCGAAATGGGAAATTCGAGAAAATAGAGAAAATTAAATGATCGTGCATAATACCCGATTTACATTAGAGAGATGCCATTTTACGTCTAAACCGACATCAGTTGTACACTGATGTTCTTGCGACTTAGATTACTTTACCATTATTGTTTTCATTCTATAGTGAGGAATTTTACTGGATTGTGAAAGTTGGTATTGAATGTACTTTTAAAACTCGTGACAGGATTCAAACCCCCAATCTTACCATTTGGAGTGGCAGTTGGTCAGCCTCCATTGTCAAGTGGTTAAAGTTGCTGACTTCAAATCACTGTAACCTCATAATCTCATTGATTTAGGGTCACGAGTTCAAGCCCTACTACCAACCATGTCTCTTTAGGGTTCTAGTACTGATCATTCGCGGGAATGATAGTTAAGTAAACTGCCCCCCCCCCCCTCAAAAAATGGCATAAAATGGTTAACACAGGCTTTA
Organism: Saxidomus purpurata; assembly: GCA_022818135.1. NCBI lineage: Eukaryota > Metazoa > Mollusca > Bivalvia > Venerida > Veneridae > Saxidomus > Saxidomus purpurata. Next base: position 41,804,683 of record JAFMSR010000001.1, on the reverse strand, counting down.
AACCAGTATCTATCAATCTACCATCTGAGTAGCACTTGTGTCTTCCAAACTATGAGTCTTTATTATACATTTGCTGTTGCTGTTTCCAAAGAAAATAATGACATGTTAAGTCGGGCAATTTAATTTTCTTGAGATGCTTCGGTTGTAAAATTGGTATCAGCAGCAGTATATTGTTACAAAATAACATGAGCTTTGTTTTGTAGTCTGCATCTTCTACATCTCCATAAATCTTCATGTTTGTTTTCAGCTTTTTCTTTGAAGAAGGGAGAGAAGATCTTGTAAAATTAATTCATCAGTTATTAAAACATGATGTAAGTTTACTTTTGACTTCAATTTCCATAAACATGTATATAGTACCTCAGAAAAATGTTGTTATTGTTTTGATATAATTATAAATTATGAAATGAAAAGAGATGTAACAAGTGACGAAAGATCTTTTAATTTTTTTCTTAATATCAATAACTGAGTTAAGTTAAATTACTTTTTATGTCTATTATACAGGGTGAAGCAATTTTATTTGCTCCAAGAAGAGGAGACACATTTAACGCTTTTGTGGATCTAGCTCAAGATCTGTTTGACACCTGTGTGAAGGAGAGGTACGATGATGCTGTCTGGGATACACATTGTAAGGTAAGAGAAGCTCCAATCTTCACATAGTATTGTTTAGTGTTTGAAAGTTCATCCACCTAAAGGTCACAGTCTCTTACATGTCTCCCTCATAAGAGTGTTACACATACCCTGCTAAATTTCTGAAATGGACTTGCCCATCCTTCAATATGGACTGTACCATTGATTGTTTAAAGGGGTGGTCAGTGAAAATTTGCTAACTGAATAGTACAGATCATGATCACACTACAGAAATATGCAATGCTGTTCATGATCTGCTTTTATCACATAGACTGAATCATTCACCAACAGCTGGGTAAATGTTCATACTGCTCTTAGTTTAGATATGGGTAAATATTCATACAGCTCTTAGTTTAGATATTTTAGAATATATTTTAGATAGTTTAGATATTTTCTGTTTTGTTTCCAGATGAACGAGAAGGGTATTGAAGCCTATGATTCCAACATTCATTATCCACTGTATCTGCAAATGTCGAAAAAGCATTCACGGGAAAATAGTTCGGACAGATAAATCATCGGTCATCAAATTGAATGCAGCTATCTGGTACAAGAATACTCAAAAGAACTACTCCACAGTGTCATGACACATTTATATGTAAAACTTGTTAACTAGGTAATGTGAAAATGGTCTTCACTTTTAGAAACTTTACTTCACTAAATAATTTGTTATTGTATAAAAATGAAAATATTTTTCTCATAAAGTAGAGAAAATCTAATTTGGAACATAGGGAAGTTGAGTGCAGTGAAAATTCATGAGTAAGCCACCCTTAATGAAGGGCACTCTTTTAGACATTCACTTAATTATGACCTTTCCTTGATTAAGACCACCCTTTTATTATGGTCACCTTAAATTAAGGAACCCTAAAGACAGTTCTTAAGACCACCCCTTAATTCAAAGCAACCTTTATACATTCCCTTAAATCAGGCAGCCCTAAATTATAGCACCCATTAGACATTCCCTTACTTAGGACCATTCTGATTAAAGACTACCCTTAATTAAGACAAACCTTGATTTAGATTAGTTTTTAGCTCACCTGGCACAAAGTGCCAGAGTGAGCTATTAGGATCACTCTCCGTCCAGGGTCCTTATGTCCGTCAACCATTTCCTTCAAACGACATCTCCTCTGAAACCACTTGGCCAATGTTGATGAAAATTTGCAGGGATGTTTCTTGCATGAAGCTCTATCAATGTTGTTCAAAGAATTCCATTCAATGCAGAACTCTGGTTGCTATGGCAACAAATAGGAAAAACTTTAAAACTCTTCTTCTCTGAAACCACGAGGTTTAGAGCTTAGACATTTGGCATGTAGCATTGTCTAGTGGACCTCTAACAAGAGTGTTCAAATTATGACTCCTGGGTCAAAATTGACCCCACGTGGGTGGTCACTTAGTTTTGCATAGGCTTTATATATGAAAAACTTTAAAAATCTTTTTCTCTGAAACCACAAGGCCTAGAGCTTAGATATTTGGCATGTAGCATTATCTAGTGGACCTCTACAAGGATTGTTCAAATTATGAGCCCCGGGTCAAAATCACTGGGTTTTACATAGGCTTATATAGGAAAAACTTTAAAAATCTTCTGAAGCTCTATCAGAGTTGTTCAAAGAATTCCATTCAATGCAGAACTCTGGTTGTTATGGCAACAAATAGGAAAAATAAAAAAAAATCTTCTCTGAAACAAGGCCTAGAGCTTAGATATTTAGCATGTGGCATTGTCTAGTGGACCTTGACTAAGATTGTTCAAAGTATGACCCCTGTGTCAAAACTGACCCTGCTTGAGGGTCACTTGGTTTTAAATAGGCTTATGTAGGAAAAAATTAAAAAATCTTCTTCTCTGTAACCACAAGGCCTAGAGCTTAGATATTTAGCATGTAGCATTGTCTAGTGGATTTCTATTAAGATTGTTCAAATTATGTCTCGCAGGTCAAAATTGACCCTTGCGGGTGGTCACTTAGTTTTGCATAGGCTTATATAGGAAAAACTTTAAAAATCTTCTTCTCTGAAGCCACAAGGCCTAGAGCTTAGATATTTAGCATGTAGCATTGTCTAGTGGACCTCTACCAAGATTATTCAAATCATGACCCCCTGATGTCACTTGATTTCACATAGACTTATATAGGGAACACTTTTAAAAAACACAAGACCGACAGGCAGATTATGAATATTTGAAATGTTACTTAGCATTCTGTAGTGGACCTCTACGAAATATGTTAGAATCATGACCCCTTTCATTACAGCCAATGGTAGTCAGGTGAGCAATACAGGGCCATCATGGCCTTCTTGTTGTTAGTATATGTATATTGTTACAAATGTGTTGTTTTAGTTGTAAATTTAAGCATATTTTAGTTTAATTGATCTCACTAATTTGGTCAGTTTGCTTTGAAGACCACATTGTCCAGTCAGGTATGTGGTCTTACAGGGTAATGTTCACGATGATTTAATTTTCACTATCTTCATTAATTTACCATTGAAAAATCTCGCGAAAGATTCATTTCACATAGATTTATAAAATATTATTGTTCATTGTGTAACAGACAATGTTTTGCTGTTCTCATGCGTAGTGCGCATTACAATGACAAAGAGTTATTTATTAGACAATAACAACGCTGAAAAGGATTTTTTGTCATTTCCAACATGACTGGATATCACAAAAGGTGAATAAAAATGCAAAGAGTTATTTTCTACCCTGATATCTATTTATCGTCATACGGCATAATATGACACCATTTTTGACAGCATATCAGCCCAAGCATTGTTTATGGCACAATAAAACCTATTTTTTCTACTCTTTGTATTTGAAGACAAAACTGGGAGTCATGTGACAATTTCTATTAATCTAAGAGTGAATAAGTCTGTCTGATATCATGAAATTTTTGTCACATGAAACTTACCCACCTTACAGTAATGGAATAAGATTTTTAATTTCTTGTACAAAGAACCTGCTACAGTTAGTGTTACAGTAATATGTTAATGTATTTCTAGACACTGAAGACTTTTTATTTGGCACACACATTACAAGTACTGTATGTGATTATAAACATGTGTCAGTTAAATCTTTCAAAAGAATTACTTTGAATGAAATTAAGCTTACATGTATCAAGAATCCATGCATAATTGCATTACTTTTTAGCTCGACTTTTCTATGAAAAGGGGAGCTATCCTACTCGCCCCCCGCCGCCCGCGCCCTCCCCCCCCCCCCCCCCCCCCCCCCCCACACCTTGGTTAAGTTTTTCGCACCACCCCACTTTTATTTCAAAAGTATTAGAGGTATGGCTTTGAAACTTACCATACTTGTTTACCATCATAACCTCCATCTACAGACAAGAGTACATAACTCTGTCAATGTTTTTGACAGAATTATGGCCCTTTTTTACTTAGAAAGTGTATTGAGCTTGGTTAAGTTTTTCGTACCACCTCACTTTATTTCAAAACCATTGGAGGTATTGCTTTGAAACTAACCATACTTGTTTACCATCACGACCTTCATCAACAGACAAGAGGACATAACTCTGTCAAGGTTTTTGACAGAATTATGCCCCCTTTTTGACTTAGAAAATACTTGAATATGGGTAAAATCCACTTATTGTCTTAACCCTTTGAGATATTGCTTTGAAACTATTAATGCTATTTCACATCATTACCCCCATCTGTACGCAAGAGAAGGTAACTCTGTCAGGGATTTGTTTTAAAAATTAAGGCCTTTTTATCGACTTAGAATCTTGGTTAAGTTTTTTGTACCAGTCCACTTTTTGACTGAACTGTTTGAGATATTAATTTGAAAGTTGGAATACTTGTTTACCATCATGATTCCCAAACATGGGCAGGAGAAGGTAATTCTGTCAAGGATTTTATCTGAATTATGGCCCTTTTTGACTTAGAAACTCAGTTAAAATTTTCATTCTTGTCCACTTGTTAACTTAACCATTTGAGATATTACTTTGAAAGTTTGAGCACTTATGTACCATCGTAAGACCTATCTGTAAGCAAAAGAAGATAACTCTGTGAAAAATTTTCTTGATTTGTACTTAGAAATTCCTGGTTAAAGTCTTGTGCCCGCCCTTAACTGTCAAAGTTTTGTTTTTTGGCGCATAAAAAAGTCGAGCACGCTGTCCATGAGTCTTTTTAATTAACGTTGTATGTGTCTTTCGGATTTTTTTTTGATTTTTTTTTTCTGTATTTTATAAGAGAAAATCACATTTTTTAACTATGATGTATGTAAATTTACTATAAATTCAGTGTTTGAAGTTAAAAACTGTGTTGCTGGAACTTCTTCTAGATGCAGAAATGAATTGGTACTTTTTAGAAGCAAAAATGTTAAAGTCACATATTACTTTTTTGTACACACTATAGTACTGTTCTGTTGTTTTTTGTTTTGCATTTATTTATTCCATTTATATACTAGTGTAAAGTACAACTTACACTGTTGTTAGAAATTAAATGCATTCCATGTAATAGTATCTTCAGAATGAGCTCAATTTATACAGATGTTTTGAGAAAGAATTTATTATTTATTAATAATTTGCTCAGTTTCCAATTTGATACTACATAATTATGTGTTGAAAAATCTTGAGAAACAGTCAAATACCCAGTGGAAAAGGAGAATTAATTTCATATAACACACAAAGTATGGTTGATCCTGTGTTTAGTGGTCACCTCAGTTAAACACACAGTAACCTATACAGGGGTGTGTTTAATGGATACTTTTGTATTAAAGTCCCAGGATCACTTTGAATTTACTTAAATAAAAAAATTAATTAATGATAGAACTGTGCTGTATTCACTCTAAAACAATGCTGACAATATGCCTTTCTTTCATATTCAAGATTTCTTCTTAAAAACAAGTTGCCAGTAAGTTGTCATTGAAAAAAGTATTGCGCTATATTACTGACATGCACTTTAGCAACATTATAAATGTTTTTGGTACAAATAAAGGACAGTTTCGCAGGTAAGACATCTTTCTTGGTAAAATAATAACTATTTTTTTACTTGAAACATCCAAAGTGCTCCTGGGACTTTAAACAAACTGTATTATGTAGCAACCTGTTCAAAGTGACACCTCATGGCTGGATGCAGGTTTGACTGTACTTTATAATAGAAGCTTATCACTTACATGTAAGATCCAGGGACATGTACTTTGTTAATAAAAAGACATTCCTGAAGAAAAATAATTAGATTTGTAACATTCCAAAGTTGTTATATTTGTATTGTTGAAATTTATTGTTACAAAAACTGGTGAACAAATACCCATAGGCAGATAAAATCTGATATTTTTTGTAATAAAAATAAACTGCATGATAATATGATCTGAGTTTTATGCAAGTGGTGACAACGTTTCATTGTTTGACAGTGTTGTGGTCTTGATTGTTAGTTTAATTTGTTTGGTCATAATTTAACCCTACTCATAGAATGCAGTTGGAAACATGCATTTCTATACCATCATTAGAATTTATGTCATGTTGTTCTTTCTTGTCAAAAACTTTGAATGAACGGACATTTTTTGTCTCAGTTTAGTCATTAAGTCAGATAGAGGTATGAGGAGGCAGTTTTACTGGGGCATTATTCACTTCTAGTGATAGGTAAACCATCGAGGACTGAAAATATACTCTGGCCATATTCTTCAAACCTTGGAACATTATAAAAAAGATTGTATATATATTCCACAAATTTCCACTTTTTGACCTAATTTAATTTTGCTTTCCAAAAGCTGTTTATATTTTTTTTACTTGACTAAGGTTTTTATATAGGTTTATATAAGCTTCTATCAATTGAGATATTGTTTGTTGTGTTTGTCTGTGATTATAGATTATAGATGCATGTAGTTATTTATAGTATTTTGTTCATAGTTGTTTAGTAGTCCAGTCAGCGTTTATATTTTTATCCTATTTTATCCAACATTATATGCAATTTTGATTGTGTTCTTTTCTCTTTTTATTATAATTTTTTTCCAACCACAATAAAACATTCCACCTGTGACAGTTGCTTGTGTTTTTTTTTCTCAGTTTGTTTAAAAAACAAGAAAAAAAAAATTTCTTTCTTGCAAGATGTAAAGTTTAATGCTACTGCTCTTAACCCTTATAAGTATTATTATTAAAACTTGCAGCATTGATATCTACAAAGCCTATTTCAGGTGGAACAAAAACACTGAGTAGAAATTGTTATTAGTTTGAGTTGTTTCCCTTGATAATTGAAATGCCATCCGTCTCCATTGAAATTTTTTAACATACGTGCCTGCACCAGAAGTCGATTTGACAGAAACATTCCTTTAGGAGGATTGTTCAAGGGACTGATTCGTCAAAAACATGAGTGTCAGAAGTTTGGCAAATACACTATAATTATGTGAATAAGATAGTTTTCAAATTAGTTCACTAGAATGAATTTTATGTAGCCATCTACCAAGATCATTCAAGAGATGCTGATTTGTTAAAAACATGGTTTGTCGGTATCAGGGATCGTTAATATGATAAATCCTGTCGGTATCGAGGACGTTCTTGTAAAAAGAAAATGTTAAAAGCAAAAAAACATTTTAAAAGATTTGCGAAAATCAAAGGCCTGGTTTGCTAGAGTCATTGTACACCATTTAAATTAAATTTGTCTTACAAGTATGACATCCTGGCAGGGGTAAATGTCTGCGAATGGCGTAGTGGAAGTCAGGTGATGGACGGCCTTTTTAGCTCACCTGGCACAAAGTGCCAGAGTGAGCTATTTTGATCGCTTTCCATCCGGGGTCTGTCGTACGTCCGTCCACCATTTCCAACAACATCTCCTCTGAAACCACAGGGCCAATGTTGATGAAACTTTGCAGGGATGTTCCTTGCATGAAGCTCTATCAAAGTTGTTCAAAGAATTCCATTCCATGCAGAACTGCGGTTGCTATGGCAACAAATAGGAAAAACTTTAAAATCTTCTCTGAAACCACAAGGCCTAGAGCTTAGATATTTGGCATGTAGCATTATCTAGTGGACCTCTACCAAGATTGTTTAAATTTTGATCCCCGGGTCAAAATTGACCCCGCACGGGTGGTCACTTAGTTTTGCATAGGCTCATATAGGAAAAACTTTAAAAATCTTCTTCTCTGAAACCACAAGGCCTAGAGCTTAGATATTTGGCATGTGGCATTGTCTAGTGGACCTTTACCAAGATTGTTCAAATTATGAGCCCCAGGTCAAAACTGACCCCGCGTGGGTGGTCACTTAGTTTTGTATAGGCTTATATAGGAAAAACTTTAAAAATCTTTTTCTCTGAAACCACAAGGCCTAGAGCTTAGATATTTAGCATGTGGCATTGTCTAGTGGACCTCTACCAAGATTGTTCAAATTATGAGCCCTGGGTCACAATTGACCCCACCCAAGGTTTCACTTGGATTTACATAGGCTCATATAGGAAAAACTTTAAAAATCTTCTTCTCTGAAACCACAAGGCCTAGAGCTGAAATATTTAGCATGTAGCATTGTCTAGTGGACCTTTACCAAGATTGTTCAAATCATGACCCCCTGGTCAAAATTAACCATTCCCAGAGGGGGGAAAGCACTTCATTTCACATAGGCTTATATAGGGAAAACTTTAAAAAAACACAAGGCCGACAGGCAGATAATAGATATTTGAAATGTTACTTAGCATTGTGTAGTGGACCTCTACGATTTATGTTATAATCATGACCCCTTTAATTATAGCAAATGGTAGTCAGGTGAGCGATATAGGGCCATCATGGCCCTCTTGTCTGTTGAAATTAAAGCAATTATCTTCCTTTTATACTTGTGCTGCATATACTAACATTCTTTCATGATAAACAATCCTTTTCGAAATAAAATAAAGTTGATAAATCAATGACTTGCGCTGAAACTTTTATTTGAAAAAAAAAACAGAAGATGCGCCCGTTTTGAAATTGTGGTTATTCACAAGTCTGCTTGGTCCATAAATGTACGTACTGTTGCGTCATGGTTTATATGGTAACCAATTTTATGATTGCAGTAAAACTTGTAGCTATTTCTGTATGCCTCTGTGTTGATGTTGTCCGAGCACCACGTGCGCGAGCAGTATTGGCACACCCGCTGTACAGGGTTCCGGAGCTTGATCTCTATACGGCACCTGCAGTGGTCGTCATGCTGGGTCACAATTTCCCTCAGACGTTGCTGGAAAAGAAATAAAACATGATGGACTCCTTTCACAAAATCTTTATACATGAATCACTATTATTGAAATTCTTTTACTTGTTTTACTTTATATATACAATGTAGAAAGGGAGATTTTTATAAATAATTGTACAATATGTGAAAAAAACTTTTAATGGTTGGGGTAGAATTAAATGACGTGCGTATATCTCTTGTGATGAAAGTGTAGAGATCCAAACTAAGAGTCATCCACTTTTGGTAAAAATGCAGTAGATTCTATACTTCATGCAAAACAGTTGATTTTACCCTGACACCGTTTACTGTGCACTTCCAGGCTTCTATGTCTGTTTTCTCACGTTCTAACCTCCCTATTCGTCGTTCAAAGATTGTAATCTTCGTCTGAAGAGAAATCTCATCGTTTTCCTTTAGCTCCTGAAATTCCAAGACACGTTCAGTAATATGTACATATGTATTAGCATACCTTTATCATTATCGGAGAAATGTACTACACTGGTAAACATCGAGCACTGTATATAACAGTGTACGCGCGCACGCTAAATTACTATGTGTAGTAGCGTGTTTCATGTTTGTCTGTTTTGGTGTTTTGTTTTGTTTTGTTCGTGCTTTTTTTCGACAAAATTTTACTCAAAGGAACCAAAAACTTGGATTATCGTTACGTTCTTCGATAGCTTATTGTGTTCCAAACGTTATCTGAATTTAAAATAGTTGTCAATGTTCACTTAGATCTAAAGTTATCCGAATTTGATCAATGTTTATTCTCCATTTGACATTTACACTCGCAGCAAATGTGAAAAAATACGGCTTATCATAAAGGATGACAAAATTTAAATGATTAACTCTCAAATTTTAGTGATTGTACAAAGTCAAGAAAGAAAAATAAGTGAAATAATTTTAAAGTACTCGTGAGTTGACCTGATAATACAGAGTTGTATCACGGAAGTGTACACTGCTACTGTAGTGGTTGTATGAAACAATCCTCATACATCAGGGGTTTGTCGAGCTTTCAACAAACATGAATTTATATAATGAATGCTCTGGATGAACAAGTAGGCTATGTTCTTCTTGTTGACATGCGATACACCAAAAGTGCGTAAATACAGTTACCTTACAACAATGTATCCAGTTAAAGCTCATATAATTAGTTGCATTTGACAGTCTTGCTGTTCGTACACATCGCCAGTTTTGATACATACTAGGATTAACTAGCTGTCTTTGTATTCAATAGTATCAATACTGTATATGTCCGACTAGCGTGACTAAATCACTTGAAAGCAATTTGAGACATTAGCTACTGGTGTAAATAATTTATATCATTTATGTAATGATTAGATGCAGATACATTATCTTAATCTGATTTGTCAGGCTGCGTAGACAGCTGTATCAGATTTTAATTTTGCTTTTAGAAGCTGAGAAGTTTTGGAAATATGCTTACAACCTGTTTTCCCTAAAAAGTAAGTGAACTACTCGGGAGATATGTGCATAAGCTGGGTACAAGATATACGAGTTTCATCTTAGTCGTTAAAAATTAATGGTTCTTATTCTAAGACCTTAATACAAGCCTTTGTGTGTACATCAGTCCAAGCTGTAACAGCTGTTGGTTGCTGGTTAGAACCAGTCGTCGAAATAGATACCAAAAGTATGACATTCTGACACATTCCTGTCAGTACAGTTTCATTAATTAACCGAACTGAAGTCACGTTCGTTATGCACTCACCTCTTCCGAATTGAACTAAACATTAGCACATGTAAAAGTGTTCATTATCCGAACTAAAATCACCTTAAGTGTGCATTGACCACTTCCGTTTTGAAATTAACATCAGCACAGGTAAATTTCTATCCGAAGTCTTTTAAGAATTTACTTTTTATGAGTTAGCTGCGTACCGTCTTTGCCCGGGTTGCACCGCTGATTTGACTTGAGTTTTAAAATTAGAAAATTATGTCTTACACTAGTTCCTGCAAACTAAACTCGAGCTCTCCAGTAGTTCATTTTGAGCGCTGTATTATTGCAAGTTCATTTACGAATTTGCAATCTGAAACACAAGTTTGCGAGAATTTCAGGTCAGTTTTTATTTTCTTGACACTGGCCTCCATCTTGTGTTCACATTTTATCATGCAACTAGCATTAAATCTGACCGATAACACCCGTCCGATATTTTAAAATGATATCACGTCACTGACGTGATAACACTTTGTAACCACGCCCACATGCCGGACTACTTCCAGTTCAACAAGCAAAACTCCTGAAGTGCAATCACAGAGAAAAAGTAATCAAAACATTTCATTTATCGTATCTTTTTGTATTTTTGTTTACAAATCATTGTTAATGATGTAGTTATTGCTAAAAACGCCCAAATAGTTAAATTGAATGATTTAAAACGAACGCAAGGCACCATAAAATTTGAAAATCCCCTGTAGAATTTTTATTTTTGAAATAAACATAGGGTTGTTGGTATTCATTTTCTTAGTTAGATCTTTGCTGTCCATCTACAGCAATTTTGAGGCAAAATTTGAGAAAAAGTTGATTTTCATTTTTTTATCACTATCCAATTTTACAGTAAGTTCTTAATGCGTGGTAGAAATGGCCTGAAACCTATCAGCTACCTATCAAAAGTTGAAAACTGTCTTTAAACCGCTCACGTTTTACTCATCAACTCTCAAGTTCCTCCTTTGTTTACAATTAGAATACCCCAGTGGTGTTGAGCCCACGCCGCCATTTTTGAAATGTCAGTGTTTTACTTGGAAATTCTTGCGTGTGTCTTTGCAAATATTTTGTTTGCGAAACAATATCATTACATTAGAACAGAAAACATTGATAAATGTCTCATGAAGGTAATTATAAAGCTTTATTTATGTCGTTTTTATTTTTTGTCCTTTGAAATGTAGAACTATTTTTCGAGGCCATGTAGTGATTTGAAATCATTTTCTTTTATAAATACCGTATTTATTCTTTTTAGGCCCCTAAAAGTGTCAAAATATACAATATGAAGATTTGCATGAAAAATAGAATATTAGTCAACTGCCTTTTGACAACATGTGATATCAGGTTCGGCAGATACGGTCGGAAAAGGCTCGGCAGAGCCTCGCCTTCTCCGACCGCATCTACCTCACCTGAACCATGTTACAGATATGTAACGTCTTGGACTTCAGCAGTAAAGTCTCTTTTAATTGAGCATTTAAAATCCTACTTAGTAGTTGAACAGAATTTCACAGAATAAATGAGTGATCATTTTCACGTCTTGGAGTGAATATTTCAGTATTGCTTGCCTAAACTTAATGTATAAGTCCTACCAGTACTGTCAGTGTTTTGATTTTATATTTTGGTACTAATGATTTTAGTGAGAATGCTAACGGTCATTATATCTTACGAGAATGTGTGATCATAACTCCCAGTGCAGTTCGAATCAACAACTCCCCCAGGTTTAGCAACCGATCAACGCACCACATAAGCTGGGTATGAACAACAATGAAACTAAGAAAAACTGAAGCCAAATACCTGAAGTGGGTAATCAGGCTTTGCCAGGTTGTTCACACATCTTGCCATCAGGCTTTTAAGCGAACATTTCTCAGCCGTCTGTAAACATTGGACAAGGTACTCCGCTGTTGCATGCATTTGATCTGAAAGCAAGTGCATAGGTTTGAGATATTTTAAAAATAATCTCAGCCTGCAGATTCAAATGAGCTAAGTTTACAATTTATTTATTGTTTTTACTGTGCACCGAAAGAAACACGACCGTATACACAAAATGTTTACAGAATCGTATACATGTATATATAACTTAATCTTTTTAATTCTAAAATTGGTATATTTTGCAAACTCGGACATGTTTACAAAGACGGGTTTGCAATGTAGCCTTCACAATCATTGTCGTCATCTACATGGGTGTTAAATTGAAGCCAGTTTTCTATTGACCTACCGGTAATGCTCTGCAGTAGAAACTCTTCGCAAGCTGACTTGAGGACAGCTATTTGGTATTCTTCCGCCAGCGGAACAAGTCGAAACACATTATCTCGGGTAATTTTGAAGTCAACACCAGGATGCAGAAAGCTCAGCATGTCTTTTACAGCATCATATTCCTTGTATGGCAGAGTAATGACCTTCAGTAGAAAAGTATGACATTTCTGTTCCTTAATATTGATTATGTAAATGGAATTTCCTAAATCCGAACTCCGCTTAACCGACCTGAAGTCACCGAGTCAAATTACAGTACAGTATATATCTTTATTTAGACCACCCGATATTAAGAGCGCCCTCGATATTAGGATCAAACATTTCGGAAACAAATGCACCCATTTATAGTCAAAACTAAAAAGGTCTCGATAAAAGGACCATTTCGATATTAAGACCACTTTATGACGGTCCAAAGGTTGCTCTTATTATAAAATACGTGTGACGAGAAATTATTCATAAAAGGTTTAGTTGGACCATACATTTTGCTGGAAACAGATACACCTGTTCATGCGACCACTGAGACCGTGGTCTGCTTGAACATGCAGAATCCAATTGTCATTCATGTGAACACATTATACCCGATAAAGATATTAATCGCATGATGGTCAACTCTATAGTTTAATTCTATCAATGTTAAAGTTTGTTGATAAATCCAAAGTTTGCAAAGTTTTATCGTCTGTTAACTTAAGCGACATGGTGTATCCAGTTCAACATATTTTGCATGCCTTTATACATATGTATATGTAACTTGTACAATAAAATATATTAAATCTAAAGTCTACCGATCTTATACTTACCTTTTCATTCTTCTCCTTAAATTCCGATGTAAACATGCAGGTAAACACAGGAGAAGCCAGCGCCAAAAGGCTTTTACTTGTATGTAGTGGCAGGTCTTCTACAAGCAACTCGATGTCTGTGAAGTTATCATCTACTCCGAAAGGAAAGATTTCTTCCGATCCCACTGCCTCTCCATTGTCCATAGTGCTCTACGAGTATTTTCGTAAAACGAGTCAATGAAATAGCCGTATACTATATATAGACTACATATTTGTTTAGACAATGTTGCAAACTTAAAGAAAAACAAATATGGAATCGTTGCGACGTATCTTTTCTGTATGACTAAACGTCAAAACCTGGCAACGTTATCCAAGTTATATGCTGCTTCATGACGTCACATCAGACGTTACGTATTATTACGTCAATGTTGATCACTAAATTGCAATCTTAAAGGTAAACTAAAATAAAATACCCGTAAACGGCACATGTATGGTTATAACCATCAGCATAAACTAAAGCATAACCTGATCATAATGCTGTCTTTGTTGCTGCTGCTACTGCTGCTGTTGCCCTTGCTGATGATGATATTGATTATAATGGTGACAGGATTTGTGATGATTGTGATAGTGATGATAATAGTGATGATTATGATGATGACGATGACAACAAAAAAAGTCTCACATATATTTTACAGTTGTCAAAATAAAAATGTGAATAATGAGTCAAACGTGAATAATATTGCTGCGTCACTAGATTTTCGCTTGTTGAAAAAAATGCATTATAACAGCATAACATATGGGTGTTGGAAGAAATTAACTGCCTCATATTGGTTCCAATAAAAAAAATTATAAAGTCTACGTCAAAATAAAATACAAACGATAGTGTGCACTCCTATCACTTAAATTTAAAGTTTATATTTCATAGTTAAATAACCAAAAGATCTATCACGTAGTAAGAGTCGGGCGATACACTCCCAACCAGGAGGCTGCGGACTCGATTTGACCAAGACCTCTCTCTACAATCCCCTCCTTCAGCATGCGTACTGGTCAGAACTCCAGAATGCCCGTATCAATCTTGAGTACTTTTAGTTAAGGTGAGTTGCAAAAAAATTTATATCTACAAGTGATGTTTAAACATTTAACTAATATCGGCTTAGCTTTAATCTATGATTAAACCGTTCGGTGTAACAAACTATTCAATGATCTTACTTTCTACTAAAAATCTTTTTGTTGCGCTGTTTTAAATTACTTTTATTTCTCCACATGTTTATCTGATTATCAATGGATTAATTTCTTATTCAAGATTTATGACCCTATGTTGAGATTTAAATGCATATCCGTTGTTAAAATGACAATCGTAGTAACCAATACACCGCTTGTTACAGACACATAGTATTGTTATACGAAACAACAAAAGTGGAAATTCAAAGGTGATAAAGTACAAAATTTTGAAAGTTTTCAAACCATGATGGACTTATACATTTAGGTATGTATTTGGAATACTTTATACGGATTTTATGAAAATATTTGTTATATTTCTAAAGGGCATTCGAAATCCGTCAACGGATGTCCTACCGACAGCTTAGTAAAGTAGTTTTTCAGTTTCCGTAATATTTAAAAAAAAAACATTATCAAAAGAAAAGATTTGGGTTCAAAAACGAAGTACTGCATGTTCTTCATTTTTATCCATATTTTGATGAAAGCGTCAGATTAAAATCCCTTTTAGGTTACATTGTACTTTGCGGAATACACACGTAATATTTGCACACTAGACGCACTTTAGTGAATCAATGGAATCAAGACTACAGTACTGTTATGTAATCTGCATTCAGCAATGTATCTTCATTTATTTATGTGCAACCTAACTTTAGATCGAGTAATACGGTTCAAAAGTTTATTCCTAATTGTAAATTGCTTGAACCATAGATTTACAATGTACGTAAATCGTTTCTTTTATGAACGTTGACAATACCAATTACATAATTCTCAGTTTACATATAAGATTCAAGTATCGTTTTAAGACAAATTAAACAACCATAAATATAGGATAAAGAAACTGGTTCATAACATTCCAAAAAGTTGGGTAATATTTTGCGCATGAAAATAATATTGTATCCATTTGCATGTTGATTAATAGATCGATCGATTGATTGATTGAATAAGTTTTGACTGAATAAGTTTTGATTGATTGATTGATTGATTGATTGATTGATTGATTGATTGATTCATTCATTCATTCATTCATTCATTCATTCATTCATTCATTCATTCATTCATTCATTGAATTATTAATTCATTGATTCATTGATTGACTTTAGCAAGTCCATGGGTCTTTATAGATTTTAATGCACTGATGTAATTAATACCTATGCATAATCTAACGAAGACTAACTCGCCATTGCGAAACTTCAACATTTTATTTACGTAACAAGCATGCCGATAAAACATTGAGCATTCCAAATATAAGTACACTGCATCGATAGTTTAAACAAACAATGTTAAGAAATACGAGAAATGCATGTTAATGGGTTATCTCAAATAAATAAAAATATTTATGCACATGTGTGATTAAAAGATATCAGTCATGATCAAATTTATATACATTTTTAACAGACATTGTGCTAACAGAAAATGTGTAAGAAAATACTGAGATATTTGAAAAAGAAAATCAGAACTGTGAATCAGGATTGGAAATAAATAAAACATGAAAACTGATTTGTTAAATACTAAAGAGATGCGGAATATCTGAATCGGCAATGGTACGTTCAAACGGGTTGACTGTACACGAGTTTGTATTACAATTTACTTATGCAAGTACAATGTCATGTAGTTGTTTTTTCTATCTAACATTTTCACCCACCGGTTACGTTTAAAGTATTTTTTTATTACAGTCAAACCTGTGAACTTTTACCACTGGTCAAAAGAAGCAAATGCTGTCTTTTTTGACGTCTTTTTTGACAGGTGACCTTCATTCACAGTTAATAAAAAAACCAGTAAAAGAAACACCTGTGAATAGATATTACCTTCGTCTGGTGAGTGGTCTTTGTTCACAGGTTTTACTGTACGTATTTTTTTTAAAGCTATCAGCACAGGCCTTATCTTGAAACGCGAAGAACTGGGTACTGGAGATTCGGTTAAATATGTTTTTTTTTAAATCAGGAAGCGATGGATTTAAACACAGTCATTCAAAGAAAATCAAATCCGCAGGACATTAAACTCTCAAAGAGAGATCACTTAGAGATCATAACTTTTTAATTTATTGCTATTTCAAGATTTGACAATATTTAAAAGATAATCTGCTTTCTCTTACTTAAATGACAGCGAACAGTTAAGTACGCCATAACAAACACATGCATGTACAATAGCACTGACAGCTTTTGAATTTTGCATTGGGCTTCCGCCAAATGTAATTACGAACTTAACTAATTATTTAACAAAAGCGCGGTCATACAATATTAACCTGTTGAAATTTACACCGTTAATTTGAAAGACACCGACTGATCGTTTGGTTAATTAAATTTAAAAAAACTAAATTCAGGTTCACAAGCATGCTAATGAGTTTACAAAAGATAGTGAATTAAATGTTTAAACAGTTCAAAGTATTCATGAAAAAGAGAGGAATCAAAATGGATTTTTATAAACAAGAAATTAAGGTATTTAATTATTTAGTGTTGGTATTAAACAGTTTTGATTTATGAGTTATGAAATATAATACATGTAAGTCAATCAGAAAGGTGTGAAAAAAGGAGTGAGGCGTAATGAAAGGTACATTACACATAAACAATAGTATCAGGGTGTTCTCCTGTTACAATAAAACACAGAAAGAAAATATGTATCTTTTCCATTGAATCATTAATCATATTAAAGATTATTTGAGGTAAAGATGAACTGTCCAAAAAGGAAGGGAAACCCATGATTTTGAAATAGTCGTGAGTTCTTGGTAATGGCCAACACTTTAGACCGTCAGTAGAAGCACGACTAATGTGTATATCTGCAAACATGCGACGAACAGATAAATAACTGAACTTATCTGGCGCTGTTTGAAGCGCAAGACGATATAACACCGGGCGACATCTACCAAAAGTCTCTCTTGCTTTCGAATAGGTTCTTCATTCTTAAAGTCGACCCTTACAGTCAGCAATGTGCTATATATTTATAATACGCCACCCCTACAGACTAGGAAGGACACGGTTCATCGTGCTCATCTGTAACTGATTATTTAAAAATCTTTAACTTTGAACCAGTTACTTCTAAAATGTATATAAACTGGTATGACCACTTTACATGTAGAAGTCAGGATATGGAAAGTGACTGTCGTACCGACAGTCAGATCTGAATTGAAGAAATGACTGTTCTGTAGGTTACAACAATATGAAAACTAAAGCTCAGTTCAGTTACTATAAGTTTATACTAATTTATTTTAGCTCGATTGTGAAGAAAGCTTGTAGCTTATCGAGTCACTATCGAGTCCGCTTCCTGGAAGAACCAGTACTGGTGGTATATGAGGAGATACGGTCGTGACCCCATGTGGGTCTCGAACCCGCAACCTTCGGGATGAGCGGCAGACACCTTAACCTCTACACCACCGCCAGTTACTATAAGTCCGATTATTTAAGATACACTGACAATCATTGCACTATGCAGCATTTTTTCTAGTAATGTTTCTTTTGATGGTAAAAGTTGAAAGGTAAATCTTAATCATATCAAAGTTGGGTCTGAAACTCTCGCTGTTCACAATGCTGATATTGGCGAATGGTCGGACACGCTCGGACGATCGGATATATTACTCTCTATATGGTAATTTCAGAGACACTAACAGCATTTAATTAGAGAGTTTAGTCAGTTGTGTAAGTTCCTTTATTTGGATTGCTCTATTTTTACCGCTGTATTGTTTGTTGTATATGGTAAAAAGCACATATACAACGATAAAGTCAGAGGATTTCAAATGATAGAACCTACGACCTACTTGCAGTTTTGTTTTCTTGGACTTTATCCAAATAAGGGAAATAATCTGTAATTCATTAAAGTCTCCAATTAATATGGCTTTATCATTCAAACATGTCATGGTATCAGACGAATGTGGATGACCACAGCATCTGTCGCAACAACATACGTTGACTTACCACCAGAACATAATACATGTACAATATGTATGAAGTTGTAATGATAAACTTTAAAATAAAAGAAAGTTCCATTTTAAGCCCAAAGCGTCTGGGTGACATGAGATAGGAACACAGACAGAAAAACAATCTATTACTTGTTAACAAGCTTCTAATTTTGCAGTCTTTATGTATACAGCTGTAGTTGAAACAAAACATTAGCTGACAAAAGCGTACTACCTCTGCCAAAATTGCTGCGAAAGGCCGTGCTCTTTTTGAGAAGTTTAATAAATTGAATGATTTTTATTTAATATGCCCTGGCCTGTATTTGTTTTTAAATTCATTTGTATGTTATACTATACAGCTGCATTAAAACTAGTTTATTAAACACACAATTCATAGAAGGATATATGTTTGTTTCCTGATCGATACGAAAATATGATAAATGATTAAGTGTTAACAATTCTATATTTCTAGATGTGTTCCAACGATGGGATCGAAAGTAGAACCCTATTTCATCCTGACGGCAGAGAAGGTCAGAAACCCTAGAGAACTTAAAGAAATTAATACCCAACAGGTAGACGCTGTCGTCCACGATATTATACCAAGAACACCGCCACCTTCCGGTGTATCCGGAAACGATGCGGCAGATTTAGAACTGAGTACACTACCGAAACTAAAGAAAAAGAAACGTTTTATTAAATACAAAATACCAGTAAAGGAGTTAAGAAAGAAAGTTAATCTCAATAAAAAGATGGAACTCATCAAAGAAAAACTCGAAAAGTCGAGAGAACGTTTTAATGAAGTACAACGAAGCCAAGGGGAACTCGATCTGAAATGTGAACCAGCAAGCACGAACGCAGATGACAACATTTATGCAAATCCGTTTAAGTTGGAGCGGTCTGTGTCAGATATGACACACACTGTGATATCATCAAAGAAAAAAGAGACAAATTTACCTTACGTTTACTTTGTGGTAACTGAAGAGGAAAATGTAGCTGAGGATAGTGGGAAAGTCGCAAGTAAAAGTGCTGGGAAAAGAAGACGACTTAGGATTGTCGAAGAAAACAGACTGAAAAGAGACAGGTTAGAAAGACAGACTCCCTCTGCCAAAAAGATTGGTCTCGCCAGAGAATTAGGATTGAAATCAAATGTTGCTGGGAAGAGCGACTCTCGCCAAGGTGATCCAACCAAACCGTCTGTGAGTCATATTGTTTTCCAAGGACCAGAAAGTGAACCACCACAAAAGTCTCAACGCCAGACAAGTAGTAAAATTTTACGGACGATTCACAGTCCCCCTAGAATCCCTCCTGGAACACCTGCAACAATGCTGACTATACACGCGGGAGAAAAAGCTGAACCTGCGACTATGGATCCAGACGAAAATGTTCCGAGAAAGCCGTTTTTGTCGGGTCCATTGTACACGGGGAAAAACCGCGGAATTCATTCATTTTCCATGCAACATTTCGAATTGCCAGAGATAACGCCAGAACAAAAACGGCGTGCTTTAGGAATGGGGTCAAAGTTTGATGAGTTTGCCTATCCAAGACTACAGTCGGAGCAAAGACAACGAAAAGTCTCTTTTGCGGATCAACTTCCGGTTGTGAAAGGAAGTGGATTTGCTCTTCTTACTAATGAAATCAAGGAAAACATTGGATTTGTAGTGCCAAACCTGGGCCCAAGAGCCGTAACTATGGGAAGTATTACATTGCCGTCTGAGAGGCTCGATAAGCAGTCTGTGTGTCAAAGGTATTTGGCGGGCGAAAATATGTCGTCTGCTAAAACTGTAAAGAAATTTGGAGTTCCACTCCCTTTGCCAAAGATTGATATTGTGTCTAGTGTGTATGATGAAATGATAATTAGAATGATAAAAGAATATTTACAGGACACGAATACCCCTTCACGACAATCTCAACTGGCTAAAGACTTGCTTGTTCATTTGCAGAAGCATAATGAACATATGAAGGAACTTAACGTGCCTAATCTGAACAAGAAAACCAAACCAAAGCTCACTAAAGATGATATTATCAATCATCAAAAAAAGGCGCAGCAACTTTTAAATGACATTAATTTTCCTGCTCCGCCAAACACAGCCGAAGACACAAGACCAAAGGTCGTGTCCCCTGGTTTGAAAGGCACAGGCTTGTTTGAACCAAGCCCGCCAGATGTGCCTGAATTTGAAGAAGCTGGAGATAAACCTGAGGAATCAAGCACTGAATACCAAAGAAATATCCCTTTCGTGCAAATCACAATCAAAACAAAGGACGACGAAGCAGAACTACAAAGCAAAGGTCATCCTACACCGAATGGAGATATTACGGAGTCAGATAAACAGACTTCTCTAAAAACACCTTTAACCGATAAAAGACCTAACAGTCGCCCAATCTTAAATGCTGTTAAGCCGGTGTCTTTCCAAATGGCACCTCCTGGTCTTGAAAGGGATGGCAGTTTTGTGTCTGTTCCTGGGAAATCTTTGTTTGCTTAAACATGAGATTAAAACAGTTTCTGACAGTTACGACGTGAGGATGTGACAGCATCGATTGCAAACCACATGTAATCTGGGTTTTTTTTGCGAAAAACTTGTTTAAATAACAGAACCAACCTGGCTCTAGCTATTCTTCATCCTTGGCTCTAGACAATATCTAAATTATAATTCTCGTTATTTATTTAAGTTTGCGCTGAATATATCGAACGTATCGGAAAGTTATTAAACTGAATACATTTTTCTTTCTGTCCGATATTGCAATATGAATTGATGTATATTTTAGTAGCTTATGAACAACATGTTTTCTGTCTAACTTCATTCTAAAACTGTATTCAACTACAATACATCATATTAGATGTGGATCATCTAATCGGTCTCTTCATGGATATACCTATTTACTTTTCCTGAAGTTATCATCAGTGTTAGTGGTTTATACTGGAACCATTGTTGCACTTGTCTGTCAGGTTTTTAACCGATTAGACAATGTGTATTTTTTGTGTCAAGGACCGTTTAACAGGTATGCTCCATGGCCTTGACCAGTTTGTACATACTGGTATTCTTAGCTTTCTACAACATTGTACGTATCACAAAATAAATCTATACAGTACACTTAATAGGATGAATAGAAATACATACTGGCACAGATGAAGCAGAGCTATGTACAACGTGTTTCTCTTTGCTGCGGTCTGGACCCTGCGAAGCTACGGCTTATGTACTCATGCAGACTTCAAGTTCGCCTATCCGAGTTTAGACTGTTTGTGTATACTTCCATGAGCATGTTGTTAAACATTATTTGGCCTTTGGAATAACATTGTTACAGTCAAAATATGGATGGAAAAGGTCTAATTTTAAGTAAACATAAATTACTGTTTTTATGAATTTTGACTTTCGGTGCCGAACTTCTGTAGGTTTCACATATCTAGACATTGGTTATAGTATTAAAGTTGTCGTTTTGTTACTTGTGTTGTGGTGTTTTCAGTGGGGTATGCTTGTTGGTTCCTTTTTTGCATTTTCAATTGCTAGATATAGCAAAAGCGTTGTCATCTTACATACTAATATTCTACCATTTTCTTAGTTTGTTTTTAGGGTCCTTTACAGCTATGAGTTCTTTTTATGTATTCTTCCTCGTACCGAGCTTGTATCTTGTCGTGAGGAGTCAATTGTTGCTAAGACTATGGCTGTGCTGGGCATTTCAGTTAGACAAACACATGTGCATGTCAGAACAGTAGTGCTGTCAGCATTAACCGGAGATAATTTGTACGGAGGGATCAGTGCTATATTATCATAAGTTGCAATTACACTTGCTAGTTTGTTGTTACATCTCACAGCGGGACTAAAAATACTTTGAGTCTTGTCAGTCGTGTGTTGAACGACCCCTGTGTAAAACAAACAAAAAGGAAAAACAACTTAAGAATGTTCCTTGTCCAATGAACCGTTGTTTTGTCCAATTGAGGCATGGATGAAATTAGCTCCAATTTTGGACCCACTGATAAAAACGAGGACCTACAATTGTATATCATATATATCAAGTGTCAAAATACTGTACCGTTTGTATATACACACCGGTAAATAAAGTTCTTCAAAGAAAATTATCGGTGATTTTTTAACTATTGATAGATTTCTGGTCCTTCTCGGGAGCGTCGGT
Organism: Saxidomus purpurata; assembly: GCA_022818135.1. Taxonomy (NCBI): domain Eukaryota; kingdom Metazoa; phylum Mollusca; class Bivalvia; order Venerida; family Veneridae; genus Saxidomus; species Saxidomus purpurata. Next base: position 41,781,973 of record JAFMSR010000001.1, on the reverse strand, counting down.
AGGTAAGGTACTCGCCTGCGTATAACTTAGATACATGTAGTTCAAACTCATTTAATTCATTAGTTGCTTTTATTTCCGAGTGAAGTAACCCCAATCAATACGCTGTTAGAATTTTTTGCATTTCAAAATCATAATGGTAGGTATGTGTTTTGGACACGGTCAAGGTTCGTCCAGCTGATCAGACTTCTGTTATTTTAGTTTAGTTTATATTAATTTATTTTAGCTCGATTGTGAAGAAAGCTTATAGCTTATCGAGTCACTCTCAAGTCTGCTTCCTTATTACCAGGGCTTTTGGAATAACTAAATAAAGGAGCGCTGTTTTGTATAGACTGATAATGGCTAGGTTTACGGATGTCTGGTGTGTTTTTATGTATTATATTGAGATATAGTTATCAAGTTTACATGGATTCCAGCTTAAACTCTTTGTTTAATAAAAAAAGTTTTTTTGGGTGGCTCTGAAATCCTGCCACTTGTGGGACTTGAATCAGCAACCTCTGGAGCAAAATATGCTCGCTTTCCAAGACGCCTGTGATGTACTAAGTATCGACATATTCAGTAGATCAAATAACAGAGTGACACGCGAAATCCAATGTCAATATTCCCCTGATGAGTAACATTGAATTTAACAGATGGTCGTTCAATATCAATGCTAAAAACATATTTTCAATTATATGGTGTTCTTTAAGTGCTATCGTTGTATTCAATTATAATGTTTAGTTATGTCTCCAACCTAGTGGCGGAGATATATATTGATTAACTGTGCTGTATGTCTGTGATCCTGTCGGTCTGTCTGTCACAAAGGTTTGTCCGCGAAACTCCTCCTACAATACTAAATGGATTTTACTGAAACTTTGTCGGAATGTTTAGTATCAAGTAGTGTAGTTGTGTATATCGTCAGGTTTTTCCGCTGCATTGATTTTTGAATGAGTTGAATTGAGGACATTGAAGATGCTTGGCGTGACATTCTTATATTTAGTAAAATCTTTTCCGCAATTCTTCTCCAATACCCCTTGCTGATTTCATAAAACGTTGCACGAAGCATCAGTATGAGGTGTAGTAGTGCATATTATAATTTAGGGTCACTTGCTGAAAGGTCAAGGCCACAGGGACTTGAAAACAGAAAATCTTGCCAGAAGCATCGGTATGAAGTCCAGCATGAAGTCTAGTTGTGCAGTCACTAGCTGAAAGGTCATGGTCACTAGGACATGGAAACAGAAAATCTTGCCCATGCTTCTCCGAAACCCATTGCTGGACTCCTACAAGTTTGCCGGAAACATCCGTATGAAGTCTAGTTGTGCACATTATAATTTGGGATCATTTGCTTAAAGGTCAAGGTCAAAGAGGTGGGAGACATACAATATTTCGTGGTAAATAATATCTAGTTATCAATTATTGCGACTTTTTTATATAACAGTGATATATAAAAATTTGGTTAATCTGCTTGTCCCCATGTGAGACAATTTGGCAAACGACACACGGTTCGAGCATTTCCTCACGTCGTTCGACCAGGCAAAAGATCGAACTAGAGACAAATCATTTTGATTGACTATAAATCAATATACCAACACACACCACACAACACACTTGATCCAGCAAACAGATACACTGTATATAAAGTGCGAAACCACAGTATGCATGAAATACGCCCGGATGTCGAAAAACATCTATAAATGCAGAAAGTAAATCAATTTTAGAAGACGTTCCAAACAAGACACCATACCTATTCAAAAGTTGTTTGAATAGCGGTATTTTAACATAAATTATCATGTTTGAAGTATTGACAAATATAACTATCAGTAAAATCAGATAATGGTTACGATAATAATAAGCATGCATTTAAGCTTGAAGTTTTGATGATATTGAATCTCATTAAGGTTTAATACAATTGGACAAGGACACAATTGTGTCTTCGGGACACTTATACGTTATTAGATTGAGATATTCTCTTTTTAAACAACTGGTGAAGTGGATATTAAATTTTAAATTAGAGAAAAATTATAACATGTTTAAATAGTTTCACGCAGAGGACGTGCATGAAAAGTAAGACTTTTTGGATGTTTTATTATTATTTGAATTTTCTCCAAAAATGTTTTATATTTAAGTTCGGTCGATTTTATTTTATGTATACATAGAGCTATATGTATTTTTATTTATGGAAAGTCTGAGATTTAATAGGAATTTTCTTGAATACAAGTAAGTGAGTAATTAAGTAATTTTTACATAAACAGATGATTATTCTATGTCTGTAGGTGTGTCAAGGTTAGGGGAGAAACGAACGCGTACCTCTTTCAAAGAACTAAGAGTTATAAAACAGTCAATTATATAGTGTGTGCCTTCTCTATTCAGTGGAGGAACAACGTAATATTGCATGTTGTATATGTAATATGATACAGGTAAATTCTCAGCTATAACCGTTGTTTTTACCGTATTTCTTAGAACTAAGAAATGAATATTTGTGCAAAAACTGTTAATACTTAGAATTTGAATTTTAGTACGCGATAAGGAAATCATTTTCTTTTCCTCATTTATTAGGTAGGAATGGCAGACTTGAACAATTAATTATCCGGCTTACCTTTTCGATCGAATAATTTAATTTTCTACTTTAAACGGAGTGTTTGTTTTACGGAGCTGTCCGTTTCATTATTCAAACAAGTAGAATTCAAACAAATTAAAACCAAATGATAAGTAAATATTGTCGGGAGATCTGCATTCTCGTTGTGTGTGTAAAGGAAGCAGTCCAAACTTGCTAGTTGGCCATTCTTTACCAGGCCTGTTGATTGTTTTTTTTAAGAGTTTGCTTTTATGCAAATGCATAAAATAGAAAATAAAGAGCATACTAGTTGGCGAATTGTTCTTTCGAACTTTTAATAAAATGTTCACTAGGGTCGAATTTACTTTATGCCAAGAACTTAAGAAATTTTACCCCTGTAATATTAAATGGCTCAAGTATTTTTAGGAACAAAACGAATTAATCTTACAAATTCAACTTTCTATGCAGTAGTCAACTCACTGAACTTAAAAAATAGCTCACGTCTTAGCGGATATTTTAAAGTAATGTCGTAATATCAACTTGTCACACAGTTTAGTAGTCAATTGAGATATTAAGTAAACCTACGTTTTCACTGTATAACACCAACAACCAAACTCGTTGCAACGTAAAATTTTAATGAAACTTGTGGGATACATACTTGTCCGGGTACTGATTTAAATGTAAACAAGAGATCACGAGTTCTTACGCTTAAAGGAGGAGTCCGCCTCCGTAGTTGCTGACTTGAAAGCTCTATGACCTGTCATAGATTGAGGTTCATGGGTTCGAGCCCAGCTACCGAGAATTTGTCTTTATGTGAGAAAGTTGATAGTTTCTTACATATTCCCAGGAACGATGGTTATAGAGAATAACAGGTTACTGTCTTCTGAGAAAGGGTTTTCGACCGGTTAGATATGGTCCTGGAAGGGGGCGAGGCTTGCCTGCCTTCCGACCAACTCGCCGAGTCTGAGAAATCCCTTTCTAAAAGACGGTTAACCTGTTAATCTTTTATCATGCCACTATTATGATTTTATTTTAATCATTATTTTATCATTTTCCTTTTATTTTAATTCGGGGTGCTTATTTCTGAGTAGTCTGGCAAAAAGTGGGAGGAGCTTAAACACTGATGTCCTCTGACTTTTCCATAGGTTTAAACAAGGAGAAGTGTTCTCAGTCACTGACTGAGAAAGGTTGCTGTTCTCAGATAGGCTTTATCAGGCAGTTGTCATAGTAATGGCATGATAAAATGTAAACTGCCCCCCTGTAAAAATGACCGAAATACGGTTGCAACGGGCTTTTAACTCCTACAACAACGCGTATGGAGGGATACAGAAAAACGATGAAAGTGCTGTTAAACAGTTCTTGTCTGGTGTTCGTGTAATTTAATAGGATCACGTTTTTATTAAGAATTTCATTTTCACATAAATGCGTATTAAAATTGCAAGTTATATCAGTATAAGTTGTCAAAGACAATGAATCACCTACGTTTGACTGGGTAAGAACAGTATATTATATGCATCGGTACATGTATCCGGTCCTTCAAAATAAGTAATTTCCTTATACCAATTCTATTGAAATACCATTGAAATCTAGTAGGCCAGTTTAACTATTGTATGATTTCAACTGGTATTGCAAAATGAAAACAATTATAACATTTACATGACAGAAATTTGTTCATGGAATATTTACTTTCAATTTATATTTTCCGATAACACCCGAACAGAAATCCAGATGTTCAAAGTCTAAAAATTATCAGTTCAAAGTCGAAACATACACCAGCCATGTTTTACAGAAATTCTTTATCATAACACAAAACCACTTTAAGTTATACCAAGAAAACATGGGGTCAAAAAGCATCAAACTTTTCGCATTACATAACTGAATAATTCTAGTTTGTCTTATACGAAATGTACATGTGCTTTTTGCATTGGAGTTTCTCATTATAAGTGATACATTTGTCAAACGTATCATGCTTTTCTATGTACAGTACATTGTCTTGAACCGCCACATTGTGTAAATGGTGACGTACATTACATATGTTCATGCTAACAAGATTTGACTTTGAGTTGATATAACCTGAGAATAATTTTTCTTTTGTCCTGTAAATATGTTTTTTTACAGCAGTTGAAAATTTCAGAATTATTTATTGCATGCTTGTATTCTTTCACATCCGCTTGTCAATGCGCGGAATCGTCTTTAAAGTTGTAATACCCTTCTAAATGACCATACATGCTCCAGTAACACGCTTAGCATACAATGGATGCTACGAAAATACATATTCGATCTTAGTTATTTCTTCAGTTAGTTATTAGAAATGAAAATAAATTATAAAAAAGAAAGCAGATTAACAAATGTTGACCAGGATAATAAAAAAAAGATTCTAACTACATTACTATTTTAAAAGAAATTAAACTGTTATAAGGTCACGTACATTTTAGTTACCTAATTTTGGTTGTATTCATTTTTGTAGGAGTATAAATCAGCGCTTAAATGTCTGTCTTGAAATGATGATAATGTCATTTTAAAGGATAATATCTTGTAAACTATACTGAACGCCATTGAAGCTTCATTTATACCATTTATATAGGAACACAGAGCATGCCGTTAACTTTTATCACCACTTTCGTATGTAAAGTAAAATGTTTACTGTTCAATGTGCTTGTTTAATGTTCAACAAATGATATCAATAGGTTATGTTCTTTGAACCTCGGACAAACATCAAGAGAAAACTGTCTGTATGGAGCTACATTAAAATTGAATAAAACTTCAATTATGCTTTACATAGAATGAATTTATATACAACGTAATGGCTGAATCATAACAGTTAATGATAATGTATAATGTTTCGATTATTTTGCTTTAAACTTGATGTTATATGATAGGCTGACATTGAAAAGGATAATATTTCGACCCATACAAAGGAAAATATAATAAATTTATAAAATCGTGGTTTGATCAATATGTCCTTTACATGGTACAGATAACAGTTTATGTATCATTAATTCATTTAAAATGCTTGTGTGTATTTTCAATTATTTTGCTTTGCAAGTTGCTAAGCAGAACAGCTGTGCTGTCATTCTATATTTAATGTAAATAATTGGTTATATGAATGTTGTTAATTTCTAATTTCATTATTTGGAATCCCATTGCCTCACGCAAAAGTGTTTCAATAGAATTGGTTCATATGCAAGTGTTTTGAATATGCAATGACTGAAGATTGATTTTGTTGTTGTTGTTGCTTTTCCTGCTCTCTGGTGGATGATGTTGTCCCTGCTGATGACGACAATCACACGCGTATCTATCTTCCTATTGTCCATTAAAACAGAGTATCTCCGGCCTGTCAACTAATTACTCGAACTTTACAATGCATAAGTAAATATTTTTAATTGAATTTGGCATAGGGACCAGATAATAATTTCAAGACTTTCACAAAACATTTTGGCCTTACAAAGTAGATATTTTAGCTAGGGTTCAATGGGATATAAAATATGCATGTGCTATTCTGGGCTTTACAACCTGCTAAAGAGTTAAAAACTAAATTTTCTCTTTGACGTAATATGCAGAGTTAGCATTATTTGATTTACGAGGCTTGTTTTGAAGATATTTTTATCAAACATTTTATTGCAATAAATAAATTGATATACCTAAGTGTATGGTAATTATAGCTTTTATTGAAACATTCAAAGGACCAAAGGATCGTAATTTGCAACAACGAATCTCAGGAGACAATATCACAATATGTGAATATTTTAATAAGCCTTTATTGTTGTTCTCGAAAGTCAATATTAGTGCTGAGAGTTTTAACAGACACACAGATAAACTTAAAACACACATAAATGCGTGTATGTATAATCTTGTATTTTTTGCATAATTTCAGCTGAAGCGATGGACGAAATCGAATTAGACAAAGCTTCACAGAGGGCGAATCTTATTGAACAGAGGATGTTTGAGATCACACTGTCATCAATTGATACCCTGAAGCATTCCACTGCGATAGAACTACGGAAATCACAGAACGAAATGAAGAAAAGACTGAGAAAATACCGGGACAGACAAAGGGAAATTGTACGAAATCGTCCAGGGTTCGATAAGGACCCAATTGACGAGTTAATCGCCCGTCAATTAAGAAATAAAGCAAAAGCAAAACAAAGCACGCGTTTAAAAAGAACAACGAGTACTCCTGCGTACTCGCCGCGGTCGCCACGTTCGGCGCGAGTTTCCCCGAGAGCAAAATCCACAGTGACACCAGAGTTTGATAGCGATTCGGAATCCGATATCGAAATAGATGGTACTTTTATGATCGATCAACAGAGGTCAAAGATAGACCTTCGACCTAAAACTGCAATGGATATTGTCAGAAAAGGAACACCTTTCGAATCTTACATAAATTACGGCAGACTAGGTCCTCCAGTTAGACAGATAAGATACTTTGACGATGACGAGCTAAAAGACCGAGAACACTTTTATAAACACCTAGTTAAGAAAAGAATTAATGAAGAAAAAACTACTAATGATACATTGGATGACAAAGTGGCACAATTTTGTGGAAATGATACAATTCAAACAATGATGAGAAAGATCCAGACGAAGAGAAAGCTGTTCACCAGAAGCACTGCCGAAATGGAAAACATGACAAAGAATATATCAGAGCAAAGGCAACATATGAATTCTCACGATAAACAACACGGTAGGGGCAAAAGAAGGCCGAATACATCCGTTGGAATTCGGAGGGATATTTAAGTAGTCAATATATGAGAATAACGTTTTATTTCATTGCACAGAGATCCAGAAAAAACATTTCTTAAAGTGAATTAGTAGGCTAGTGCTAGAGTAAGGATATTGTAATGTTTAATGTTATATACACAAAGTCATATTTATTGATATCTGCGGGTCTGGTTATAAAAATAAGATGTGATTTTGCAACGAAAAATAACAAATTCGTTACGGATAGAAACTCGCAAAATGTCAAACTCACATAGTTTCGTGTACTTGTTTGTCACGTATAAAGGTTCGGTCACATCAAGATTAATGCACTACAATCAAGTTTCACATAGTAAAATGAAGCTGAAACATGTTCGGTTAAATGAGCAAACATAACTTAGCATATTGTTCTCAGTCACAGAATTAACCAGAGAGATTGCTGACTAAACGAAAACAATTAGCCAATATAACACAGATATTATTGTCCTAAAATTATCATATTTTCCTCTTAGCTTGGCATAACCGCATCAACAATTAACAGAGACATACTCTGCTTCTGTTTTTCTTGATCGGCATTCTGACAATTATATTTAATTACTGGGGACTTGAATTATACAGAGAATTCATTCAGCCCTTTGTCTTTTACATAATAGCTGACTAACTGAAAAAAGATCATATAATGTTTAAACCCTATTCATATATATACAGTATAGAATAATAATAGAACTGTGTTCTTTTAACTCTCAGACAATGCTGACATATCCCTTTCTTGCATTTATTTTGTCGCATCTTCACAATAAAGCGTTGACTGACTGTTTCTTATTCTTTTGCAATATCATTGTAAAAAATACTACGCTGTATATTAGTTAGTAGCATTTACTTTCGAATTTAAAGGCAACTTTAGGGATGTTTATTGTAAGTAGCATTTACTTTCGAATTTAAAGGCAACTTTAGGGATGTTTATTGTAAGTAGCATTTACTTTCGAATTTAAAGGCAACTTTAGGGATGTTTATTTCAAGTAGCATTTACTTCCGAAATTAAAGGCAACTTGAGCGATGCTTATTATAAGTAGCATTTACTTTCGAATTTAAAGGCAACACTTTAGGGATGTTTATTGTAAGTAGCATTTACTTTCGAATTTAAAGGCAACTTGAGCGATGTTTTTTGTAAGTAGCATTTACTTTTGAATTTAAAGGCTACTTTAGCGATGTTTATTGTAAGTAGCATTTACTTTCGAATTTAAAGGCAACTTGAGCGATGTTAATTGTAAGTAGCATTTACTTTTGAATTTAAAGGCAACTTCAGTGATGTTTATTGTAAGTAGCAATTACTTTCGAATTTAAAGGCAACTTTATGAATGTTTATTGTTAGTAGCATTTACTTCGAATTCAAATGCAACTTGCGCGTTGTTTATTATAAGTAGCATTTACTTTCGAATTTAAAGGCAGCTTTAGGGATGCTTTTTGTAAGTAGCATTTACTTTCGAATTTAAAGGCAACTTTAGTGATTTTTATTGCAAGTAGCATTTACTTTCGAATTTAAAGGCTACTTTAGCGATGTTTATTGTAAGTAGCATTTACTTTCGAATTTAAAGGCAACTTCAGTGATGTTTATTGTAAGTAGCATTTACTTTCAAATTTAAAGGCTACTTGAGCGATGTTTATTGTAAGTAGCATTTACTTTCAAATTTAAAGGCTACTTGAGCGATGTTTCTTTGCTTTACTTTTGAATTTAGGCAACTTTAGGGATTTATTGTAAGTGTTTCTTCATTTCTAAAATACAACGCTGTATATTAGTTAGTAGCATTTACTTTCGAATTTAAAGGCAACTTTAGCGATGTTTATTGTACAAAATAACGGTCAATTTCGCCGGTAAGAAATCTTTCTTGGTGACATTAGAACAAGTAACTTTACACCCAAAGTGCTGGTGGGACTTAAATGTTATAATTATGTACGTATTGCTTCTTTTCTGTTAATTAATAAAGTTGATAGTATCTATATAAGACACTTCAGAGTTTGGTATTTCCTCACCGTACTTATGTTCTCTACTCGATATAGCTACATGACTGTGATACCGTCTATGGTGATGTGATTTGATACGACTTTGTTTTTTTTAGATGAATGCTAATACATATACCTTTCCAAATTATCTAACAAGTTTTGGAAAAAATTGTAATCTTTTCCAAAGTATGACTCATCTGCAGTAATTGGTCATCCGTGAAACATGTTATATCTTGCGAGTTTACAATTGGTTACTATTCCATACAAATAATTTACATAAATTTCTATTCCTTAACTATGAGCATACCTCCAGATTATTTAGTAAGTACATGTAATATAAAACTTAAAAAAATACTAAAGAACAATTAGTCCAAAACTGATTACAGAAATAACAATAATGCCCGGCTCTCGAATCGATACGAGTCCTCAAAGCACTTATTATGTCAACGATGTTGACAACAGGGATATCGAAAATTTGGAGTGAATAAGTGTTTTACAAGAATACGTGATACATAATAATGCAACCGTTGGCTAGCATTCTGCACTTCAAAGAATTTTGTCCACTTTCATAGTAATGTTAATAAGACTTTTTATGTAATTTTGTTTTTGTGAGTTTACTGGATGCTCCGGTATTTTTAAGAAAACTTTGAATGCATGCTATAAAAACATCTTGTCTTCACATTTCGTGTCATGTCTGCTATAGTTATTCACTCTTACAATCACGTTAAAAGTAACTACTGTACAGTTTTTTAATTGCACATCTTCATGAAACAACGCTTCAGGCGACATAGAATAATACTTAATAGATTCTCTAAATGTTCAAAACTGGTATAATTTGCTTTAGAAAGCAGATTGTCCTATTGGACAAACCTGGACCAAGTTGATACAAAACTAGGTAAAATGTATGATGTAAAGGTTTTATTATGAATGGCAGATGCCATTGCGACTTTATTAGAACGACTGTGAAGCATTTTGACATTGAACAAGCTTTAGTAAAATCACAAAATAATCAAATTGCCGATGTATGAAAACAGTCAATTATGCAGTTCATTTCAGTACGCGGATTAAACCTCATTTACTTCCTGTTTTATTTATATACGTATTCTGTCAACTCGTCAGCGTAAGAATAACAAAGAAGGTGCTAATTAAATCAGGGGACTTGTTCGACTGTTTTTGATATAGCTATTATGTTGCTAGTTTTCATGATAGACCTCAGCTCATTGTTATGGAAAAGAAGACTACGTAAAGTGTATGTATGGAATACTAATAGTTCCCGACTGATACTTAATTATGGACAGGTAGTCCAACAATGGCTACAGGAATAGCAATATAGTATCAGCTTCAACAATTAAGAATCACCAAGATAATTTTATACAATGATCTGGAAATAAAAGGAATGTGTACCATTAAGGGTTTAAATTTATTGTAAAAGAAACTGACGTCTTAAATGTACTTGGATACATACGTTGTATGAACGTAGTATGTGTAACAACGCAACCCAGGATTCTAGACTTAAAAGAACTTTGTCCACTTTAAAAGGAAAATACAATAAGACTCTCGAGCCCATTTCGTTTGTACGCTTACGTTCATAAGTACTGAAAGACGAATTTACCTCTGTCATTACTTTAAAAAAAATTATGTGTGTGCAATTAAACACGAAAAAGAAGGCACCATACACTAAAACATAATATTTCACAAGAGGGTTTTCGAAGGTGTCTTTCTCTCTGGTATACTTTGGTACCAGTAGCTCCATTGATTGGCGCTCAGCATTAAAAGGGAAACTTGCTTCTCTTCTCTAAAACCCTCACGGCGATGGATACCATCAGAAATGAGGTGCCGAGAGTTATTAATATAAGTTGTATAACTTGTTTCACAATCGACCTAAGATAAAATAGTATGAAACTAAGGGAGGTCAGTCAAAAAGAGTTGTAGTATCATGTACAACTGACATTGAAATACCATCCACAATAGCGTTGCCTAAGTTGGAACAGAAACTTCAAATGGGAGTTTAGTGCATATAGCAGTATTACTTAATAAGCAATGATGTTGCCATTTATGTTGTATGCCTTGAATGGAAACACATGTAAATATTTACCAAGTACCAGGTCTATATACTCACACTACAAGGAAAACATTTTAGGTTTACATATGTACACAATCAAGTAGCATAACATAGCCCAACCTGAAGATCAAATAACCCCCGGCTGCAATTAGATATTAAAACATGCAGTTATATTTCCTTAACTATTCAATAGTATTTTGTATCAGCTGCCATTATGAATAAAACACTGTTCAATGCATCTCTAGAATATCAATCATAGATTGGTTATTCAGATTATAAATGAAATCATTTACAACACAATTATAAAGTTTATAATAAAAATGCATAATTACATAATAGAAAAGAAATGAAAACTTTAATGTACACATGAAAACATATTAAATATTAATTCAAAATATACAATACAAAATTGATAGAGCATATATTACAAGTTCAAGTCTTGTAACGTTTATCTGACAATACCTCTGATACTCTGATTGGAGGATTATAGTTTGTAATTATTTAAAACTTGAACAATAAAACATATATTTCTATTCATTCATATTATTTTGCAAAAGTTCGTATTATAAGAATCAGTAATACAATATATGGGGTACACGTAATTAACTATACAACTAATAACTTATTGAAAATGTTCGTTTGCGGGGTTCTGACTTTCATAATTATGTAGAGATTATTATACGGGGCAGTTGTACTTTCAAGCGATGTTGACATACTTGGTGAGATATTGACCCGAGGGCCAATTTGAACGAAGTGTGCCAATATCGCCTTAAGGCACACCTGTCCCGTATAATTTATCTTTTCATTGCATATGTTGAACATAGGTATAGTACACAAAATACACATCCCTACAGTATTCATTCTATGTCATAAAATAAATTCCACCGAATGAATAAAGTCTTCATACTCTCCTGCGTAAAAATTATGGTCAAACTGTTTAGTGACAATTTTTCCAAGTGCTGCGAACGTTGTAGCTCTAGATTCTATGTTTTATATTGTGAACACATAGTACTGGAGTGTCAATTTACCTTGCGTTACAGGATTCTCATTGGAAACATAATGCAATTTGCTGGATCTCAATTTTTAACAAAGTATTTGACATTAAACGAAAACGAGATGTTGGCTTACTTACGGTTTCCGTAATATTTTAGATGACAATGGCTAAACCATTCACTACGGTGAGATTAGTTCCAGTTTTAAGTAAGTTAGTGAACTACTTTCACAAGGCAAGATGGTAATAATGCGTCTTTTACACTTTAGTATAGATACGACTACATAAGGCCACAAATTGTGTGATTATGTCTTTGACCATAAATTCTTACATGTAAGTCTTACGACATATGGTTATCTTTATTTTCAATTGTTATGTCGAACTTTTTGTTCCTTTCAATTAACTTAGAAGTATATAATACCGTAAACAAGCATTATATGTAGCCGTTCACATTTATCTCTCCTGTTTACTGTTAGCAAATATAGGTTCCTTATATTTTCGTTTTCGTAGTAAGGGATTTGTATCTGCACAAGGGATTGATATCTGTTTAAACATGTCCATTTACACCAAACGTTTTATCTTGGCCTGTCTAAGGTATAACAGTAGGAGTAAATGGTTTTTTCCACGGTTTTCATTGTCTTGTACTCTATATTGTATAACTCTCTTTGTATTCTCTTAATATAATTTATGTTGTATATTTGTTTTGTCTTTGCCTTGAAGCATGTGTACAGGGTCTTTCATGTGCCATTTACATTGCATCTGATATGTTGTATTATGTCTGTTCCTAGTTTGTATAGTTTGTGCTTCATTTGTTTAGTTGTGTCTTGTCTTGTAAAAATATGTGCTTTGTTCTGTATATTTTGTATCTGTCAATTAGTGCTTATTTTGTATTCTCTTTATTTGTTAAAAAAACATACTCATCTTTATGGTGGAAAAATAAAATCAATCAATCTTTACACATTTCTTCAATATTAGTCAGTATACATGATTCTAATGATAAAATTCTTGCGAACCCATAGATCTAAACAAGAGGAAAATTAAACAAGTAAGAGGTATCTTTGGATTCTAAAAACAACATTTAACGGAAAACAACGAATAATGTAGTAACACAGCTAGGGATATTCAATTTGATATGCATATTTATCTTGTGGTGAAATTATCTTTAGTTACCAATGGAAATATAGGAAGATTGTGAAAAAAGTAAATATAACACAGTTGCCATCAGTTTCTGTGCTGGTGTGCAAAATACAACTTCTTTGACAGTTCCTAAAGACGAAGCAAAGAATAGTGCAAATCCGAGTTGGACTCACTTGACCCACAGTAACATTTAGCCTAGAGTCAAATTAACTTTCCTCAAAGAAACAGTTGCAAATGGCTCCAATTTCTTGCCACTCATACATGTATGTAATCGATATGGTTTAGGCATACTTCTTGTTAGTGTCAATTCTAATAAATAGCTGTATGTATTCTTATTATCTGTTTTCAGTTGTCGTATTGGCCCGTTATAACACAATTCCCAAAGCAACTGAATGTGAGTGGCAAATAGAACATAAAGCAGAAGTTCTTTGGCAATAACTGGTCGTATTTCTTCTAACGTATATAACTTGATAGATTCCGCAATAAATGTTTTAATGCAGACGATAATCATATTTTACAGTTTCCTTATAACAGAAAAGAAACAGCAGACGATTCTTATCGCTTTTATGAACACAGTCAAATATTGTATTCCAAAAATATTTGACACGATTTATTTTTCTTTAACTTTTTTGCGTTATTTGAGATTGCATGTAGTAGATATTCGTGAAAATTCATGTTTTACCAGGTATAATTGACCTGGGGCGGCCACGCTGGTACTAAACCGTATTCAACGTGCTCTACTCTTTCAAACATGATTAGTTAAAAAACACCAATACTTTAAAACGTAGAAACATTGCTGAAACATCTTGAAAATCAATCTATATAAATAACACACATGTTTTCATAATTTTCAAGTGTTTGTATTTTTGAGCTACAATGTACATGTAATTTGAAATTAAAACTGACCAAAGCGATGATTATGATAACACTTACTGTCTCATTTCACTACTTGTCATTTACGAAACAATGTTACAAAGAATGACTTTGAGTGTTCTTGCTGATCATTCTTTTGGCCTCCTTTCATTTTTCCCAATTCTGTATTTGACTGGATGCTGGACTTTAACCTTGGGTCTTTCTTGATAAAGGGTTCCTCCACCATGTTATTCTATTTACATTCTTTAGCAACATGACCTGTCTTTTTACATATGAAATACACATTATGTCTCTTTCTGTCCGTTACCCCTCACGATGACAGTAATATAACCATTCGTCCATATTGTACTGTTAAGCATGTGACTTGTCATGTATTTAATCTTCGTTTTCAAATTTGAATAGCATTTTTCTGCTCCTCATACAGTTGTACACGAACACTCACAAGTTCTACATAAAGCCGATGGAAATCCTGCGGAGAAAATAGTTTTTAACGGATTATTAGTGAAAACACATGAAAACCGTCTAAAGAAAGATAATTTAAATAGATTTTTACTCTAGTATCCAGGACAAGTGAGGTTTTTAAACGTAAAATGTATTCAATAAATTAGTAAAACAATGCCAGGACACAAATACTTCGAAATTACTATTAACAATTACATATGAAAAGTGATTTTCACATCCAAAACTTTTTTTGTATTGTAATACGATACAATCTTTATAAGAAGAAAGTATCAATAACATTGACAGTATGGTCTGGGAGGTAGCTCAATTAGCAGAACATCCCAGGACACGACCAGTATTATACTTTACTAATAAAATGAAGGTAGCTCAGTATCCAGAACATCCAAAGTCTGAGCGTATTTGGGATGGTTCCAACTTCGAACTTTGTCTGGTAGTACTTAGATTTTTGTTCTTAGAATTATTAGATCACATTAGCGTCTTACGGCGCATATATTTAGATTTAACGATATCATCGGCTTTGCTTTTTGTACTGCTTCAGAAAAGAAGGTTATCGCAGTTGGTGTATGCATTTCTCCCATATCTATTTACAAAACAGATACCATTATTATTTTATTACTTTTCTTTAATCTATGTTGTAAAATTCGCCAAGATTTTCATAAACTCGGGGGAATTAAAAAGAAACGTTCGTGACACAGATTGTGAAAAAAATACACTTATGAATACTAATTAGAAGCAATGCATTGGAAGCGGATTCTACGAATAAATAACTAAATAAGATCTTAGATTCATCAGCAGTAGTGAATTTGTAATTATTTCAAGAACAATACCAGATCGGTTGAGCAACCTTCAATAAAACGCTCTCTGATCAGCAAATCTGTCAAATCTCAGAACGTCTTTTCAATTTCAGTCAGGACTGTCAAGCGATTAAAGTACCTCTTTAACAATTCCGCAAATGGTAGGATGACTGTCCGGGTTATTGTATTTGTTTAAATTTTGTCCTGAAACCATATTCTGTTAATTGGTACCTTTTCAGAATTGTATTTTTCAAAGAAACATAATTGCATGCTTTTTTTTTGACGCATGCTGATATACACCTCCAATCCATACCCAGTTGGTAAGGAAATACGACTTTTAGGATCTGGATTTGTCTCTTGGTAAACATTTCTAACCTTCCGATCTAAGCATCCGTTTGATCCCTAATAGTTGGTATTTCCGATCTTAAAGTCTTGTTCGGGGGCCTCCATTGTTCCCGTTCTGTAATATAAGGTGTATTATCTCAAGTTAACGCTCAACGCTAACGTTGTGCAAATTGAACTCCATATCCACGCATCCTCTTTCTTCTTCCCGTATTTTGGCTCTCTCTCTCCCTTCACCTTCCTGCTCTCTCGTGAACTTAATTAGATCTCTTCTGGTTCACCGAGTCCATACACTTCATTTTATAATAATTTGCTTTGCTTTAAGTACTGTATAAACCTTGTGATAGTTCTATTTTATCCAAAAGTCATGTAGGCTTTATAATAAAGATGGCAATGTTTTTTTGTATTCATAATTAATCTACTATTGCTGCGGATCTCTGATATTATTGCTGCACCTCATTGACCCTTTACACCAGTTGAATTTACTGTATTACTTGTTTTTTTCTACTTGGACTGGCTACCCTACCTGGACTTCCTTGCTTCTATTGGAATTGCTGGATAACTAAATTACTGCGTTACTTAAACTTGCTATTAAGCTTGAAAGTTGTACACATACATTGATGGGCTCCTCCTCTATAATGGAGGTCAATCTGAAAGACATGATTATTACAATAAACACTTATTCACACAAATATCATCGATAAAACCCTCTACAATACCATTACTTAATTGTGGAGTTTCATTGATTCTACGTCGTCTTGTATACCACCAGAAACACCAAATACAACTTTATTGTACATGTATATGACATTGTATAAATATTGATGGTTAATACGCATTTTGTTTACATTTTCTGTCGTAAACCTTAAAGGGATATAATATCAATATTATAGAACAGAGCAAAAATTTATTCTCGACTTGTACAATAAGTGCAACTCCACATATACATATGTCTGATATACTCACACTTTAAACAATTGTTTTTGTATTACGTATACACGTAACCAAAACATAGACTGCAGTTATATTTGTATGGATGAACAACTTTATGTTGTATCATCAGCTTTTCACTGTTTAATGACAAAGTTAAATGACGTAAAAATGTTCTAAAGCATGCTTTCGACCTCGTAAGATTACTTAAAATGTCAAGTCAAATGATTTTAATTTTTAATTTGTCACTAAAACGACATTTAAATTTCGAAAACATTTTCACTGTCCGTTTATATGCATGTTGCTTTTTTCTGCACAAAAACATACACACAATTTACCAAAACTTTATATATGGAGATAAGTACCGTAACTCTCAGACATAGTTTCTAGAAATCTAGAGTTTCTGGATTTTTAAAATAAATTTTAAAATATTAGTGTACGTGTAGCTTAACCAACTAGTTTCACCTCATTTTTTAAAAAGAATGTTAGGGATTGACCGTTCTTATTAAGTAGTTGTCCAGTGCTCATACTTATTAATAAATATAAATCTAGCCATTTAGGTCTATAAGTTTTGATTTCACAGTCGAAATAGTTATTCATTCACAGTGGTTTCGTCACTTTTATTTAAATATTCCTTTTCAAAAACAACATTCTGTCATATAATACCAAATTATATGGGATCAAAAGTAATGGTGTGACGAACGTTGCCATTTTGAAACTCAACACTTTGTATCTAATAAAGTTACACTTATTCTATTTTTTGTTTGTTTATATTCATTTCATTCCGTTATACTTTTTTAAAGTATCTCATTCATTTCTTTTTTATCTATGTGTGTGAGCTAATTGTTTCTTTCACGAGCACGCGGTTCAGATCGAAATATTCGTCACATAGGGTAACTATTTTGGCGGGAACGAGGCTCTGTCGAGTTCCCGAAAAACAGTTACCCGAGGTGACGGATATTTCCATCTAAACCAAGTGTCTCATGATAGAAACTTTTTCTTTGCTACCTTCTTGGACTTTAAACAGATTTCTAAATGTAAACTTATCGAAATGTGCATTATGGTATGAAAAAAGCGTTTCAGATGCCTTGTTTGGGGAAGTGCGTCCATGTTTATAACGTTCGTCACAAGTAATCACGCGAGTCTTTTAATGGGGTATGTTATAAGTTATCCAGCACTGGTGAAAACTGCGGATACCCCGATCTGGTATGCAAGAAATTGTATTATGCAATGACCTTTACCTTTTGTTTTAATTAGGATTCAGTACTGTATTTTTGTAATGTATAATTAGAATATTGGATTGTTGTCATCATTTTCATGATGAATTGAATTACCGGCTAGAACTATTTATAGATATCTACATCCACACACCATTTTCTAGTCTTTGATTCAATCATATTTCATAATTTTACAATCAATGCGCAAATGTGTTGAACGTTGAGCATTCGTTCTTCGTCTGAAATGAATTCCTAGGAAATTGTCACGTGGCTTTCGCCCAGTGGTGGGTCTTGTCGACAAACAGAACCTCTGCTCTACTTATATAATCAAAATAGAAGACAAGACAAGACAATTGTATTGCATCCATATAGACTAAAAAGCCAATGATGACATACACAATACATAGTGCAAATATAATCTTAGTGGAATCAAATAATATTACATAAATCATAGAACACAAATGGGTTCCAAATTAGATAGTTTACAATGTAATTTGGAAATGCAAATTTATAGAATCAAAGTTCAATTTATATATTAATACAAATTATAAATATTCTATAGAAATGAAAGCTATTTAACTAGGAATAAAAAGTATTTGATAAAGATACAGATATTATTTAGTTCTAAACCATAATACACCATACATTTTCGTCTTATTTTACAATCCAAAAGAAAAATACCTCACTAAGTCGAATATTACAACGTTGGACATGCAATACAAAAGACATTTTATCTTTATGTGAACCTTGAACTTTTGTTTCAAACTTGCAGTAGTGTAGCTCTCATGCACAATTTAAAGATCACACAAAATATACACATTTCTGTAAGCAGTGAAATTATCAGACTTTAATTTAACAAATGTATGCCTAGCATTAATAGTATATATGTAAATTTACACTTTTCAAACAGTCAAACTTCAAAGCAGACGACAAATTCAATGTCGTCTGATCAGGTTGTTACCTTATGGATCATAATTCTGCAAAACATCGCTAATAAAGAAATAGACATGCCCATATTGGAAGTCAGAAGATCCTATTGTAAAACTTTAGGTATAAATTGGTTAATGTAAGTCCGTGTTATCACAAACAAAATTATGTAGACTGGGTTTTCATAGATTCAATTGTTTTATTCCCCCCCCCCCCTTGGAAAAAGCGGGGGTATATTGCTTCGCACATGTCGGTCGGTCGGTCGGTCGAGAATGGTTTCCGTATGATAACTGAAGAACGCTTTGGCCTAAAATCTTCAAACTTGGTGTGCAGGTTGGTCATCACCAGTAAATAACCCCTATTGAATTTGAGATCAGTTAATCAAAGGTCAAGGTCACAATGACCCGAAATTGTAAAACGGTTTCCGGACGATAACTGGAGAACGCGAAAGCCAACCATCTTGAAACTTGGTTTGGAGGTTGATCATGACCATCAGATGACTCTTATTGATTTTAAAGCCGGTATATTAAAGGTCAAGGTCACAGTGACCCGGAATAGGTAAACGGTTTCCGGACGATTACTCGAGAACGCGTAGGCCTAGCATCTTGAAACTTTGTGTGGACGTTTGTCATGACCAGCAGATGACCTCTTTGAAGGCAATAGGTGAAAGTTCAAGTCCACCGGTTTTTTTTAGGCCAAATATTTTTTTAGGCCAACATTTTTTTTGTAAGGCCAAAAATTGTTGTTCTTCTTAAGGCCAAAACATTTTTTTCAGGCTACATGTATTTCTTTTTCCACATTACTAACTGCATCAAAGGGGGCATACATGTTTTTCAAACAGCTCTTGTTTTATTTAAGTAATAGTCTCAAAACTATTACACTTAGCGGTTTGAAACTTTATATTCGTCTTTTTGGTTCGGGCTTGCATTATAATAAACACATCCCTTGTAAAGTAAAGACACAATTACTTATCCAAAGTACACACTAAAATTATCTGAAATTTACACATAGCATCAAAGTCTTTGAATAAAGAAACAAATTTCAATAATTATTGAATAAATCTAATGTAACCCTGTTCTCACATACTGACTTATAAAGATGATCTGCTGTGAATGCACGTAATCCAACCCCTGAAATTTCTCTTATACAACGGTACTCATATGAAATACACCCATGGGTTAAAAATAGTCCAAAACGTCAAAGTTTTCTATATATAGCATATAAAACCATCCTTTTGTAAGACATTACCTTGAATTCATTTCAAATGGTATGGCTATCAAATTGTCAAATATTAAAGGATATGTATCACTCTATCTTGATAGAGCGAGACTCTATAGACTTATTTGCGCATGATGTCATAAAATGAAGTAAATAAAGACTACATGTAGGGCAAACACTAAGTCAGTTAGAGGCTAAAACAGAGAAAATTATACGACACGGAAACCCAGTCGGTCGGTAGCGCTCCCTCCTTTGGGTTTCTATATTGTATAAAGTTCTCTAATTACTTAAAAATAAAAGACTTTAATCCCGCATATATATCAAGATACAGTATTTAGCTGTGTTTCAGATTTGACTCATAAAAGCGATAATCATCGTCTGCTATAAGGAAACTGTAAAATATGATTATCGTCTGCATTAAAACATTTATTGCGTAAAAGGAGACATGAAATCTATCAATTTATATACGTTAGAAGAAATACGAACAATTATTGCCAGAGAACTTCTGCTCTATGTTTTATTTGCCATTCATTCAGTTGCTTTGGGAATTGCGTTATAACGGGCCAATACGACAACTGAAAACAGATAAAAGGAAGAATACATTCAACTGTTTATTACATTTGACATCAGCAAGAGGTATGCCGTAACAATTTAAACCATATCGATTGAAAACATACATGTATGAGTGGCAAGAAATTTAGAGCGCTTTGGAAAAATTATTCGAAGTGTGATTGACTCATCGCTAATGGTTTCATAGAATATATACCAGTAAAAGCAGGATAAATAAAAGTTTCCTTGGATATTTCTTTCATCATTTTTCCAGTTGTAGATAACACAGATTCGTCATAAAAAGACAACTTGAAATATTTGACATCAACTTTTATAATGGACATATAAGGTTACTGACTTTCATATGTACGCATCCATGTTTCAATAATGAATGCTTTTATTTAAAATTAAAAACATAAAAACAGAGCTGAGAAAATAAAATATCCTAGTATAACCTGTCAGAAGTTTATGGCAAATAGACAGGGAACATTTTAAATTTTTAGATATTTTCATTGTACAGAAATGTAGGGCAAACACTAAGGGTTACTTAACATTGCGACTACGAAATTTATAATTTCAAACCAATGTGCACTATGAATGTGACCGATCCATTATTTTTATCCTACAAGGGGTATTGTTTGATTTCATAAATTAATGATGTGCTGGATGACGCTTAACAATGTTTAATTGTGTGCGCAATTCCATTGCCTTTAAATTAAAGGTACTAGTACATTTTAGTTCATGAAATTTAAAATAACCAAAGATATATTTCAAACATTTTCCGACACCAAAAACAATTTCGATATTTCACTCTCTTTTTTGTCGTTCAGTAAAAGACGAATGTTTCATTGAATCTTTTTTAACTACATGGGCACTTTAAAACTGAGGTTAATTTGTTATTAAAGTGTCTTAAAATAAATACACTGGGCATACCTTGTTCTGATGGCTTGCCGGCTGATACATCGAATTTTCAGCCGTACCATTATCATTATTGACTTTATATCGGTAGCTATACATAGCTTAATTAAATGTTTTACTAAAAATGCACCAGATATGTTCGATGAATGGAGCCGCTTATGCAAACACCAAGCCTACCAATTCAAATCGGCTAGAATTCTGGAGAAAAGTTGCACTCTCGGCTAAAAACAAGTAGTTCAGCAACACCGCCGCCTTCGCTCGAGTAAAAAATCAGCCAGCAACAGGTCTGCCCTTTGGTAATGAAACGCATGGTGTTCCAGCGTCACATTTTTTATATGCAAATGGTTTTCATCATTTTACTTGATACATGAATAATGCAAAGAACTGACCAACCATTTAACATTATGATTACTCTCCAGATGTAATTATGTTGTGTCTGAGGACCATTTTTCACCATGTTTTGGCTACCAGCCCACAGCCGATATGCTTTCTTACGAACAGTGCAAGCTATCCTTATATAACATACTTTCATTGCAGTCCAATGCACCATAACGGCGCCGCAGAGAGATCTTCAAGATAAATCTTGGTACAATTATTGGACCTTTTTCTCGAAAGTATCTTGCATTGCATAAATGGTAGGCAAAAAAAACCCCAATAGTATTTGAACATGATTGTATTCTATAACTATGGCGAATTGCCATTTCAAGAATTTTACAATAAAGTTACAATAGTTATGTAGCGTATTTCTTTGTTTTATTCGAAATATTAAAGAAGACAGTCATGAAATGACGTTTGTTTATTTATTTCCTTAAAAAAACATGAACAGTTTGTAAATATTATTATCTTGCTGAAAGATTTGTCGAAATTTCAATCTTAGAAGAAAGGAAAAGTGTAATTTATTGTCTGCTTGTAGTTAATGTCTTACAATAACTTACTTTAAACTTGTTTTACGTGTCAAATTATATAAACAATATCTACCGGTCTTTCCCTTTTTCTTCAAAAAAAAAACAAAAAACAAAAAAAAAAACGTATTAATTGTATGCGTATTAAAATAAGATTGAACTAAAAGTTCAATTTTTCTTGAATTCTATATTATGTAAAAAGTCCTCTTTTCTGTGTATTTATCGTTGTTGTTACTTTTTTCATAAAAAGTTGTTGTATTGGTATTTGTTATATGTTTATAATATTGTTACAATATTAAACGACATCCCTTAAGGAATGCCAGCGACCATCCTATAACACAGTTAGCTGAACCAGTACTAATTAACCTCGTATAAACATGTTGAATGTTTCATGAACCATGTTTATTTGATAGTCTCCGATGAATATTGTAATCATACTAAACCAGATTTAATATGAAACCGTGCTATATCAACTATCTACAACAATATCTGTCTTTTGAAACTCCATCCGCAACAGAACTTAAAGTCAAGATGTAACCCTCTGCGCACTGACTATTATATACGCTTCAATCATCATGGAATAAAAGAATTTTCTTTCCAAGATACTAACAATTCACAACCTATGTTTTTGTATTCACATCAATAAAAGGTCCATGGGGACTATTGAAAACCGACAAAGAGCTCCACAGCTCCACGAGATCGATAGCTGGAAAGCTATTACGGAAACATTTAAGTCTCATTAGTTTTTTGGGGAAGTATATAAAGGGGGAAGCGGAGCAAGTGCTCTATAAATTATTCAAAACATAAGAGGTGATGACGACTTGTATATAATTTGTTGCCCAGCTATCAGAAAAGTAATATTTGTCAACAAAAGTAGTTGATTTTGTGGAGGCGATTATACCGGTATTAAAGAGCAAGGTAAGATAAAATCTTAACAGATTTTTTTTCCATTTGATTTAATTATGTGTTAAGAGTGAAAACTAATATATTTTTCTGTTAAAATCCAGTTTAACAGGTGCTAATTCTGTAATGACAATGTTCTGATACACACTTTGATACATTTGTATTTCATAAAAAAAGTGTGTTTTTTTCATGCAGATGATGAAGATTATGGAAATATTAAAAATATGTATTGAAATATTAGAATATCAGGAAAAAATAATTGTAAAATCATTTTCTAAAAGGTCAACCATTTTTTATTTTTAATAGCAGCCCATTTATATATGAAGATAATATACATACATTTTTCTATATTTTTTAATCATAATGCACAAATACATGAAGACTAGGAAGATGATTTAATAGATCTGTTAGATATTTCTATATTTGTATTATATATATAGGAAATTTGTTAGAAAGTATTTATCGTAAATAGTTTGCGGTAAGATGCATATTTATTAGAAATTCTCTCTGTCAAATGTACACTCCCAAGATCCTGTTTCTACATTGTTTATGACTGACGCAAAAAATACAGAAACGTTTAAGTTATTGTATAATTATTTGTCTAATAAACGTAGCTACAATGATAGTGTATATTGAAAAGCTCTTAGTTTGGCAAAACAAATTTTCACGGAAGTAATATTGTATATGAGTCACGCAAGCACAATTTCTTTTGCCATAGAACTACAATTTACAAACGATTTTGCCATGGCATAAAATATAACCATTGCAATATTATTTATCATCTTACAATATTGGCGTGTACAAACTTGAAAAATAGAAATTCTGTAATGTTATACCTGTTCATAATTACAACTTTCAAAGTCAAAGAAATACTACATTTTTTCCGGTTAAAATGATTTGTTAAATTTTTTAACTAATTAATCCTTATCTTAAGATCATAGATCATATGACTTCAAAGCTTTCATGTGACAGGCATCGTCGTAAATTGCAACAGTGTCGAGATAATTAGGGTGAATTGTTCGCTATGATTTCAATCTATATTATTTTCCAAAATAAGTTTGTTGTTTTTTGCACTGTTTCATGCTTTGTTTTATAAAACGACATTGTCTATTTTAGTTATTTACTACTACTAATTTTCAGGATCGAGGGGCTTTTAACAGTTGTTCAGCAAATGACGCTTCACACTTAAACCACAGCATATATTTTCTACAATATGAAACATGCAATTTTGTAAAAGGGTGGGTTAAGTTTTTTTAATCGTTTGGGCTATGTTTGCACATGTACCTTCAGTCTACAAACTCTTAATGAAAAAAAGAACATAAACACGCCAACAAATAAAATACAGCTTGCCGATTGCAAAAAGCTCAACTCAAACCAGTGTAGGCACAAATTTGATAATGTCCTAGGAACAAATGCGTGTATATACAATTGCTCATGTCTTCTGATTTACGATTAAAAGTAGCCGAATATGTTTGAAATTGATCATTACTTGCTGAACAGAACTGATATTTTAGAAGAATGATCAAATGTGTTAGTTTTGTGGTAATTAGTTTTCCAGGACGGACAGAGCTTCTTAATTCGAGAGTATTTTTGACCTGCTACTCGAGCATATTGTGTTATGTTTATTTAAGAAAAAGCATTCGTTCCATAGTTCTCATTCTACACTTTTGAATGAATTGATCAGTGAATTTTTAATCGCCTCCACAATACATGTACAAGCGTTCTTTTTCTCAAAATTTTTCAGTTGTTCAGTGATTCTTTCAAGAAACAAACAGTTAAAAAGATTTTTAGCCTTATGTAGGAGATAGATACGACTTATTTTGCAAACAAATGATCTATCATATTTGAAACATATGATTGCCAAAATAACACTAATAAGTGACGGAACATTTGGCCCCCTTTGACGTTAAATACCAAATGCTTAAATTGAAGCGAATATACAATGTAAAAACAAATTGGTTTATTAAACATTCAGGGTTGTAATTATTTCATTACTATAAACTGCTTATGTGGGTGGGTGATAAATACCTCGTGTCATGATTTATGCAGTAAGTAAAAAGTAATTTGTTCAACTAGCCTAAGAATCTAGAGACCGAAATATAGAATAGAGCGCCCTAAAATACTGAATGTTGTGAGGTTTATGCTGAGTATGAAAGCACTATTCTTGGAACAAACTGTTTGAAAAACATATCAACCCATTCATGCTTAGTGTCTACTAAAATGTCTATCTTTTCAAGCAACTATGCTTCGGAGCAGACGACAAATACAATGTCGTCTGATCAGGAGGATTTAGTTGTTAGACTTGTGAAACACAGTTCTGCAAAACAAACCTATATTTAAGGAAATAGGCTTGCCCAAATTAGAAGTCAGAAGATACCATTGTACAAATCTAGGTTGAAATGGATTAAATGCTCTAAACAATATTGCACTATCGAACAGCTTTCCTGGGTTGTTAGTAACCAACGGTGATAAGATTTAATACAGTTCTGAAACAGAAGAGTCGACTGTAATCTGAGTTATAATGAAAAAAAAGTTTTTTGAGCTCTTATGTTTATTCTTTGGGTTTTTCTTTTGGTTTTTGGAAAAATATATAAAAAGGTTTCAACGATCACATCTGTTAAATTCAATGTTTATATACCTTATACAAAGGTTAAACTCGTTTATTTGATATATACATGAATTAGTTGAGACGTGACATTTGTACAAAGTCTTCATTAACACTTTCGATGAAACTCACTTAATTTCAAGATGCCTACTTACATGGAAACCCTGGCTTCGATCTTGTGGATCTAAGTTTATTTAGAAAAAACTGCATTGTATCAAACACTAGTAACCTGTATCATTAAAACGAGGCAAAATGATTAAATAAGAAAACGGCGATATTGACTTAAATGATACAAAAAGGGGTAAAATATTTGTTATACATGTACAGAGTGTTTTAATATTAGCAGTATTCACTCTCGCATAGATTATTAATTCTTAAAACTTATATTAGATTATCAATATTGGGGTTATACAATGTTTTTAAATATACGTAAATGCATGTACAATATTGTATTGTATCAAACTACAAGGATAAAGTTGAAAGCTCTACGCTTATCAAACGCTCTCTCCTTACAAATTTTTTTGCACCCATGGTATTGTATGTTCTAATCAAGTTGTGAATAACGTTCTGTTCTATTATGTATTCTGTCCTGTTTTCTATCAAGTAATCAAACTCAATTAGGTTATTATGGACTAGAGACCATAGACAACATAGACAAATAGAATTAGCAAGTATTGTTCTCGGTATATATTCGTCTCACACTAGTTAAAAAGGTCTAATTTCGGTTACTTCCTGGTACATTAACATTTTATATTCTAATCCAAGTCTCACTTTTCCAGACTATTATCTAGCACCGTGTATGTAAAGTTGTCTCTTCTTAATAAAGTTAGGAAACCCAGCCCCCCGTCCAGTGTTGGCAATGCTGATTATCTATTTATCATTCAGCGGCCCAGAGAATTGATAGTTAGATAATCATTTCTCGGGTCCTCGGGGGCAACATGAAACCATTCGTCTGTATAGCTGAACTAATTCAGTGAATTATAAACAAACATACAGTAAGATAAGTCTCACGCTCTCTCGCGCTCTCTCACGCTCTTTCACGTTCTCTCGGTGACATCTCTGTTGGGCATTCACTTTTTACATTCTACAGAATCAAAATTGATCTTCCAAGAACGATAAATCTTAAATTAAATTAGTTGACCTGTATAGAAATCAATTGTGCTTGGGATAAAAATACAAATTTGTTTTTAAAAAATAACTTCTTCCTTAAAATTACGTGAAAGAGCCATTTTTTGATATTTGGTCGATCAGTGTCTGTACACTTCTCTGTCTATACCATGTCAATAAATGTCGATGAGTTTATTTCTACAGTATACGTAATTCGTGCCTTGTTTCACATAGGCATTCTTACATTAATAATTTGTATGACGTATGGGTTATTTGTGGATCGTTTAATTATGCAGTTCAATTTGTAAAACGAAACTGTTACATGTATTCACAAAGAACAAATCCCAATTCTATGTCCAGTAGACTGGTACTCGTTGTTCAAGCAATTATGTTTGTGACATACTTATCTAATTACATACGAAGGCTTGACAGATTAAAAAAACAGTAACTCCAAAAACACCACACTAAGTACAAGAAAAGACACATCCCTGGAGAGCATCAAACAAGCGGTATCAATCAGACAAACACCAAACTCATCAAAACTTGTCAAATATATTACCATTTAACATCTCTCTGTTAATGAAACAGTCGAACTATTTCTGCTTTTTATCTGATTGTTTGAAGTTCTTGTGTTTTTGCGCGTGTCAGTGATGTTTGTCGGATTACTTTAAGGCTTATTTTAAAGCACAAGACGAAATTCCTCCCGGCTGCGGACAAAAGTTTACTATTTGTTTATTCCATCATCTTGCTGTCTTTTGAAAACTTTAGTGGTGCTGCTGTACTTGTCGTTGTTTTCTCTGCTTTCTGTCTTGCGTTAGACATCTTTGCTCCTTTTTGCCTTTTCTTTCAGTTTTGTATCTTTGTACCTACACTATTCGTTAATGGTTTTCGATTAGTGTAAATTTTTCACAATTTCGTGTAACTGTTGTTGCATATTATAATTGACTCTCCAAAACACTCTTTTAAATAGTAAGGGTAAAGGAAAATGATCAACCAAATGCGTACTTTCAATTTTACAAGTCTTTAGAGTAGCATACTTGATAATCACTTTGCTGTGAAATCGAGCCTCAAATTTTTGTTCCTCATTGTTTCATAAAAGGGAACCATGACAACGGTCATTCTGAATACCCTCATATTACACCCCTCATTAGCTATTAAATACATGCTCTCATCTTACCTCAATACATTCTTATGTTTGCTTTTCAGATGGCGTGCAACGATCAAAGTAAGTTTCCTTTCCTTGTACCTATCATTTTACAACATGTAGAAACTGATTTCACCTTTAAATGTCCCCATTTTAAGTTATTATACAACGGCTTAAATAGGATGAGTAAGATCTAGTTCTACACACAAAAAGCTCTCAAAGAATACTTTCATACAGGAAATTATAAAACAGGTGCGATTTTGAAGTTCCATACCCCTAAATTCCGATTGATCAGTTTTGAAATTAATATCTATTTTGGTCAATCTGAAGCCAGTCATTGAAATACTGTCTCTTAGAAATTCCTCAAAAAAAGTTTTTACAATGATACCAGCAAAATTTGGGCACGTTTTTGCTTAGCTCTAGAATGGGATTGTTACAACCGTCTGATGCTAGATAAGTCAGTTTAATGTTATGAATACGTACGAGACGAAAGAAACCCGAAGACAGCGCTAATGATTGTTTTATTCCGAAACCGCAGCAAACATGCTGTTAAATCCCTCCCGTGTCACACTTAATTCCTTATTAATTGAAAGTGCTTAGAAGATAAATGTGAAAATTAGAGGAAGGTGGCGCGGGAGAGCTGCTTATGTTGGTAAAAGAATCCGTAATAAAGTAGTGCACTTATGTGTGTGTTTTCTTCAATATGTACTGAATAAACACATAGTTGTAAATATTACCATTCAATGATATGATATAACCATTGGTTTAGTTCACAAATTTAAAGTGTCAATAATTTTCGTTTATTTATCTGTCCCTTTGTTTTTTTCTAGGAAGATTTTCAATTCCTTTGAATAAAGACTTAAGCAAGTAGTTAATACTATAGGAATGAGGATTGCCTTTTAACCTTGCAGGCATAGAGGAATATTTCATGATGTTTGACCGTGATGGAGATAAAAAGATTGGAATGGAAGAGTTGAAGACTTTACTGAGAGTTATCTGCAGAAAGAATATTGACGAGTCAACATGGAATGAATATTTGAGAAAATACGACGCAGACGGTTTGTATCAGTTTTGTCACCCCACACCCTCCACATTCCCATGTTGATGCAACTGCAAGTTGTTATATTTTTCCTGCAATTTTGTCCGGGAATGATGATTCAGCGTTGTTGGATATCATATTTCTTGTAGTATTAGTAGCAAATTCATCCAATAATTCTTATGCGCGGCGTTATTGTCAATAGACTAATTCCAGTCCTCAGGGAGCAGTAATAGTGATGTTGTATCGATATAAAAACCGATACACGTACCATAACCGTCAGCTAGAACATAACAGCAAAATTATATCCTATTGGAAAGTGTAATCTGAGATTGGGTGATATAATAGAGTATAAAAAATGTTGCATGATATAAAATATTCATACGGATTTAAGTCGCTGTTATAAATTGTGTCATTACGGTCAGTTAGTTGATTTTCGAACTCGACACAGAAATAACCATTAGTAAGTCCCAGGTGCATTTTAGTGACCCACAAGATCACAATTAACGCTAGGTTAGTTTACTCAATTATTGAGAATGATGTCAGATAGCTCCATTAGGTAAAGCTATTGACACCACAGCCCTCTAATCAAATATATGAGCATCGTCATGCGAAAAGCAACATATCTTCGTATGCAAACATTGCAGGGCACAAGACAATAATTTCATAAGAGATGATAAAAGGTCCGTTTAAAAGTTTTACAATTTCAATGTGGTTCCCTGATACACAACAGGAAAGAAACAATTACATTGTCCATTATCGATTGTTATACTCAGAATTTGGCTTGCTCAATATCACTACAGTACCCAATTTTCTGTTGGTCCACTATCGATTCATACATGTATAAGACATAAATTTATCATGCAACTAGCATTAAATCTGACCGATAACACCCGTCCGATATTTTAAAATGATATCACGTCACTGACGTGATAACACTTTGTAACCACGCCCACATGCCGGACTACTTCCAGTTCAACAAGCAAGACTCCTCAAGTGCAATCACAGAGAAAAAGTAGTCAAAACATTTCATTTATCCTATCATTTTTGTATTTTTGTTTACAAATCGTTGCTAATGATGTAGTTATTGCATAAAAATACAGCCCAAATAGATAAATTGAATGATTTAAAACGAACAGCAAGGCACCATAAAATTTGAAAATCCCCGGTAGAATTTTTTATTTTTGAAATAAACATAGGGTTGTTGGTATTCATTTTCTTAGTTAGATCATTTGCTATCCATCTACAGCAATTTTGAGGCAAAATTTGAGAAAAAGTTGATTTCCATTTTTTTTATCGCTATCCAATTTTCAAGGTAAGTTCTTAATGCGTGGTTGAAATGGCCTGAAACCTATCAGCTACCTATCAAAAGTTGAAAACTGTCTTTAAACCGCTCACTTTTTACTCATCAACTCTCAAGTTCCTCGTTTGTTTACAATTAGAATACCCCAGTGGTGTTGAGCCCACACCGCCATTTTTGAAATGTCAGTGTTATATTTGGAAATTCTTGCGTGTGTCTTTGCAAATATTTTGTTTGCAAAACAATATCATTACATTAGAACATAAAAACATTTATAAATAGTTTCATGAAGGTAATTATAAAGCTATATTTATGTCGTTTTTATATTTTTTGTCCTTTGAAATGTAGAACTATTTTTGTGGCACATGTAGTAATTTGAAATCATTTTATTTTATAAATACCGTATTTATTCTATTTTTGGCCCCAAAAACTGTCAAAAATATACAATATGAAGATTTGCATGATAAATAGAATATTAAGTCATCTGCCTTATTAAACATGTGATATCAGGTTCGGCAGATACGGTCGGAAAAGGCTCGGCAGAGCCTCGCCTTTCTGACCGCATCTACCTCACCTGATATCACATGTTATCAAAAGACAGTAGCCTAATATTCTCTATAACGTCGCTTGTAATTGGGTCGATATTTATCATCTTTTCGATGACGTCAATGTATGGCGTCCTGTACATTGCGCATATCGCACTTATATGAGTGCTTTTATCTATTTAATGCTAATTCGAACTCGTTTTTATTAGCCATTTTTTCTTAATGTATACTGTAAAGGGGTCATTATAACGAGAAGGTGGTCAATATATCCGAGTCACATTATTATATCAATAAGCGTATTACATGTATTATAAATGTGAACTTTTTGTTCGGTCTCTACGTATTGTTTAATCTGTTTCAACAGGAAGTGGTACAATAGACTTACAAGAATTCAAACGACTGTATCAAGAAATACCCAATAAAGCTGAAGGGAAGTCCTTGAAAGAGTTGTTTAATAGATATGACACGAATGGAGACGGTGATCTGGGAGTCGGGTAAGATAGAAATATTTTACAGATAAGTCAGTTGAATCTGGTTTCGAAAATGAATAGAATATACTTTATAATGCGCCAATAGTACAGAGAGTGCGTAGGATAATGTATGTAACCAACTTTACTTTACTCTAAATGCAGGAAAGGATATGTGATTTTTCATCTAAAACCTGTTTATAGAATAAGAAATAATTCATTTTTGAATCTTTAACTTTATTATTTCATTTTAAATAAAATTTTAAGATCTGTCTTATTAGCAGTATTGCATTTTCCAGAGAAGTGAAGCAATTTTTGATAGATCTCGGTGAAAAAGCTGACGATGACGTCATCAAGAAGCTCATGGATGAAGTAGATGAAGACGGTGATGGAAGTGTCAACTTTGGAGGTAAGACAACATTTTGTTGACATGGATTGAAGAGTGGAATTGTTAGGTAGGACATTAGATAGACGTGGCGATGGAAGTTGTAGAAAGTACTGATCACAAAGTACATTTAAGGGATCAAATGTCATTGATAAGGTAGATAAGCATGGCATTTGAAGAAGCGAATGCAATGGTATTTGATAATTGATAAGAGTGATGCACATTCAAAGGAAAGAGCCGATTGTAAGAAACAATTATTGGTATAGAAAATGGAGATGCTAAAGTAAGAGTCGATTTTAGATGTAAGAAATCTTACATAAAGTTGATGAACTTGGTGACAGAAAAGTCTACTTCGGAGGTAAGATCTCTGTTGTATATAAGATTAACATGATGACGGGAAAATCGACTTTAAGAGAGGAAAAACTCATTGATAAAGTATATAAACACGTTAAATAAGTGAAAAGTCAACTTATTAAGTGAGAAATCATTGATAAAATACTTGAGCTTCGTGATAGAAGAGTCGACTTAAGTGAGGTAAGAAGTAAATAATAAAGTACATAAGAAATGATTTAAAATGCAATTTTAGATAGTGACCTAAGATTTGATTTCACAGGTAAGACATCGTTTTATCAGGGCAAAAATAGCCGAATTGTAGTCGGCGGAGAATGAATCTTTTCGAGAGGCGATATGTAATTTAACGTCACAAAACGAATATGTAAAAAGTAAATGTATGATTCGAGTCCAAATAAATCATTGTTTAGACTTTTTTTTCACGGAAAGCATTACTTTTTATTATGATAATATCTCTTGGAATCATTTTTCAAATGTTTGTTATTGTTTATGGTGCTAGTTCGAACATCAGTACATAAGCTAAAACTTGATAGATTTGATAGTCATTCAGACTGACCTTTTTATTTTGATCCGGTAGAGTTGTTTGGTTAAATTATTGCTCTTTAATGTTTAAAATGAGATAAGTTGCAGTTACAATTAAAACAATAAAATGTTTGAAAATTGTACAAAAACTTGTATACTATTAACTGTAATAAATATGTTGTTGCTCATTTCAGAATTCTGCCGAATGTTTGGTCGGAGTTTAGACGCATGCACCTAAAAGTTAAAGACGTGAAATATCTTAACTTAATGCTCAAGCACATAACATGTATACAGTTTTATATGATCACGTGTACATCTTAACTGTTAAGTGGCTCTTGTGAATGTCTTCATATGCTTTTATTTGTGTGAGCTTTGATATTGTTTACAGTTGTTATGTACTTTTAATACATTTTTCTTAAAACCTGTTGGAGCCCAGTAGGTATTTTTATAACATATAGATGAAAATTCTACATATTTATGTCTGATGTTTCACACGATACTTTTTATCTCAAATTCCACGACACGTGAGTAGTATAGAATACACAGTTTTATCAATTCAAAATTAAAAAAAAACTTTTTTCGAATGAAGTCAATCGCTAATTGATATGACAATGAGTACAGAAGAATGGGCTATATTTTCTAAATGTAGGTTGATACTTATTCTCTGGAAGATATAGTAATAAAAGACATGGTGTGGATACTTGTGAAATATTTAGGTCAATAACACTCCTGACGTTTTGGTCTGGTATTAAATAACATACACAGTTGTAAAATATTACAATGTTTATCTGATATTATAAGATATTGACAATTTAACATATTATTTATTTCCGGTCTGATACTTCAAAACATAACTGTTTGGTCTAATATTGTAAGATATTAAAAGTTTCCATTGTCACTGACATCTGCGTTAGTTGTATCACTTTTTACCTGTTATTTTTATATTTATATTAGCTCAACTATCTAAATCTGTAAGACTTGGTTTTGGTTTTTCAAATTTAGATTGCATTTTGTACGTTTTATTTGATCTCATTGAAACAGAGTATCTGTGTACAAAGGAAGATCATCAAGTACTGCCTACATTAAAATGAATGGAAGAGTTATATCACATGTGCTTTGAAATTTTGCTCCTTCATTTTTTAGTGTTTTTTCATCACATATAAAGCAATTAGTCTGAAAAACGTCCTCCGAATGATCTGCCTCCTTAAGGTTTGACTTTGGGTATTTGTTACTCCTTGTAATGGGTTCTTTACATCTGTGGTTTCATGATTTTAACAATAAAAATGTGTGGAACAATCTACTGAAACAAAGAAAATATAAAATGGATATTGATACGCCTATCCTTGTATGTCAATGACTTACGAATTTCCTTATCATTGAAAAGTAATTAATGTACATGTGAAGTGACTGTTGTTTACCTTTCGCGAGATTTTCTTCCGTTATCATTAGCAACATTTTATTAGCAGTATGAGGGCTTTATCATTTCAAGATGTTTTAATATACCATAGCTAGTATTTATAGTTAGTGTTAGTGCATAAATATTTCAATTCAAATGATGTCAATAGGTAACATCATCTATTTGTAAACCTAACATCTGTCATATATGCTTTTCGTATAGATCTACATTATATCTCACGTATATAGAATCTTATACTTTATATTAATCTTTAATTTACAGAATTATTTACACGAATAAAGAAGTAATAAGTATAAATGTTTTGAGTTCTTATGTTGAACATATATCTTGAAATAGTTTTGCAACAATAACAACATTCTCGTCATTCAGAGCATTCATTATATAATTTCATGTTTGTCTGAAAGCCCGACAAACCGCTAATGAATGAGGATGCAATCACAAATTCTTAGCTATTTTGTCACAACTTGAAGAAACTACATTTACAAATGTAATTAAAATTCTATGACCTAATTGAAGTCTAGATGAAACAGTTCATGGGGACAAACATGTGGCTAAATTAACTTATGCATTGCATCTCCCGTTCTTTTTGTAAGAACAGGCGCTGACTGTTCAAGCTCTATGGTCCTAGTAGCTTGTCAAAATTTTCAACTACTATCCTGGTACCTTAAACATGTTTTAGTCACAACTGCATATAAGACCATGGTTCAAAAACTGTGACAGTATATATAATCAGAGAACAAGGAACTAGTAAAGAATAAGCAAACCACTCTCCGAGTTATAATACAGTTAAATACAAAAATAATATAGTATCAGAAAACACTGACTGATATATGTAGAAAAATAACAAAAGTACCGAATGGACTACAGCAGCAACCTTTTTGTAAATCATTTTAGAAACAACGGACGTGGAAGTGAAGAATTTCTTTTCATGTGAATTTCAGAGCAGTTATGTTTTAATGGAAATAAATAATAGGAACTCAAAACCAATGTACACTTTCTGGTAACTGTAAACACTCTTAAAGGTCTAACAATATCCACAAAACGTCTGCTATACACACCAACCACTTTAAACCTCTCGGACGAAACGGCCTCTTATGTATATGTTCTTTTGAGCAGGCCAAAATATTATCAAGGTTCCACGCATAAAATAGTAAGTGTATGGTGAATCAAAATGACGAAACCAGCACATAGTTCCGTTATTATACAGAATTGTTATAATATGCACTCAAAATACAATGTAATACTCGATTTTGCACGCTTCGATTACGTATGCCAAGTAATTCAAGTGTTCAAATTGTACAGAATGTTAAGACTTAGTGTTAGATTTGATTGCATTTTTACGTTTTCTTTGAAGACTTGTGTCCGGCCTCCGTGGATATAGAAAAATTGAATATAATGGATCCTCAAATGAATCTGTTCTTGTACGATACATTTTGTTTGACCTGGACACAAAATAGTACTCACCTTTGGAGAATGTGTAACTGAATAACGTAGTAATGCTAATGTAAACACTGCTCGCAATCATTTGACAGCCGTTCTTGCTTTCTGTATACCACCTGAATATTAAAGATGTTGTTTGGTAAATCTACAAACGAAAACAAGCTCTTAAATTGGCCCTAGTACCGCCAACCTAAGTACAAATTATAGAGAGCTTTTAAAAGCGAGTGCAATACTGTGTGGAAATTATACTATTGCTGTGTGCATGTAACCATTACTTGGTCTCCTTAGTTGTTAGAACTCATAATCAAGGAATTAGCACGTATAACAATGATATAGTATAAACACGAAGAGACAATGTCCGATGATGAGTCTGGTGCTCCCGACAAAGTACTACAAGGGAAGAGCCTTCAAAAGCAAGCGCCATTTCGTTCGAATGTGCACATACTTGTACATTTTGGAGACTCCTTGATACCATGAGACCATAATGTGCATTTTGGGAGTTTAGACACATGCACCTGTTAAAGACGTGCAATGTCTTAACTTAATGCTCAAGCACTTAACCTATATATAGTTTTATATAATCATGAATTGCTTGTACATTTTTTCTGTTTACTCGTGTATTTGTCTTCATATTTGTTTGTGTGTCATGTACGTTTAAGATTTTTTGTAGTATCAAATAAATAATGTATTAAATGTGTCGTATAAGGTGAAATAAGTCACATCTTTAGACAGATAGATTTATTTCAGTATATCACAGATGTACATACATGGTTGCATACATATACAGATAATTAGATGTATGTACACAAGTTTATAAACCATGATATGCACATCAATACCAAGGATAACACAAAAAGGTGTAAAGTGATTCTCCCTTATTTCCATGGTGGTCCTTGACAGTGATGGCGCACCACTGAAAGGCATTATTATTTACTTCAAATGAATCAATGGTATTACATTTGAGGTATAAAATTTTATCAACAGATCTAGGTTATCAAGAAACATCATTTGATATAGCATTAGATCAAAGTACCTGTATGTCTAAAAATTAAGTGCAAAGAGATCTGATTGCATCAATCAGTTTGATATTGTCCTTCTACATTTAAAGCACTGGAGGCTAAGTATTAAATGTAAAAAAGGTAAGTATACCAAGTATGTCTATCCTAATTTGCAAAATATTTACACTAAAAAGATGCAAAGAGATTGTTAAGAATTCGATTTATGGAATATTCATACAATATTGCCACGCTTGATATCGGTGTTGGGTTTCTCATGTTGAACGAGTTCGTCTCCCTCACATTTTAATTTATGTTGCATTATATGCGGCCCGCCTCCTTTAGGCGTCAACAAAAGCGCTGAACGTAGTGGGTCTGCATCATTGAGTAAAAATGGACTGTAGTTCAAGTACAAACGCAGAGATGACTTTTTACAGCAGTCTACTACTTGAACTCTGTACAGTGAATGATTAAATATGACACTAGTTACCCGTTGCTAAAGAAAAAACAAAACAAAAATTTTGTTTACAAAATCTCAGTTGCTTGAAGTAACTCTCTTAATGTAGTCCATCTTCAAATTTTTAGGTAAAATCGTATAATGGTGTCGACAAACTTTATCAGTAAAGAAGTCACTGTTAGCACACAACCCCTAGCTCAAGTCAAGTCACTAGCCTTCATCACGTTCATGCGTTTGTCATGCATGGAGTTGGTAAATTGCTACCGTGAGTCTCATTCGGGGCTTGCTTGTGGCTCTTGTAATCTTCTCAACCACAGAGTCTATAAAAGAATTGCATTGATTTAGCTTTTTCAGGCTGTCGATACTTAGTTCTTCGTCGTTTGTTTTCGATCAGTTGGTATACAAAAGCAAAATACAGTGGACTATTTGTGACCTTGTTTGCATTTGAAGGTTTTCCAGGCGACGTGTGCTGGTCTTCTTGTTATAACAACTCATAACTATGGTGCCGTTATAATTTATTTTAGAAAATTTGCTTTGTTCGATTATAAATCTACACAGTATAGAATTGCATTAAATTTCGCATAAAAATCATTCGCCTTTTTTATCTTGCATGTTCTCTGTATGGTCTAAAAGCGGTCGGTGCCAATATCAATCAGACACTATTGTGGACCATTTGAAATTTTGTTAACGTTTCTATGTTTGCCAAGCATTGTATGCTGACTACCATTTAAAGATGCATTACTCCCCTTTATTGTTTAAAATTATAGGATAATGGTAAAGTTGTTAAAATGACGTTTGCTGTAGATTGTGATATTTAATTGGCATGTCTATTTCAAGAAAACTAGAAATAGATTCCTTGAATGGACCAACTTTATTAAACAATTCTCAATAGATTGTGATATTTAATCGGCATCAACTAGAAATAAATTCCTTGAATGGCTCAACTAATAAATAATTAGATTCTCGTGCTTTCTACACTGCACGTCTTTAACTAGTCACAGTTTTATGATTTCGTATGACCGCTAATCCTCTCAGTGGTTTGGGATTATGGGCAAGAGTCCCACTACCGACTTTACCGTTTATATTTCTCTTTGAGGACTGGAGTCTAACACTGGTCCGTCATATAGTTGAGTCACTAGCGTTATTGTTGAAATACGGCACTAAATCCAAGGAAATAAGCATTATGATTTGTGTAGAAATAAACGGTGGTGTCTTTGCATTTAACCAGTTATCTCTTTGTGTATCATTTGGCCTGATAAATGCATCATCTTCATTATCATGTTCTTAACCTTGACACACTGATAAAACGGTGTCAAATTTGGTATACATTTAAATTTGACTTGCTAGTTATTAAGGGATATAGTAGCTATACATGTACATAAGGTAAATGTGTTTATGTTGATTATAAACGGTTTTGAAAAGTTATAACCGTCATTCATATTCATTATGATTGTATTAATTTTTCAAAGTAAAGAACATAATATATCTTTCTTCTGCAACGTGAAATGATCCGACTGCATTATGAGCTATTTTCCTAAACATACTATTACTGGCGCTAAGCTTGATTAAAATTCCATTCCTGGGCTGAATTTTACGGGTGTTTTTGCACAGCCAATAGCAAAATAACTAGAAAAATGTCACATTTCATTATCTTGATAATAAGTGTTAAGTGGTCTAAGGTGTTGCTACTTTGCATTAGCAGGCGGTGTCGCCGTACGGTACAGATTCGAATCCTGGCTGCATCATTGTAACATGTTTAAATAACGTTGATTTTGTTGTTAAATTGTTGTTATGATATGTCAACAACAACTTATAATTATGATAAAACGTGATAATATGAACAACATTCAACATTCATTCTAATATCATTGTTTGAGTTTGGTATTTTTATTGCTGTGTTATTCTTATTTTTTCGATAGTTTTCATTTTAAACAACACATAGATACATGTTTTCTTTTTCTTGGGACAGATGTCGATCGCAAAAACATTATACGGGAAAACAGACGATGGGGTAGATGTACACAAGTAAGTATTTGTTCTGTTATAGCCTGACTTATGCTTGATTAGTAAAGCTGTGAAAATAGAAGTGTTTGAATGGATGGACGGGCTGATGAATTGATGGACATACCAATTACAGAATCAATAAAGGCGGCTCCCTAAACGTGCCCTGAAATTATCCATATTACTTGCATTCACTAAACATATATTCTGAATCAGAGTATATTACGTGACATAAAATCTGACAAACTTAAAACATTCGAATGAAACAGTTTTTTTCCTGTTTAAGGGACAATAAAGAAATGAAATAGGTAGGTATATAATTCAATAGATGTATATACATGTCTGTAGTATTTTCCTTTCATCTTTCGATTTGAGTTCAAATATTGTTATGGCGGTATATATTTCAGATTCGTTCTCAAGAACGACAATGGCTATGAGGTGCACATCATCTCATACGGCGGCATCATCACGAATCTGTTTGCACCTGACAAAGAAGGAAACAAAGCAGATATTGTACTTGGATTTGATTCATTTGATGGTAAATGCGTACATTCTACCAATTCAAATAATTTAAGAATGTCATTGTCGTATACACACTTAACAATTTATGTGCTATTGGCCAATATTTCTACATAATGTATGTGCTACTGGCCAATATTTCTACATAATGTATGTGTTATTGACCAATATTTCTACAGAACGTATGTGCTATTGGACAATATTTCAACATAATGCATGTGCTATTGACCAATATTTCTTCATAATGCATGTGCTATTGGCCAATATTTCTACACAATGCATGTGCTTTTGTGCAATATTTCTACATAATGCATGTCTGAAATGGACTTGTCCATGTTTCAATTTGGACAATACCATTAATTGTTCAAAAGGATGCTTACTAAACTCTTAGTGAATTTTATAGCGAACAGTACAGATCATGATCAATTTACCAGATTGTGCAGACTGATCATGTGCACTGTCTGTAAGGCAGAATCACCTTCCTGTCAGCATGAAAATGCTAATTGTCTTTATGCACGTAGACATGCACTATGAAAATACGGAGTAAATTGTCCATAAAACGTGTTCTTCATGCATGTAATAATGAACTTACATGTAATTGGTATTAATTTACGTGCCAGGTTATCATTTGCGTGAAAAACAGTGTCAATCAGTATGAGACTGTTTAAATGTTAAATTTTAATTTAGAGTGCCATGTGATATGTTTACTGTCTTCGATTGCATGTCGTCCAAATTTATTTGATCACGCACATAGGCAGGCACTTGGTGTCTCGTCAATCTTTAGATTTTTTCACATGTTTACTAAAACTTAGTAAGCATTTGAAAGCGTGCAGAATAGAAAAGCTGAAGACTGACAAGAAACCTAATGCCGCGTATCATTTTAATTGTCATTCGTACTGAGAAATAGAGTTTGATCAAATATTTTGCAGTTTATAATGGTAAGTCAAAAGTAAGACAAATCTTTGTTACTGCGTTAAAAGAATTACAAGCGTGTTTACAATTAAACCTAAAAAAACATAATTTAAGGTAAATGTCTTTTTTCTTTGTGATACATAACGACTGTAGCCAGAACTTAAAAATGTATTTTCAATAGTCATTGAGAAGGGTTAATAACCTTCAATGTGTTATTGTTTAAGGGAACAGAAGTGACAGCCTAAACGCGGTTTACACTTCAGAGAAATATATGGAACTTTTCATCTGCTTTTAGGTTATAAAGTGAAGCATCCATATTTTGGAGCGCTGATAGGCCGATATGGTAATAGAATTGGCGACGCAAGATTTAGTATCAATGGACAAACTTACCAACTGGCGACCAATCACAAGAATAGAAACGCTCTTCATGGAGGACTCAAAGGGTTTGATAAGGTAAATGTATATACAAACTAAGTAATATTTTATTACTTAAATTTTCTGTAATGTATTTGGAGTTGTTGTTGCTAGGAGTGCCCTCACTTTGGCATTACACCACATTGTTCCCGAGCTTGTAGTTTAGTGTCAGATCGAAGTATTTGTATTGCTGGATTGCTTTAAAAGTCACGGGATAATAAGCAACCACGTGTATAAAAACAAGCATGAAAAATGCTTATGGGCATAAGTTATATGTGTTTATTACGTAGATGCTCTTCAAAACTGGAGGAAATAGATATATCTTATCTATGGTGATGATTACGGAAGATGTCATTTAGAACAGTTAAGATTTGAATACAATGTAATCTGAGATTTTAAACTGACAATTAGCAAATACAAAAAGGTTTTCGACAAATATTGTAGTCAATTTGCACTTAAAACCGAATGGTAACTTCTGCACGTGCATATACAATACACTGCACGTCTCCTGACAACAAACGTATCACAAATAGGGCATCCTTTAATATTAAATAGCTTATTAATGGCTGCACTTAAAGTTCCACTTTAAAATGTATTGATTCACGTGATTCAATGTTTATTTCCACACCTCAAACCAACAAGCGTGTTTGATATAATTTCTAACCCAATGTTGTTATTACAATGTAGTAGGATGCCGGGTACCAGGTATCTTCGCTGCCGGGCGACTATGAAAACATTATTCCAGTAATTTTGTTTGAAGGCGATAACGGCGACCGTAACTGGCACCCGGAAGTGAGATGCAGTAAGGTTCCGCTATTAAGAAAACACGATTTTAAGACCGCCCTCGGTATTATGACCAGCCATTTAGATGGTCTAGATAATAAGACCGATTCATAAATAAGACCACTTTTTAATGGTCC
Source organism: Saxidomus purpurata (assembly GCA_022818135.1). Classification (NCBI taxonomy): domain Eukaryota; kingdom Metazoa; phylum Mollusca; class Bivalvia; order Venerida; family Veneridae; genus Saxidomus; species Saxidomus purpurata. The sequence goes on along the minus strand of JAFMSR010000001.1, from coordinate 41,739,982 downwards.
GGAAGGTGGCCTCAATACTGGAACTTTACTGTAAGCGCAAGTTTATTTTCTTCAGAACAAAAAGATACATGTTACATGATACATAAATGTTCTCTTTCGTTTTTTTATTGTTGTTGTTTTTTTCTATAGCGAGTATGGATGGCGGAAGTGGAGGGCGACAAGCTGTTACTGGCGTATGTTAGTGCGGATGGGGAGGAGGGTTATCCAGGTGAAATGACAACCACTGTATCGTACCAGCTAACATCCGACAACAAGCTTGTGATAAACTACTGGGCTGTTACAACTAAACCCACCGTTGTGAACCTGACTAACCACAGCTATTTTAATTTAGGCGGACATGTGCGTACTTTTTAATAATTCCTGTGATGAGAAATTTTATCAGATTATAGAAAATTATTATAGGTCATGTAGGAGCCAGAATAAGAACCAGTGGCCGAGTGCACAAAGAAGGCGTAGATTGCGCTGTCGTAAACGGTCTGCGCTGGCGTAACTAATCCTGTCGTACAACGGGATTTTAAGCCGAGTGCATAAAGCGAGCGTACGTCCGTCGTAGATACGCCCGGGTTACGACTGTCTTAATTATTGTACCACATATTTCTCGTGTATAATCATTGTATTTCTTGTTTCATTGCATGAGATTTGATATGCATATGTTAATATAATCTGTTTTGAATAATGGGAACATGTCTAGAAATATAACACTTTTTTTACAAAAAGTATTTCTACAATTTAAAATTGCCTGTTTTATATAAATACGAGAATAGCAACATGTCTAGGAACTTAACAATTTCTTAAATTTAAAATGAACTCCTTTGAAATAGTTGCAACATGTAACTAAAATTATTAGCTCTTCTTAAAATCATTCACAGTTCGAAATAAAATAACTATTTAAATCGTCGTATAAAAAAAGAATCTGCTGAATGTTACAATGTTTTATAGCTGAACTGTAACATAAATTGCGTCTAGCTAAGAAGGATTACAAAAACGAAGTTGACAAAAGAAGACACCTACACTGATTTCGCTTTTATTTCATTTTAAGAGGGTATGTGGGAGAGGGCATTTAGAAATCACAGTTTCGGCAGTTGTTTGGTTGGGCAGTCGGTCCGTCTGTTTGTTTCACAATACTTTTGAACTGTATTTGAGGCTCGAACTTCTTGAAGCGTTTTCTTTAGATCAAACAAATTACATGTAAGTACATGTAATCAGTACGAACTGTAGTTGTTAAATGTCTGAGTATTTGCTTTCCTTTCATAGATTGGTTTTTATGTCTCTAGAATCAGCCGTTGTACCCGGGGAAACGATTCATAGGCGATGTTGCCTTACCCTCGAACCGAGCCGGATGAAACAGGAGTACCGTATATCGGTTTGATATCTTGAAATTTTGTTAAAAAACCGAGTAGTTCAAGAGATATCACTAGAAACGCTATATTACAGACAGACGGGCAAACAGATGGACACCAATTACAAAACCATTTGTCTCCAACAGACTATTACACCAAAAATATTGCCATTACTGATATTTGACATGATAATGTATATAAAAATTCAAATACACTATAGTTACGCCTACTCCATAGCAGTCGTGACTTTCGTGCTAGATTTACTACTTGACTTACGCTACGTCTCGTTTATGCACTCGGATTAAATTTTGGGACCGTTATCTACGCTCTAGATAAGCCGGACGTAGGCCTACGCCCGCTTTATGCACTCGGCCACTGTATCGTACGATGTCATCGCACATATAGCAATGCAAAGTAACAACGCCTTAGACCAATCCACCACCGCATCAAGCCAAAATATTAACTGATTTTGACGTTGTTTCATGTATTGTTCATGGACATAAATGTTTTTAATTCTTCTTGCATAAAAGATATGTGATTAAGATGGTATTTGAACCGGTAGCTAAAGTCTGTCTTCTCATATTCAAGTTTACCTTCCCCTTAAAGGTATGAATTGTCAAGTGTCCAATATGACCCAAAGTGTCATGAATTCCCATATGACTTTAAGTCACCCATATGATGCTTAGGTGTTCCATATGACGTCAAGTGCCCCATTTGCCGCTATGTTCTATATGACATTAAATATTCCATATGACGCTAAGTGCAGACCAAGTGCCCTAAGATGTATTGTATAAAAATTACAGAGGACATAGATGAAATAAAAGATGTGTCTCATTCTAGAATTCTGGTAGTATTGCTGATCATGTTCTTCGTCTAAACGCCCAGCAGCTTACTGAAATAGATGACGACCTTGTACCTACTGGTAATCATTTTTTCAGTTTGATCTTCCTTTTTAAAATTTCATACAACGAAGCCCATTGTCATACTTGTCATATCTACAGCACTGGTTAAACAAAATTCCCAGATTATAAAGCTATGTCTTCACATTTGAAGTTATTACAAAAATGTTCAGTAAAGCTATGTGTCAATATATTTCTAAACATCAAACAAACTGGGTAGTATTTTGAAAGATTAAATGTATCAGAACTGTTTTAATACTAGCTGAATCATACACAGTGTAAAACGCATAAACGCATAATGTTAAACCAAGAGCAGTTGTCGTTCCTGATATGAATAATGCATTGGCATAATAAGAAATAGTTCACTTGGAAAAATGGTACTTTTTCTCACACAGGGACCATTAGCCCTGTTGCAGGCTCACTTTTTGATCTCACCTCGGATACTTCACTTGGGGATCGGCTAGATAAGGTTCCAGGAGGGTTCGGATTCGATCATAACTACTGTCTAGGCCAACCTGGATCAATGAAACATGTAGCAAGGTTAGTCCATCATCACATGCTTACTGCATCTAAAGAATAAAGGATTTTGATATGTTAGATACAGTTCATTATACCCCCTAAACGAAGTTGGGGGGGGGGGGGGGTATATAGGAGTCACCCGATGGTTGGTCGGTTGCATTTCCCTTGTCCGGAGCATAACTTGAAAACTACTGGTTGGATTTCAGTACAACTTCATACAATGGTCAAGCACGTTGAAAGGAAATGCAGTGAACAATAAGTCAATCTTGACTATTTACATAGTGATTGCCCTTTGCTACTTTTCCTTGTTCGAAGCATAAGCTGAAAACTACCACTTGGAATTCAATACATATAATGGTCAAGCACATTGAGAGAAAGTGCAGTGTACAAGAACCATGACTATATCTTGACTTATTACAGAGTTATTGCCCTTTGTTACTTTTCCTTGTCCGGAGCATGACTTGAAAACTACTGGTTGGAATTCAATACAGCTTCATACAATGGTCAAGCACACTGAGAGGAAGTGCAGTGTACAAGAACCATGAATCTTATCACTACTTAAAAGAATTATTGCCATTTGTTGCTTTTCTTTGTCCGGAGCATCAGTTAAAACTGCTGGTTGGAATTCAATACAACTTCATACAATGGTCAAGCACAATGAGAGGAAGTGCAGTGTACAAGAACCATAACTCTTATTTTGTCTTATTACATAGTTATTGCCCTTTGTTATTTTTCCTTGTGCGGAGCATAACTTGAAAACTACTGGTTGGAATTCAATACAACTTCATACAATGGTAATTCTATTACTTATGACTTATTCAGTTGATACAGCAGTCGTTCGGGGGTATTAAATTACATTTAGTGATAGGTCTAGTTTTTTGATCAACAATTATCAAGGCTTCGGAAATATTTTCACAAGCTTAATATCTAACATTAATTGTCTTTTATGGAAGTAGTTTGGCACTCCGGTCTCTGCATTTTGATAACTCTGAATAAAATTGAAAGTTATGTTGTCAATTCCAATGTTTTGTAGGTTGTACCATCCCAGTTCCGGTCGGTGTATGAACATGCACAGCACAGAACCGGGAGTTCAGTTTTACACGGGTAGTAATCTGTCGGAAGTTGCTGGGAAAGGAGGCGCTGTTTACAAAAAGTACTGTGCTCTATGTTTGGAAGCGCAGCACTACCCGGATTCACCAAACAAAGTAAAACCATTGGCTTTTCTTTATTTTACTATTTAAAAGTCGTTTTTACTTGTTCAGTTTTTAGATTTAAAACTAATGTACTACAAGTATTCAGGGTCGTCAAATTCAAATAAATGAAATCATTTTTTTCTTTGTATCGTTTCACATATTTGGAATAATATTAAGAACGCCTTTGGCGCCAAATCTCTATAAAAATGCTTATTACTTATCTTCTGGAGGCGACTAACTAGATTCTAATAACACCTATCTCTATAAATCTTCGGAATTAGTTGTCGCTGTGATTATAAAGATATAAAGTGAAACATTAAATAAGATTGTGATGGTGATAAATATATTAGTTATATGAACAATCTTGCAGGAGAATTTCCCCTGTGTGATTCTTCGACCTGGTGAAAACTACATGCAGACAACCGTCTATGAGTTCAGTGTAGCGTAACAGTTTGTGCAGTTAAGGGACTCGGACTTGTGCAGTTATAGGACACGGACTAAACATAAAGGGTCACGCTCCTTGTCGGGGCCTCTTTATGACTTTGATTCACGTTTTCTTTTGTTAATCGTACTTTGTAACCATGGTCATATGGTTGTGTATGGAACGCAACATTTTCATATTATCGATCTGTCTTGTTCTCTTGAATTTTCTGTCATATCTACAGAATATGCAGTTTTCGGGGAAAAAGTCATGATCTTGTCAAAGTATCCTATGGCATCTTGACATGGTACCAGATAGGACAGTTTTGGCGTTCCATATGGCTAAGTTTATTATTTTAAGCGTCTGCGGCGAATTTACAGCTATTTAAATAGGGCGACAATGACACTTCGAACAAAGAACAAGACAACAGAAACGGTGAAAACAGTATGATTCATAAATGATATACATAACACAGACCTTGGAAATCACGTGTCTCTAAAGAAGAGATATCACATTTAAACTTCATTTTTCAAATGCATTTTACTTCTACTTGTTAAAAACATCACTGCTGTAAAAATACAAAAGTTTAACATTTCTTGCAATTGTTAGTTAATTTACGAATTCTTTGTTGAATACATATATGATCACAGCAAACACTAAAATGTAAAGTTGCAATCAGAAAGAGGAACTCTAAGGAAAACGCAGAAGAAATATTTAACATTTCGACTTTGTCGTTAGTCTACTAGACCAGTCCAATTTGTAGTCACTTGCTGTTTAGATTGTTTATGGTCCCGGCCCGCGGCCGTGGGATTTCTCCCCTTTAGAATTTGCCAAAATCCCTATTGTCAGTTGACACTGTCTAATCTCCTGACCAATATAGAGCATTGCAAGCCAGTGAAAGGCAGTACAGTTTGCTACCTCACACTTGCATTGAAAGACACACGTTGTCGTATATAACGTCGCAATACGATTTTGTTTAATACGTCATAGGTTGATGTGCACTATAGTTAGTTTTCTGTGTTGAACATTAATGCAAATATACACGCAGCTACGTTCTCCGGTTTCCTAACGTTCCGAATGCATCGATAGTCTGTTGCTTTAATTGTGTCGCTCTCTGCTCCCTCAGTTCACGTCGGTGTTCCACTGAAATACAGTAATACAAAAAATAATTAATTTAACCCCGGATGTATTGAGCACGTACTTATTATCAGATTATCTGTTTATATATTGAACAGAGTTCAGTGACTTTTAACAGTTTAATACAGGTTGTTTTAGATGTGGGTGGCATTCCTATTACTGCTTTTTCATTTAACACTTGGCAATTGTGTTAATATGAAAAAGATTAAACGAATAATGAACCCGCTTCTTAATTATAGGCTTCTCAATCTAAGTCACATAATTTCTGAGATGCTTTTGCCGGCTGATGAACATATTTTTGCGCAAGTAATTTAGCATAGAAATTGTTACGTATATGGTCCTACATAAAGTGGAGGTAAGCGAGTACATAGTTTTGTTTTTCGGTAAAACGGAACAAACACATGTACAATGTTCGTCATATCTTTTCTCCTTTGCTGTGATAAAAAGCCACAAAACAATACCCCTACACTCGTAAATGTTTAAACTCTATCATATATTCATACAAGGGGAAGCTGAACTCAAGGGTCGTATATTTCGAGTTGGTTGTGTAATTGCTACGCACTCTATGGAAAGATTCAAACTCGCAGCCCAACAAACAGTAACTGTATATATATACCAAATCTGTATCCATTTATCTGTAACAATCACGTAAAAAGTAACTATGTTACACGACAAACACATTAAGATATAAATAATTTCTCTTTAAACTGTTATATATGCATGACAGGAAAGTGTTACATGCGCGTTACACGACAGAAAACGATCAATATGGATCATAATTTCAATTCGGGTTGTACTCTTCTGTGTATAAATTTTAACAAATTCAGATAAAACATTTACGAGTATATACATGTACATGTATGTTTCACGTTTACTGGCTGCTGTTACAGATGTCAAAATGCCATCAACATCGGAGAGAAAATTAATTTGCTTCCTAATATCACAGTACGGTAAACTGTTTGCCGGACAAACATCAAATAAAAGCTTAGTAATAATAAAGCTCTACATGATTTGTCGAGATAACCTGTTTAGTCCAGTCTCTCGTAGAAAAAGTTCATGGAGAGTTCAGTAATATGTATCGCGAATTTCACAGCAAACCTTATGTTTGAAAAGCAATTGTAATTATGTTCTGAAAGGTTTGTGATCGTGAAATATTAAGAAAACAATATTACACAAAAGATCACAAATGAAAAAGAGTTTATTTTATATAAAATAAAATCTATGTTATGAGCTCCCTTTTAAGAATTTTGACCGTCAAATATATATCATAGCAAATTCAGTCCACGTAAACTATTCGGCAGTATTGCAAAGCGCAATCTATGGAATGCCAACTGCATGTCGGTAGGGCTTAATAAGCACGCGAGATGCATTCGGTTTTAAAATCGGAATTTGGCTTCGATTCTTAAATGACAGGCGACACAACCCCTCATATACAGTGTCAAAGCAAATCCACAGCAGCAGTTTGATTTTATTGGCTGCTCGACACAAGGAGGTTTGTAAGTTTGTTTGTTTAAGTCGTTGTTATAGATGTGTTTTGTGCTTTTGTTTTCTTGTGTTTATTTATTTTTTTGCGCTCCAGATGCTAGTTTTATCTTTTATACGCAAAATCGCGAACCCGCTATTTTAGTTTTCCACCGAACTATAGTCTTCATTGATTTTAATATCTGTGAAGAACAGTCTTCACACAGTGACAAATCAGCATCAATGTCATACACCTACGAAAGTATCTACAAAAATAAATCCGAAAGACAGACTAGGGCGGAAATATCGACCAAACTTGTGGGACCAGCTTTTTGTATCATTAGAGTTTTGCCCTGTGTAGTTTAGTGGAGAATAGGGTTAGATAAATACAATTTTAAAAGTATTATGCGATCCCTTATGATAACCGATTTGTATGACCAGGTCATAGGGTCAATATTCAGCACTCGTCTCAACCAACTTGATTGACGTGAGTCTAAACAGATGACGATATGATTAATGATTGTCGCCTATATTATAAACATAAATAATAAATATCACGATCTCCTGTATTTTGCAAACAATAAATCTATATAAGGACACGTAAACTGCATTATTCCTGGCTCCATAATCTTCAATACTGAACAACAGTTTCCGTTGTCTGTAATATCCTAACGGCGCTATTGATCAACAAACGTCTGTGCACATAAATCGCTTGAAAAAGAAAATATCTTTCTAAGAAAATGCCTTTCGATTAAAGCCGTATTTTAGTTCTTAATCACCGTGTTTTTAACATAAACAAATCTATATACTAGTTCATTTCACATAAATCAGATTAAATGTGAATGGTACATTTAATACTAAATTTTGGTCCCATCAATGGGTTTAAAGGATAAAGTCACATGACTTTTAAGTGAGCCGGAGTCAAGTTTAAAGACAACCCATCAAGTGGTTTAAGATATATGAAGTGGACACACAATCGTAATGACACATCAGTGTTACCTTTATCTTGAGCAGGCGTCTATGGAGCGGACACTTATGTTATGACCCCTAAGCGTGATCGTGACCTTTGCCCAAGTGACCCCAAATGCATATCAAGTCTTTTTCCTCATATGAGATACCTATGTACCAAGATAAGTTGCAATCGTACACCCAGACCCAAAGTTATAAGACTAAATGACATGCGACAGGACGGGACGCTAACTATAATCTCAACAAACCTTGTTTTATTGGCGATGTAACGACTTTACCTCCAACTAATTTGAAAAAAAAGATTACATCCTCAAGCAGTCGTGTCTTTAACGAATTGATTTGACTTCGATTACATTTACAGTTACAATGAAGTGGTTGAAATGCTTTCTGTTAATCTTACTTTGAAAATACGACTTTTTATAAATTCGAGGATTTTCTTGTTGCAAAGTAAAAGCCTAATTGGCCGATTTGATACAAACAGGTTAGCTTTAAATTCTGAAGCGGGCGGTACAATAAATTAGCCGAAGTTTTACTAAATAGCAAATGAAGACCTCAGACTTAGACACGAAAATGCGGAAGAAGGTTGGAAAGTAATATCTACTGGTTCACAACTTTTGATGTACACGTATTAAGTAAAATCATATCATATCATAAGTTTAGAGAAAAGCTACGATACTTACGGGAGAGAAACACCATTCGCAATCCCCAGACAATACTCCAGAACCACCCCACGAGCAAGAAAGTGACTGTGAATAGTTGTGCTAACCCTACCCATAGATTGACACATGAAATAAGTATAGGGTCTTGATCATATTTGGGTGGCACACGTGATTTGGCACACCAGAAAATGCAAAGTCCGCTTACTACTGTACCTGCAAACATACAAGAAATGAAACAACAGTAAACTCCGTATATAGCATACACGGATCTAGCGAATCCGGATATAGCGAATTTACGGATATAGCGAAATTACGGATATAAGGATACTATTTTATGGGTCCTATTTCATTCCTTCTTCATTGAATATATAAATTCTATGTAAATATAACGTACTTCGGATATAAGAAACAAATTTAGATGGCCCCAAAGAGTTCGTTATATACCATGATTATACAGCTATTAGTGATGTTTTTCCACTGCCACTTCTAATCTAAAACCAGATTTACTACTGCTGTTTTGAACTTGTTATAGTTCGATCATGAAACACGTCCTTTCAATTTATATTAATCGCTCTCGAGACATCACTCATGATAAAAACAATAGCTTATTTGATAGAAAGACAGAAACTTTCATCACTGCTACGTATGTATGGCTGGGTGAACTAAAGAACATGTGGCACCAGGTGCCATACCAGGGACGCATCTCATGTGACCTGAACGGGGATCGAACACATGTCATTTGAGGTATTATGTAAACGCCATGACAACTACTGCTACATCTTCTACACTACCATTACTAAAACTACCTACCACTGCTGCTACTACTACTGCTAATGTTGCTACCACTCCTAATACATTAATTACTTCTTCTGCTGCTACTTCATTTATGTTTCGCACTACTCCTACCTCTTAAACAACTATTATTACTCTGCTAATTAGCTCGAAAATAATATGCTGTAAATTAAGTAATATTCGCGTTGATAAAAGTTTCATTATTTTTCGCAAATTCTAACATTTCACGAATATTCATTTTGCACAGATTTAAAATAAAGAATTCACCTTTCGCGAAATTTAGATCCACGAATTAGCCTTTTAATAATGCGAAAATTTCGTCACGCCAAATATACGCAATTTACAGTATCTTTATTTAAATACATGTAGTCAGGTATGATTAATTCATTTTTAGATATTTATTTTTAGTTTTGTAAGAAGACAAACGACAATCAAATATATGCAATAAACTTACCAGATCCAGGTATCAGAATGTTTAATATTAGACATACAACAGCTAACCACAGTGGTAAGTACGGAATGGCCACCCTTATCCAAGAGTCTTCGTACGTTGGAACGGATCTTTTGTCGTCTGCTGGCATCTGTATAGTTGTGAAGTCGGTTTTCATTTGCATTGACCTCTGTGAGACAGACGACAGTAGGGAAATTTTTGAGCCCTCCTTAACATTTGACACATTCGATTCTCGTCTGCTATCGTTCAACAGTTTTGAATCCGCCAAATTTGGTACCGAAAGAGACCCCCTTCTTCCAGATTTAGAAATGTCTTCAGTCTTCACCACAGAAAGCTTGTTAGTGTCGTTAAGCAAACATTGTCCGCCTCCCTCCGTATTCCCTTGTTTCGCATGACGTTTCCACTTGGAAGTTAAAGATATGGTAGACTTATTCTCGAAATCTTTTGTTGATTCTATCACAGCTGAACTATTCTCAGAGACAGTCCCAGAATTCTCTGATACTTCCGGAATTGTAACTTGAGCAGGATCTGGGTTTGATTCTTCTATATCATACACAGTCTGTACGACATTTGGTATGTTTTTCGATATGTCAGTTTCGTTTCCATCATCCATAATAGCGATTTCCAGCCCATTACTTAGTTTAGATATCACTGTATCGTTTTCGTGAACAAGTTGAGATTCCGTATCAATATTTTCTAGATCCTCAACGTCCGTCATCTTTCACCTCTTAAGCCTTTTCTTAGACAACCAAATATTTCACTTCAAACTTACGTATTAACAACGAAACTTGCCTTTACTTCATTACAACTCTCAAGACACAACCGTCTGCTTCGATGGTAACATACAAAACATTAAATTTCATTGATTAATTCATAAGCAGTTATATAATGTCTTGGAAAAATAATCAATGAGACGTTCTAATAAACTGTTTTACAACTCAACTACTGCGCAGCGAAGGCTAACAGTCTCTCTATGAAATATTAATTATTTTAAGCTGTGTTAAAATTGATTTATACATTAAAATATCATCGTATAGTTCACATTTTAACTGTATGATCCTTCAAAGAACGTTTTTGTTCCTTCAGCGTTAGATTAATTTATTTCCTACGGTTTTACAGGTGATTCTTCGGTAGACTGATGTTTCATGAAATTTATTTTCACTTAAGTGGTTCGTATGATAGATTGTTCCTTTGCATTCCGATATCTATTGAATTATCCATTTTCAAAAACTAAAAATCGTCATAGCAACAGAGTTTCACTTAGCGGCTATGTTCTTTCATGTTTTCCATTCTTAACGTCGGTTGTGAATTCAAAATATAATGATCCACTTGTGACATCCATTTCGCAAAATTATCTGCTGAACTCGAGTACTCCGAGCAGATTACGAAAAATTCTAAAATTTACTTCTCCTTCAAATATCCAAGAAAGATATCAAAGGCACTTATACCCAGCCCCAAGTCAATGCCCTAACTATTTGCTCACTAATTACTGTATTTGTTGTTTTTTTTTAAATTTTCTCCAACAAGGTCCAACAAACTTAGAAATAAAGGAATGTATCCAATTAAACAAAATCATTAATGACAGAAACTCATTTTCTACCCAATTAACGCTAACCGATATTATTGAAATATCTCTTAAATATTATCAGAAGCTTATTGATTGGATAACATCTTGATACAGACATTGAATGGCTGATATGGATCGAACACAGCGAGAGTAGGAAACTCGTTGTTTGCGGCGGTGATAAGCTCTCATATAACCGTTCATTATCAATATCATTTCAAAAATGACAACATTCTCAAATCAACGAGCCCTTGTCAGGGTTTCTATCCAATTTTAGAATCTTTCTATCAGTTGACGCGGTTGGTGATAATGAGGACATTGATGTAAAAGAAGCATTTATAATGGCTGTAATTATTGCACATGTTAGTTAACTTGAAAGCTTTAACAATCTATGTTACTTTGTTGTTTGTTGCCTTTTGATGCAAATGTGAATGACCGGGCATACAGCAGGAAAAACTGTGTTAAAAGCCAAAGGTGAAACCGGCGTTAAAGACCAACTTGGAATAAAGACCACCCGAGAGTAAGGACTAGCAAAGAGAAAACAGTTCGCTGTTCATAATAAAGATCACCTGTGATCACAAATCGATTATAGCGTATTCGGCCAGTTTAAGTCTTTGATCACAGGTTTGACTGTATTTCCCAAGAAACTCTGCAACTTGGCAAACAGAGAACAAGATTTGACATGTGGCCCTGAATACATAATATATCGCACTATTCTAATTGACAATGTTTTTTTTTTTTTTGAAAAATGAAAGTTTGTTTCTAACAAAGAACAGTTTACATGAATTCGAAGAGTGGCCCATTTCTAAATGTTTGGCTCCAATGCACGTGTCTGATATGGAAGAAAAACAATCGTGGTTGTTGGGTACTTTCATGAGTCACCATATTCACTGTGCATTATTAATCAGGCGTTGTTTCTAAAGTCTGCTTAAGGTTATACGTTAACTCTAGATGATTTTGAATTTACTTTTCAATTCAGAGCAATTTAAAAATCCATATACAATTCTGTTGGTAAAGTAAAGAAAATAGAACAAAAAGACAACAACACAAAAATAGAATTGAAAAGCTTCGTAACCAATATCGTATGAAACTTATAAACAATTGCTTTTCACTTTGAATGAATATTTTATGAGCAACTGTTTTGAAGCGTGAAGGTTAAACTAGTTTCAGCACATAGCGGTCTGATTGCAATGAGTATACGATTAACTTGTTTTTATTTGCATATTGACGTTCGAGATAAAAAAAACAACTGCCCTTTTGCCTTACAGTGGAAGTTAAGCGCACGTGAATTAAAGCTAAGGAACTATGGGATGGTTTCTGATACTCGTATCAGTTGAACACTATTCAACACTCCGTGTCACAGTATGCTATCTTCCATAAACAGAAACACTTTTGGGAATATTGTACTGTTTATTTAACTTATTGCATCACCTAACCAAATCTCTTGACCGGCTTGCGATAAGACGATAGCCCTACTTTACAAAGTTGCGTTACATTTACATTTAATAGCTAATCTTAAGTTTTTCTCCAATGTCAATTTATTTAATAGTTAATTTCACTCGTGTTTACTACGCTTATTCAACTACATTTAAAGATATAAGTAAATGACAGAGACTTACCTGAGTCAAACTTTTAGTTTCATTTACATTTTAAGAAATAGAATTATTGGTATTATCAAATTCAAAAAATAGGTATACCTAGATCTTAATGTTTTCAAAGAATATGTGAGTTGAAGTATTGCTTTCAGTTGGGAAAATGTTTTGACTTCAAACTGCTTATTTATGTACCATTTAAACGATATACATAACAAAATCCTTTAACAAATAATCTACATGACTGTCATTGAGATAATTTCATGTTATATCAAAGTGCCGATGGCGTTGTTTCCATCGCATGCACCACTGAAAATAAGACCACAGTGTCATACTCCCAATTCAAGTTGACAAAAATACCACACTTCCAATACAAGTTGGCGTAACAAAAATGTCTCATTCCCAATACAAGATGGCGTAACAAAAATGTCTAACTCCCAACGCTCAATACAGGTTGGCGTAACAAAAATGTCTCATTCCCAATACAAGATGGCGTAACAAAAATATCTAACTCCCAACGTTCAATGCAGGTTGGCGTAACAAAAATGTCTCATTCCCAATACAAGATGGCGTAACAAAAATGTCTCATTCCAAACACAAGTTGGCGTGACAAAAATGTCTCACTCCTAAAGCAAGTTGGTGTAACAAAAATGTCTCATTTCCAATACAAGATGGTGTAACAAAAATGTCTCACTCCCAACACAAGTTGGCGTGACGAAAATGTCTCACTCCTAAAGCAAGTTGGTGTAACAAAAATGTCTCATTTCTAATACAAGATGGCTTAACAAAAATGTCTCATTTCCAGTACAAGAAGGCGTAACAAAAATGTCTCATTCCCAATACAAGATGGCGTAACAAAACTGTCTCATTCCCAATACAAGATGGCGTAACAAAAATGTCTCACACCCAACACAAGTCGGCATGACAAAAATGTCTTACTCTCAATACAGGTTGGCGTAACAAGAATGTCTCATTCCCAATACAAGATGGCGTAACAAAAATGTCTCACTCCCAATACAAGTTGGCGTTACAAAAATGTCTCATTCCCAATGGAAAATGGCGTAACAAAAATGTTTCATTCCAAATACAAGATGGCGTGACAAAAATATCTCAATCTCAATAGAAGTTGGTGTAACAAAAATGTCTCATTCCGAACACAAGATGGCGTAACAAAATTGTCTCACTCCCAATACAAGTTGGCGTAACAAAAATGACTCATTCCCAATACAAGATGGCGTGACAAAAATGTCTCACTCCCAGCACAAGTTGGCGTAACAAATATGTCTCACTCCCAATACAAGTTGGCGTGACAAAAATGTCTCAGTCCACAATACAAGATGGCGTAACAAAAATGGATCACTCCCAATACAAGTTAGGTGAACAAAAAGGTCTCACTCCTAATACAAGTTGGCGTAACAAAAATGTCTTATTCCCAATACAAGATGGCGTAACAAAAATGTCTCAGTCCCCAATACAAGTTGGCGTAACAAAAATGTCTCACTGCCAATACAAGTTAGGTTAACAAAAATGTCTCACTCCAAATACAAGTTGGCGTAACAAAAATGTCTCATTCCTAATACAAGATGGCGTAACAAAAATGTCTCATTCCTAATACAAGTGTCTCATTCCTAATACAAGATGGCGTAACAAAAATGTCTCATTCCTAATACAAGATGGCGTAACAATCATGTCTCATTCCCAATACAAGATGGCGCAACAAAAATGACTTACTTCTAATACAAGATGGCGTAACAAAAATGTCTCATTCCTTATACAAGATGGCGTAACAAAAATGTCTCATTCCTAATACAAGATGGCGTAACAAAAATGTCTCATTCCCAATACAAGATGGCGTAACAAAAATGTCTCATTCCTAATATAAGATGGCGTAACAAAAATGTCTCACTCTCAATACAAGATGGCGTAACAAAAATTTCTCATTCCCAATACAAGTTGGCGTGACAAAATGTCTCATTCCTAATACAAGATGGCGTAACAAAAATGTCTCATTCCCAATACAAGATGGCGTAACAAAAATGTCTCATTCCCAATACAAGTTGGCGTAACAAAAATGTCTCATTACCAATACAAGTTGGCGTAACAAAAATGTCTCATTCCCAATAAAAGATGGCGTGACAAAATGTCTCATTCCTTATACAAGATGGCGTAACAAAAATGTCTCATTCCTAATACAAGATGGCGTAACAAACATGACTAAGAGTAGTGCTTGTACTATACCTTATTTAATATGAATAATGTCTTTGACATTGTAGTCACAAAAATAACAAATGAAATAATTTAATCATTCAAAAATATTCTACAGCTGCATTCAATCTTCTTTTCTTTCGCAAAATCTATACAACAGTTACAATGGATAGGCAACAACTTAAACAAGAGGGCCAATATGGCCCTATATCACTCACCTTGGCACAAGTCCACTTGCCTGGTGGAAGACTACTAGATAATGTGATATAACAAATGGGTTTTCCTATAGATGTCTTTGTAAAACTAGTGACCCCACCCCTGGCAAGGTCAATTTTGACCCCAGAGGCATAATATGAACAAACTATGAAGAGGTCTACTAGACAATGCTACATGCCAAATATCTAAGCTCTAGGCCTTGTGGTTTCAGGGAAGAAGATTTTTAAAGTTTTTCCTATATAAGCCTATGTAAAACTAAGTGACCACCAGCGCGGGGTCAATTTTGACCCGGGTTTGATAATTTGAACAATCTTGGTGGAGGTCCACTAGACAATGCTACATGCCAAATATCTCAGCTCTAGGCCTTGTGGTTTCAGAGAAGAAGATTTTTTAAAGTTTTTCCGATATAAGCCTATGTAAAACTAAGTGACCCCCAGTGCGGGATCAATTTTGATCCCGGGGTCATAATTTGAACAATCTTGGTAGAGGTTCACTAGCCAATGCTACATGCCAAATATCTAAGCTCTAGGCCTTGTGGTTTAAGAGAAGAAGATTGTTAAAGTTTTTCCTATTTGTTGCCATAGCAACCAGAATTCTGCATGGAATGAAATTCTTTGAACACTTTTGGTAGAGCTTCATGCAAGGAACATTCCTGCATAGTTTTATCAACATTGGCCTAGTGGTTTCAGAGGAGATGTCATTTGAATCAAAATGTTGACGGACGACGGACAATCATCAATCAAAGAAGCTCATCCTGGCGTAGCCAGGAGAGCTAAAAACAACAAATTTAGATGATCATTGAAACAACGCACAATAAAAGAGAAAGCTCTTCTCATGAGGTACAGTCGTTTTACCAGTTCTAACCACGTTGATTGGCATGTTTTTGTATTCAATCCGTGACGACATGTTCCGTATCAAATAGTTGACGCCATTGTTATTTGACAGAAGTTTTTTAAGAAACGTGTGGACAATATCTTGTAAGAGTGTTTCAAAATATCCTATTTTGAAATTTTCATAATATTTCTAAAGCCAAGAGGGCCATGACGGACTTATATCGCTCACATGAGTATCGTTGCACTTTAGAACAAGAAAGTATGCCATTTGAAAGGTCATAGTCAAGGTCAGTTATAGGAATTTTAGATACCAGTTTGCAAAACTTAATAAATTGCCCATATGAAAAGCAAAACTAGATCAAAGTTCAAGTCGGTCATAGTCAAAGTCGAAATCTGCATTAAAAACTGTACATGTGTTCAAATTTAATTGTTGTTGCTTCAAAAATAGAAAAGTTGATCAGTAGGTCAAAGTCAAGGTCAGACAATGTCAAGCTTAAAATATACATGCAAAACTGTACACAGGGGCCATATTTCATTAATGTATCTTCAAAAAACAGAAAATAGGTCAGTACATCAAGTTCAATGTCGGCAAAGCTCAAGGTTAGGTTAAAATGTGCTTGTAAAATTATCCGTATAATTCCAATTTCATTGTTGTAGCTGAAAAAATAGTCCAATTAATTCAAACAGTCCGTATAATTCAAATTTCATTGTTATAACTGAACAAATAGTCCAAATGAAGAACAAAACTAGATCAAAAGACAAGGTGGTCAAAATTGATTTTTGTTTATATACATTTATTCTGAAGAAGGTTTTACGGCCGAAACATGTCGATACATTTTTAAACTATTAGTGCGTTGATTTTCTTTTTCCATTTTACTGTTGTAGCTTAAAAACAAGACAGTAAGTCAGTAGGTCAAAATCAATGTCAACAAATGTTAAAGTTAAAATCTACAGGCAAAACTGCATACATTGTCCATTAGCTTCAAAAACAAAATGTAGGTCAAGGTCAGCCAAGGTCAAAGATGAAGTATGCATGCAAAATTATCCATATGTTTCATTGTTGTAGCTGAATAACAAGAAAGTAGCTCAGTAGGTCAAGCGTCTCCGGAGCGGGGCCAACTTGGACCCAAGGGGTATAATTTGAACAGTCTTGGTACAGGACCACTGGGCACAAATCTTCCTCTCAATATCATCTACCACTGTATGAAGTATCATGTCAATCCAAACAAACAAAGTTTCGATGTATATAGGAGCTTGTCGTTTGACCAGTCTGTTAGTTTTCGTGTCAGTACCCCTAGAAGGATTTTCATGGAACTTGGTTAAATTTTCATCATATCAAGTCGGCGTACAGAACCTATGTTCCAACCACGTTACCTCAAGTCAATGTCCCCCTTACGGGTCATTGGATTAATAGTTTCTGTCATTAGCACGAGGTTCAGATCGAAATATCCGTCACCGAGGGTAACTGCCGAGTTCCCGCAAATCAGTTACCCGAGGTGACGGATATTTCCATCTGAACCAAATGCCTCATGATTGAAACTTTTTCTTGTATACCGTGTTGCACTTTAAAGAAGATTTATAAATTCAAACTTAATTCAAACTTATCGAAATGATGCATTTTCATGTTGTTTTCAAATGTTTATGTACCGATTTCTTTAGAAATAAAAGCAACATAGCTCGTATGCTTTAAAATGAGCAGAATTACAGTCTAAATCCTATTATATCACTGAAAGACAACAAAAAGTATGTTTCATTCGACCACAGTCATACTGTAAATCTGAACTTGTAGATGAAAGCAGCATACGTTTGGACAAACATATACCCTTAACAAAGGCAGCTTATGACTATTTGTCCACATTTTTCTTACTACAATTATCTCAAAACTGCACCCCTTTTGAATGAAACATAGATTACACAGAGGAGTGCAGGTTTTAAGTCTATTGGTGGTACAGAAAAAATTTGTATCAACAAGACTTAACTCTTGTTGAACAACAACGTATATGCCGTATTACGTCCATTATACAGATCCATATGCCATGCTAAATCATGGAGGTATTGCTGCAAACAGTCATTTTGTAACATTCCTATCTATATCTATTTCTTAGTACTACCTTATACCTCTTGCGAATATACAATCTCATTATGGGCCTGGTGCACTCCGGGTGTTAATGGTAGTAAGAATAAAGTAACTGCAAGATAGATCCTCTAGAACTTTAAGAAAAGCATGCGGTGTAACATATTGCACGTGGTATGGGGGAAGGGAAGTCCGAGTTGGCATGGAATCTACTGAGGAGGTAAAGCTGTTTTCGACTTCTAGATAACTGGGTAGGGCGATTGCTACAAGATTGTAATACATTTTGTTGAACATAACCAATTTGGAGACTTGACGTCTGTTGTCAATGGCCTGTGTTCCAGACATCACTCAGGTTTTAAATGAATATGTACGAATACTTCTTCAGATGTTTTGTTTTACATAGGCTTTTCCCGTTATTAGGTAGCACCTATATTCATATTACATCAATCCGAACAAAAGTGATTATTTCAGTTTTACAGACAACCTCGTCTATACTATTTCTTAAAACTTTTGCTCAGCTTTTGCTATATTTGGTCTGTACTTGTTTAGTGTACATAAAACCAATAACACAGTCAGTTTCAAACAAACCACTTTACATGTAATATAGTCTGAAAAGCATATTTCAAAGATACTGAATTCAGGAAAATAAGACTATTCAACAACAACAACAACAAAATTAATACTTTATTCGGCATCAAATATTATACAACATTTATAGCACGACTTATTCGTGTAAGATGCACACGGTTTTCAAAAGTTTACGCGCCCGGCGAACCGGCGAAACAGTAAAACTATCCAATAATTCTGTACTTTAGAAAGGTTTCTTGTAAACATCTGTAATTTACATAAATTGTATCAAATTAATTCAAAAGTGTGTTTCTTTATCTTTAAAGAACTTAATTATTATTTTATATTCTAATTTAGATGCAGGCTACGTATAGTGTACTCAGTAATGATTTACTGAATACTTCGTAAAATTAAAAGAAAGTTAGTATTTGTTAGAAAGTATTATGTAACCTCCATCCCTCTACTACTCAGCTGCGAACACAACCAAAAATAATGGTTGAAGAAGTTGATCGATAAATCAATAAATTTTAGCCGTGATTACTTCCAAAAGTGATCGGTTCTGCCATTGCTCCAATTAGAAATTGTTTAAAGTTCAAACTGAGCCTTAAGACTTAGGTACAATTAAATTTTGAAATTCTACATATTATATACATGTATTTGAATTGCCCACTAATACGGTTATTTGCTCTTAAGCAAGATACTATGCAGTGTAGGGAAAATAAATGTTACAAAACCTTACGCTTAAATTTTGTAAGAGTTAATAATCTTCGTTTTAGTTCGCTTACTTAGATCTCTGTAAGATTATGACGTAGTAAGTTTTACAGTGATATTATTTAGAGGAGAAAATAACAGCTGTTTCTGTGGATGCTCAGAAGCACAGGTGGAAGGAACATACCTTTGACTTTTTTTTCTTAAGCTAATGCTTTTTTCTATGCATTTTAAAATTGATATCAGAATAAAAAAAAAAAATTGAAAAAAAAATTTTTTTCTTTATAGCTCTTTACTATTAGACAAGGTTCCCAACTCATTCTGTATGAAGGCAAGCATATCCCTCTGAAAAACTCTTCGATTTCTTTCAAATTTGAGTTTACGTTAAACAAATTTGTACGAATTCTAGAGAGAAATGATAGAGCTTTAAGAAAAAGTTTACTTCAATGGAAAATTCCAAGCCCTTTTCGTTCAATTAGCGAAAATGCAGTAGTGTACAGCGATTTTCGCTCAAACCAGGAAAAAATGTCACACATTTTCCAGACGGTGATTTTCACTAAATTCTCCAATAATATTGCGGTACTGCGACAGGAAACTATCAAAACATGCAATATATATGTTTAGACTTCAAATCATGTCATAGATCGCTACTTTTACTCAAAATGGGTTCGATGCTACGGAGGATTTTTCATTTTTTGTTGACTAAATGCTTTTACTTTCGCTTTCAATCGCCTTCGGATATGTTTTGATAATGTCCTTGAATAGCTGTTACAAATCACTGCGCAACCTCTCGGACCTTCATGGCCGCTAATACATTTTGACAATTACAAAAGCTGAAAAAATCCGCTGTAGTATCGAACACATTGGTGTAAAGGAACGATCTACGCCATGATTTGTAGTCTAATAATATATATTTCTTGTTTTAATGGTTGTCTTTCGCAGTATCGCAATATTAGTGGAGAATTTAAGCGAAAATCACTGTCGGAATATGTGTGACATTTTTCTGGTTTTAGCGAAAATCGCTATATCAGCGTTGGTACTGCTTTTCCTTGTAGAATGAAAACGGCTTGGAATTTTCCATTGAAGTAAACTTTTTCTTAAAGCTCTATCATTTCTCTCTAAATTCGTTCAAATTTGTTTAACGTAACTTAAATTTGAAAGAAATGAAGAGTTTTTCAGAGCGACATGCCTGTTTTCATCCAGAGTGGGTTGGGAACCTTGTCTATAGTAAGGAGTCAATCAAAAAAAAAATTTTCAATTTTTTTTTTATTTATTCTGATATCAATTTTAAAATGCATAGAAAAACGCATTAGCTTAAGAAAAAAAGTCAAAGGTATGTTCCTTCCACCTGTGCTCAGAAGCTGTTTCGTGTTCTTCAAATGAAATATCCGGCCAACAATAACAATCGATTACATAAAGCTGTGGCTGAAAGGTCAAGTTGCTCATTTATAGAGATGTGCCCACTGATACGGTTATGATATTGGCTAGTCCAAATACCTTTGACGACAATGCTTGCGGTTTTACAACAGACTTTCATCATTTGACATATTTGTTTTTCTATATTTTTTGCTTGTATTTTATGTCAAGCATTTCGTCAAAACGGTCAAAACTCAAGACCTTTAGCAATTACAAAGTAGTAGTGTTCAGCTAATTTACACTTCCGAATGAATCAACTTAATTACAGTTATGAACTATAAACTGAATCTTTTAGGTATCCAAAGTACTTTAAGACGTGAAAAATGAATATAATTTGTTCCTGCGTATGCACTGTTTTTATCATCGCCAGCCATGTTTGCTATATACATGTTGGTAGTATGTGGTATGTGGAATAAAGATTAGCGCCAAAAAAAAAAGAATAGACGAATTTTTTTTCTGTAAATCATGCATAAACATATTTTACATGACACGTAAGAACTAAAATGAAAGGATATCAAGTAAACTAAATTGAAAATAAGATATTTACTGAAATGAAGTTGTTCTCCAAACAAAGTCGGTTCATAAGACATAATTCTTTCGTCTACAAAACATTCGCGCAATGCACTAGAAAATAACCTTTAACCGATTGCTTCGGAACAGTTCGGATATGTTGCACGGACATTAGGAAATGTCGAGTGATATTGGACACCAGGAGAAAATATTAAAGGACTTCTCTTAGAAAAAGGTAGGACAACTTGCAATATTGTTCCACTTAGATAGATTTTTTAATGATCTCTTCGAAAAACATAACGTTTGACTGTGTGTTCCATGTAATTACATGTTAACATTCACTTAATTGTAAAGCGCATATGTGATCAGTACGCTTATCTTGAGTACTAACGAAGATCTATTGTTACTTTAATTTAAATAAAGATATAACTATTCAGAAGCACTTAACCTATATATCACCAAAATGTGATAAAGAACACTAGATTTTCAAATTTGGTTGAAGGGCACACATTTTCGATTGATGTACACAAGAATATTTGTTGGTAACTGTTACAACTCTCAAACAAATATGTAAAACATTACACAGAAAAAAAGACTTATAACAGCAGATAATCAGGACAAATATCACAGCAGCTTTTGAAAAACATTCGACCTCATTAACAAATATATACCCTGCCAATATACAGTTTATAAGATTCAAGTTGAATTTGAATTAAACATGCTGCAAAAATAGTTACTTTTTTAAAATCAATATGGAAGCAAGAAGATATCAATTTATCTTAATAAAAATTATATTGAAATAAAGTGGAAAGAATGCAGATTACTTCAATAATTTAATAAATATTGTCAGATTATGATTTTATTACTTTTTGATGAGTTAAAGATTTTACTCCTATATATTTCAATGTGTATAAATTGACCGATAACGCTTAATCGATAAACCCGATAAGCTGCTTTCAAGGGAGACAATTTCGCCGATAAGCCGATAAATCTGAAGATGAATGTCTTTTTCTCATAAATCTGCCGAAACCCTGTGAAGTTTTAGAATAAACCTAAAACAGTGAAGTTCTATAAAGTATAATATTCCCCTGTCAAGTTCAATCTGCTTTACAGCAGCAATAGTTAGGTCCACAGTGGTTAGGTGTCCATGTACAGCCACGTTGTCCGTAACCGTATGATCCTAGATTCACTTTTCCAGCATCCGGTTGTGCATGAGATGGGTTCGCCCGAAGAACGGGATGATTTTTTTCAATATTGAATGCATCGAAACACGATACGCTGAAAGAAAAAGAAGAAATATAAAACATAAAGCTCCAATCTGTGTTTTTATTTTAATAATTAACCGACTTACCGTGAAATATTTTAAAAAGTAAAGTGTCACATGTCATTTTGTATTGCTGTCGATCGTGGATTTCCCAAAGAAATCGGGCCATATTTTTAAAAGGCAACACAGACTTAAGAAATTTTGCATGACAATCCAATGACTCTTTTGTAACAAAAAATACGGTGGAGCGATATTTCCATGGAAACTGAGTTAAAAGCACCACCTAGCGGAGAGGTGTATTTTTCGTCAATTTTCGTGTTTTTTCTTTATATCTCTATGTAGATAACGAAACGATCTAACTATCATAAATGCAATGTCGAATCATTTATCCATCTGAAAAAAATAAAGTATCAAATATACGTGGACAACACAATAAATGTAGACTCCTATATAACTGCGTGTTTGAGTTTCATACTAGTATATATTGTACAGAATATTTTTTCCTCAAATATTATCCTCTAGTATACACTTACAATGAATACGACTATGGCGTAAAATGAGTTCTGATATGACTATCTGTCTACACATTGCAATTGTTTCGGTAATGAATAATTAAAAGACACACGTCATGGGTTAGTTCTATACACTTACCTTTTACACCGCAAACTGGTTATTTATGGAATTCAGGATTTCATCTTTAGCTCTGCTGAATATGTTATTACATGTCGGAGCCAACCCGCCACAATCTCTCCTTACAGCAAACACCCATCCGCTAGTTTTCGAAGCGCAATATGATTGTGCAATCTCGTCGAAGTAACTTTAAACTATATGTCTCTACGGAGAGAGAATGTTTAACGCTCACTGAAATTCATAAATAAAAAGCGATATATTTATTAATGATATTGTTTATGGGCTCAAACACCTTTATAGCTTATATCTAAAATCTAAGAGACGTCCTCGAATTAAACATTTTTATCAATATTGTTCGTTAAATTTATGCCTTAATTGTTTTTTTAGCTATGAATGCTATCATATTATATAGCATAGGAAGGTAAGGTCTACCTGGCTATTGCGTCACCCATTGATTGTGTTGCCAATTTCTTTGTCATCATTATTATTCATATTAATTACAAGCGAAATAAAATGAAGCATTTTCAGCTCAAAATATTTTCACTGTAAATAAGTCTTTAAATACCAAATTACATAAAAAAAATGATACACTTACGTAAAGAGAGTAGTGAAAGAATAATAAATCTTGTCGATAACCTTTGTTGCTCCATTACATTACTTATGTTACAACTGCTTGTGTTATGGTTCTTATCAAGGGTTTGTATAGTATATATACATTCAATAATTCAAGATGTCCGTCAACAGGAGTTTTGATTGGGTAACTAACTGACAAATGGAATTTATTTTTGTGTTTTTGAAACTTTTGTTCGGTTAACCAAAAACTTCACCGTTCGTAAACAGGATGTATTATTAAAGTTGTTGTTTTCAAGCCCGTTCCAATCATTGATTTTGGTCATTTTAACGGGCGGGCAGTTTACCTAACAATCGTTCCTGGTTAGAACGAGTACTAGACTCATATCCTCCGTAAAAAAGTGCCAACTTTTTCACATACAGAGACATAATCTATGAGAGGTAACAGTGATTTCAAGTCAGCCACTCTAACCACTCGACCACGGAGGCGGACATATATAATAGTGTAATGTATATTGTAGTTTATGAACTTTCGTCTCCGGTTTTCTGGGAACAACATCGAAATTTGTAAACAGACACTATGAACGTTTACAAAGGCACGAAACATACGCTATACTTGCTTCAAGGGCACTCAAACACCTTCGCGTTACCTACGCCCAGCATCGGTCGATACCTACGCCCAGCTTCGGTCGGTATCTACGCCCAGCTTCGGTCGGTATCTACGCACAACTATAGAACATTCTCCACCATCCCTTCTACTACCCTGCCTGTATTTATAGCCTTTTCTCTTGATAAATTGTCCCCATTTAGATGAAATATTTAATAAAAAATACTCGTCCCATTTATGATAAAGTATTTGTTTGTTTATTCTTAGAAACTGGTCTGTTCTGGCTGGTTTTGTTTGTTTATCTCGGAAGGTGTTATCATATATCGAGATTTGTATTTATAATGTATTTTTACATACAGTACGACTGGTCCGTCACTATTAACACATAAATCAATAGTATAAAATAAATAAATCACATCATCAGGGAGGATGACCCAATGTGACTTTGAGTAAAGGCGACGACCCAAAATGTAAACAAATCGTCTCGTTTCAGGTAGGTTTTTTGACGATAACTATCTTAAAACTGCTGAATTTTTTCAAACTTCAGTTTTGCTTTTAACTCTCCGAAAGGTCGTGTAGAAACTACCTATATTCAGCGAATTGTCAAAACATTTCAGACAGGTATTACTAACAATATATAATGCAAAACATGACAGTATTTTATTTGCAGCCAACTTTCAAATAATTTAATATCTATGTCTGTATGATAAATGGCAAGTGAGTTTTCTTTGCTACAAAATGATAAACGTCACCGTCAAATGTGATATTTCATTTTTTATGTCTCTGCTGACGTATATTTTGTAATAATTAATCAAACTGTATGGCACGCGTCATAACGCGAGATTGTAATTAGCTGTTTATTTCAAATCAAACACACACCTGTTTTCTCCAATTATGACGTACATAAATTATGCTAGTCAACACCTTCTGGGTTTTAACATGGTTTAACATATAGTGGGGAAATCTCATTAAATTAATTACCAAACTCTTTATATTTCGAAACGGTATATATTATAAAAATGCTGCCTTTCAAACAGACTTGTATAACTGCTCCCGTAACATCTTAGCATAACACAGAGAATTTCTGTTATTCTTGGCCTGCAATTACTTATAATCATAATTTTTGTTTTGAAATAACATGCCAAGTTGCGATAGGTTTTTCGCTTATGAAAAATCATTTTTGGGGTATATTTTTACATTGTGCCACTTTTACGAAATATCGCTGAACTATTTCGAAATTCGTCATTTTGGTTGTGACAAACTGATTTTTGACTTCAAATATGTTGCGTTTTTAAATTAACTTTATATTCATAATTCATCATTTTTAGGGCCTGGTCGTCTGCAACAAGTATCAAGAATAATTTCAGTTCATTTACAGTCAAAATATCATGTAAATCCGTATTAATACTTTAGGTGAGATCATTTTCGAAAAGCATGAAAAGCGGCCCCGAAGAAGTCTGAGAAGGAAGAATTATATTTTACGCATGACTTTACCGTCTTATACATTGATCTTATAGCATTAACACATTGAGGAACTTTAGTCAGTTATCTCCCATTAATACTCTCTAAATGCAGTTAGGTCCTTTGAGTTGGATTACTCTGCTTTTTTCGCTATTTTCTTTGTTCCATATAATGAAATTAAGGCAAAATATTGCTAATCATGATAATATCTTTAAATGATGCTTTTAGTTACATGTTCTATTAACACCCCAGTGTCTAATTTTTTACAGTCCTTGCATTTTAATCAACACATGTGTGAGATAATTCGCACATAATAATTGGTATTTCTCTATGTGGAACAGCGATAAAGTCAGAGGATTCCAACTAGATAGGACCTACTTGCAAATTGGGATACCTTGGACTTTATCTGTTCCGTTATTTGTGCATCTAAGTCTTCGTCAAATGAATTTTCGTTAAAAATTCCAAATTACAGAACGTGTCTTGTTCCAGAGACACCCCTGGTTCTTTAACATGCCCTATGTACAGCACCGATACATGGGACCTCGGTTTTTTTAGGTCTCATCCGAAAGACCATTAGTTATGTTAGTGGAGGAGGGGATCGAAACCTGCGATCCCTTGATTACAAGTCCAGCGCGTTACCACTGGACCACTGATCCGCTCCTATGAATAGATAAGTATGTATGTGTATGTTAGAGTCTTATCGTTGGTACCGGATAATCCATATGACCAACGCCCCAGGAAGAGTACATTTATTTTAGATTTCGGGGGAAAGTGCAAGATACAGAACGTGTCCCGTTCTAGAGACACCCCTGGTTCTTATACGTGCCTGGTGTACAGCACCGATGCATGGGACCTCGGTTTTTAGATCTCATCCGAAAGACCATTAGTTATGTTAGTGATGGAGCGGGGGTCGAACCTGCGATCCCTAGTTTACAAGTCCAGCGCGTTACCACTGGACCACTGATCCGCTCCTATATGAATATTTTGTATGTATGTATATTAAAGTTTTATCGTTGGTGCAAGATACAGAACGCGTCCTGTTTAGACACCGTCTGGTTCTTTAACATGCCAGGTGTGCAGCACCGATACATCGGACCTCGATTTTTCAGGTCTTATCCGAAAGACCTAGTTATGTTAGTGGAGGAGCTGGGGATCGAACCTGCGATCCCTTGATTACAAGTCCAGCGCTTTACCACTGGACCACTGATTCGCTTCAGTAGCTTCGTATCGTATATTAAGGCTTTACCGTTGGTGCCGGTTTCCGATATAGAGGTTAGTTATTTTAGGTTTCGGAGGATAGTGCAAGATACAGAAAGCGTCCCAATTCCAGAGACACCCCTGGTTCTTATACATGCCAGGTGTATAGCACCCATACATGGGACCTCGGTTTTAAAGTCTCATCCGAAAGACTGTTAGTAATTTTAGTTGGTCAGCCCCGGGAATCGAACCCGCTACCCCGAGAGTCTCGTGCTCTACCGATTGAGCTAACCGGACTGACACACTCCAGTAGCTTCGTATCTTATATTAGGGTTTTATCGTTGGTACCGGTTTCCCACATGACCAACGCCCCCAGAAGAATTAGTTATTTTAGGTTTCGGAGGATAGTGCAAGATACAGAAAGCGTCCCAATTCCAGAGACACCCCTGGTTCTTTAACATGCCAGGTGTATAGCACCCATACATGGGACCTCGGTTTAAGTCTCATCCGAAAGACTGTTAGTAATTTTAGTTGGTCAGCCCCGGGAATCGAACCCGCTACCTCGAGATTACAAGTTTCGTGTTGTACCGATTGAGATAACCGGGCTGTCTCCAGTAGCGTTAATTCAATTCGACTTTATATATGTTGTGGGAAACATCCTTAGTTTTTCACGAGTTAAACACATTAAAATTGATCATAAAGGTCCCTGTAAAAGGTATCAAATGTAATTACATGTACTATAATTAATGCATCTAATCGAATCATCAATAGGAATGTGTTTTTTATCCTTCAACACTTTTGTGAACAGTAAAACAGTAAACAGTAAAACAATTTGTAAGCTGTGATGCAATTATAATCAGTAAATCATAACACTAATTGATGACTACGTAATTAATTTAACATCTTCGGTTCAAAATCTTTTGAAATGAGTTTAATTGGTGCAATTAATCAAACGCCTAAACTCACATTTTCAATAACTTAAAGATCATCGGCTCAGCAATTTCTATTTAGGTTAAGGTTTCTTTTATAATTGATTGTCGTGTAGTGTATCAACATTTGAAGATTTATCGTCAATTACGGTGGCAATATGAGAAAGTTATAATTAATAATTGAATGAATGACGAAATTTTGCAATAGTATTACATGGTCCAAAGTGTCATATACTATTTTGCTGCAATATTTTAATGGTCCGAAGTGTCATTTAAGAATTTGCAGCAATATATTTTCATGGTCCGAAGTGTCTATTAATGTAGTCCGAAGTGATGGTCCAAAGTGGGTCGGCACCTTAATAGTAACGATTGGCGGTACGACAGTTGAATATTGGTAATTGGTGATTATTACGTTTAGTTAGCTTTATAATAGACCGTTATATATAATATAAGACATAATTATACATTTAAAGTGTTTAAATTTAAAGGTAGTAGTAGCAATACAAGATTTTTATTAAAATAGTGAGGCCACATAATTTGGATGTTGCACATTAACACAATATAAGATTTGATATAAATATAGGCACAACAAGTGTAATATAATAATTACATATCAGGAATTTAGCATATACAACGATTCTAAATTCCTGATACAAATATATAATAAGTATAAATACAAACTATATGTATAGCTTGCTAGACAAGCAGCAATATAAATACGTAGGCATGTCGGCTAGATACTGCCCTAGGAGGCATCCATTGGATATGTTAATGATCCTGGGCAAACCCCTTGATTGGACACATGATCATAGGGTCAAGTGTAATACCGCCAAGTATACATGAGTGATACGCGGCACAAAAGGAAATATAACCAATCTTATTGGTTTAAAACGTATGTCAAGGGCGTTTACCTCCCATTATAACGCTAGTAAGATTATACCACTGGCTTCGGGCGCCGTATTACTAGAGTTTGAGTCTCACTCAGCTCTATCTTCCGCGCTTGCTAACGGTAAACACACCATCGGTGGTTTGGAAGTGTTGTCCAAACCTATGATATGGTGATCCACGGAGTTCCGGTAGGGGAAGACGTCAGCTCTTTCTTCTCTCAACTTGTGTATAGTAATGGTCAAGGAGCCTGTTTGGTAAACTCCGAGAGGTGAAGAAACAAAAAAGCAATTTAAGCTGTGCAGTCAAATTAACGTTCAGTGGGGCATGCCCCCTGAGTGTTAAAATACAAGACACCAATATTGAGTTCATGACCGAAACATATGTGCTACCCCCATTGAGGTATTTTAAATGCCAAGGTTTCGGTCATTTGGCTAAAAAATGCTCCGAGGAGTTGACTTGTAGTAGATGCGCTGGTCACCACCATATTAAGAGTGCAGACATAAAAATGTTAAATGCTGCAATTGTGGGCTAGGTCACATGGCCTCTTACAGGGGTTGCGTGGAATATTTCAACGCAACATGCATCCAGACCATTTGTAAAAGGGAGAGGGTCCCCTGGAAGAGGACTTCAGCTATTCTCGCTAGAGAAATCTCCAAACAAAAAAAAGAAAGAAATTTAGAGGAAAGGGAGGAGAAGGCTCAAGAATATTGAAGACAGGCTAGTTTTGTAAACAGTCAACACAAAAATTTCAAATGTAAGTGTGGATCTGAGTGAAAAAATGAATGAAAGGAGCGCCCCCATAAAAGAGGGGCATGAGCAAATGAACTAAATTATCTGTATCAACAGTTCAGCCACCTCTATCTCCAATTTTAAGGGTCGTAATTCCAACCACCAGAGCAATGGTAAAAATATACTATAATCAGAAGTGGTTGTTCAATAGTAGTTCGTTAAATATCAGGAGTCATAACGCATTAGATAACAAAAGCAAGTCAGCATCTACCCCCATCAGCCATAGCTGTAAAGCTAGCCGTCTCAGGGGTGAAATATCAGTCTCGGATAGCTCGAACCAACTAACCGAGTCTGACGATGGAACCTGTTATATTACAGACCAGGATTCCATCGTATCCCTACACCTCTCCCTTTATGACAGTCCAGCAATCTAAATCTACATAATACTAAACAATACAGTATTTAAAATAATCACTCTATGTGTGGCGAAAGCTATAGCAACCTGTCAATTTCCGGGTTGGTTGATATACCCAGCACACCAGTAATTAGTCCTTCAGCTGTCAGTGAGCAGGGGGTCCTCGCCCGGGCTGAAAGGTCGCAGCAGACTTCACCGGCTGTTCCCGGTGAACGCTTTGTCCAGTTCCCAGCTATAGTTAGTATCAGGGAGCCTGATTACAAATCCATCCAGGTGTCCCTGACAAAGCTCACTGCTTTGGTTACCAAAATTTGCCTTAGTAAAGCAAACCCTTCCAAAAATAGATTATCCGGGTTTGCTAAAACCAAACTGAGCGGGGGCTGGACATGAACGTCAGCCCGGTTGGGGTGTTCGTCCCCATTGACAAACCTAAACTAAGGTGGTGGCCAGAGGGGCAACGCTAATGGTGGGTAGGGGTATAATCCCTATAATACACCTAAAAAGTTAAAACAACCGAGAAGGGACCTGAATAAAATTGTACAAGCAGGCATTGCCACTAGGAAACTGACACAAAATATTTAATTTACCTAGACCCCCTTCCTTTAATTGTTTATCTAATATATCAATCATGGACACACCTTTGAATATTCTGTAAATTAATACTCTAGGTCTTTGTTTAATTAAACATACAGAGCTCAAATTATTTTTTTCAAACAACCCGTCTGTAACCATTATTTGTTTACAAGAAGTAAAATGGTCAGAGACATGTAGCAAACATATCAAAGGTTTTCATTTGGAGCATAAAGAATTCAAGAAATATCTCCAGGACAAGAGTTATGGCGGGCTAATCATGTATATTAAACACGGATTAAATTATGAGGTCATCAGTACTACCAATCCCAGGAACAGTGACTTTAATCCATGTGACCAAATGACCTATCCCAACGAGCAAACCATCCATAAAGGTTTGTGTTAATACATCAATCCAAACAAAAGTGATTGTTCCAGTTTAACGGACTGTACTATTTATTAAAACTTTTGCTCAGCTTTTGCTATATTTTGTCTGTATTTGCTTAGTGTAAAATCCATCAATACACATAAAACCAATAACACAGTCAGTTTCAAATAAACCATAGTTTAAATAGCATACTTCAAAGATACTGAATACGGGAAAATAAGACTATTCGTGTAAGACGCAAACGGCTTTCAAAAGTTTACACAGCGAAAATACTGTGCCGGTGAACCGGCGAGATGACTATCATCAAAGTGCAAAAATATCAAATAATTCTGTACTTTAGTAAGGTTTCTTGTAAACATCTGTATTTTACATAAATTGTATCAAAATTATTTCCAAATTGTGTCTCTTTATCTTTAAAGAACGTAATTATTGTTTTCTATGCTAACTTATTTAGTTGCAGGCTACGTATAGTGTACTCAGTAATGATTTACTAAATACTTCGTAAAATCAAAAGAAAATTAGTATTTGTTAGAAAGTCTTGTGTAACCTCCATCCCTCTACTACAAGTATGTGCCCTGTTTATACTCAGCCGCGAAACACAACCAAAAATAATGTTTGAAGAGTCTGATCAATAAATTTTAGTCGTGATTATTTCCAAAAGTGATCGGTTCTGCCATTGCTCCAATTAGAAATTGTTCAAACTGAACCTTAAGACTTAGGTACAATTAAATATTGAGATTCTACATACTATATACATGTATTTGAATTGCCCACTGATCCGGTTATTTGCTCTATAGCTAGATACTTTGCGGTGTAGGGGAAATAAATGTTACAAATCCTTACGCTTGAATTGTGTAAGAGTTAATCATCATCATATTAGTTCGCTAACTTAGATCTATGTGAGATTACAAGACAAAGTAAATTAGACAGTGCTATTATTTCGAGGAGAAAAGCCCAGCTGCTTATGCGGATCCTAAGAAGCTGTTTCTTGTTTTTGAAAAAAAATATCCGGGAATATTTACAGCTGTGGCTGAATGATCAAGTTGCTCTTTTATAGAGATGTGCCCACTAATACGGTTATGATATGGGCGTGCGCTGTATGTACCCGTTTTCAAAACATGTCCTTGATTAGGATGTTTCAATTACTGTCATTTTTCTCAATTTAAATCGTTACTAAACTAAAAACTAAATCAAAACTAATGGTTATTCTTAAGTGTAAAAGCAGCTGACCTGGTCCTAACATCTACCATTTAGTTACCCGCTCCATTCAGGCTACTTTTACCTTCAATACTGTGCCGAGAACCCAATTGATGGGCGGGCTTAATTAAACGTAAACTGGCGCACGCCTATCATAAATTTGCTATTTCTTACAGGAACAATGAATAAAATAAACGTTTTTTTCTATCATTACAGTTTTAAACAGTTGAATTTTTCTTGTAGTATAAGAGAAACACAACACTGGTTCTTTGAATGTTATAGTGTTGTAAAAATGGCTTGATTCAAATGTGAAATAAAAAACAAAATTTAATGCCTGAAAGTTGTAACCTCATTTTCTTTGCATTCGCTTCGTTAGTACTCAAGATAAGCGATCACATATGCGCTTTACAATAAATCGCATATGTGATCAGTACGCTTATCTTGAGTACTAACGAAGATCTATTGTTGCATTAATTTAAATAAAGATATAACTTTTCAGAAGCAATTAACCTATAAGTTAGTTAATAGTTTATTATTGTGACATGTGCATAACTTAAAAAAGTCATGGAAGCACCCGGCCCAACGGGCCTATAAGTCACCAATAAATACAGAAGTTATTTAAATAGTGTGAAGCAGGGTCTAATTTTGGGGCGGGGGCTAGCGACTGACGTGATAGCCGTATTGAGACACAAGCCTATAGTGGTTCGAATAATAATTTGTAGTGGTGGAGATCGTATAGTGGTTCGAATATAGTTCAACTCTTCAGAATACAAGATTCTTTCAATCAGGATTTCTACCAAGACAAAAGCAAAACAACAAACTCAGTGCTACTTTTATTTAGTGGGTTATGGTATTAACATATCTATTTTATATGTTAAGTGTATTTATTTAAATTGCATGTAATATATATTTATTGGTGAATACAGACTAATTCTATTTAAGTAAAGAGCTGATATTAAAAAGAAGATTTTGTGATAGTGCTTTGCTAAAAGCAAAAGTTAATTGAGAATATTTCTCAAAAGAGATGAAGACTAGGCGTCTATGGCATACCGGTATGACCGGTAGAAACTTTTCAAACTACAATTTGATTTGATTTGAATTGAATTTTATAAAGGTCCGTCCATGAGAGCAAATATATTAGCTTTTTCTTCGTGGATGAGACCCGGCATGTCTCCTATCATACCTATACTAACTAAATGTGTTTTTTCTGAGTCAGAAAAAGGAGAAATTTACCTGACTGCAATTTCCAGTCAGTTTTAGCCAAAAGGTTAATTTGATTGGTTGCCGAAAAGTAGGTCAATCGCGGTGACCAATGAGACCTGTTAATGCGATTGACCTTTCAAATTACAATAGGAATGCGCGAGTATATATAAGCCCGTGCAAAATCACATGACTGTATAAACAATTAAATATTGGTTCTCAAATGTACCAATAAAATTAAGACACTGTAATATGTTAAACCAATGAAAATAAATGTTACAAAACTATGTAGGAAGGACGGACAAGATGGCGGCGCTCATGAAATGCAATATGTAGTGAAAACGTAATTTACTTTTATGTATAAATATTTCGAACTGTTACAAGTGTCTAGAATCAATTATAAATGTGATTACAGCAACAAAGTTTTTAAATACACGGTATATATCAAGTGGATTTCTGAATAGTTACAACATTAAGATATCATATATGTATGTTATGTACAACATAATTATATGTATATACGTTCAAGTACATTCAATCTTGAAATTAAGCAGTGTTAGTGAAGAACAATCTGAATACAGAGTTTCCAGTTTAAACCTATTAAAGGGCACTCATCGGTAGAACCGAATAAATCCAATTTAGCGTAAAGTGCCTGCAAATATTTACAGGGAGTAGATACATGTACAATTAATATGTTCAGTAAATCTTATTTGCCGTGGTTCTTATAAATGTTCATGAAGATGTATACATGGCTGATCTTCTACACAGATATGACTTAACAACATATTTTGCAGTCTTTCGGGGATATGTACTTAAAATGTAAATTAGTTTCTGTTCCTATATATACCTAAAGGCATGGTAAAAGCACTGCGGTAAAGAACACTGAATTTTCAAATTTGGTTGAAGGGCACACTTTTTCGTTTGATGTACGCAAGAATATTTGTTGGTAACTGTTACAACTCTCAAAAAAATATGTAATTTAAAAACATTACACAGAAAAAAAAGATTTTTAACAGCAAATAATGGGGACAAACATCACAAGAGTTATGAAGTAGCTTTTGGAAAATTACGACCTCATTAACAAATATATCCCCTGCCAATATACAGCGTATAAAATAAAAGTTTAATTTGAGTTAAATATGCAATGTCTTTTTCTCATAAATCTGCCTAAAACCTGTATAGGTTTAGAATAAACCTCAAACAAAAAAGTTCTATAAAGTATAGTATTCCCCTGTCAAGTTCAATATGCTTTACAGCAGCAATAGTTAGGTCCACAGTGGTTAACTCCCCATGTACAGCCACGTTGTCCATATTCGTATGTTACTAGATTCACTTTTCCAGCATCCGGTTGATCATGAGATGGGTTCGCCCGAAGAACGGGATGTTCTTTATATATATGGAATGCATTGAAACACGATACGCTGAAAGGAAAGTTGCAATATAAAACATAAAGCTCCAGTGTGTGATGTGTTTTTTATAATTAACCGACTTACCGAGAAATATTTTAAAACGTAAAGTGCAACATGTCATTTTGTACTGCTGTTCACTGAGCATATATTCATTATTATCTACATTGCTGTTTACATCATAGAAATGTTGTCAGTGGACGAAAAAGTATTATTTAGAAATTTGCAAATCAGTCCGATCTTTTTGGAAGTGTTTGATAAATATATACCTTATATCATATGTTTGAAGTTAAGTTTACAATGTTGTAATTCTGTGTACATTGTACCTGTGTTTTGACGTTTGACGCTAGGAAATAACGTTCTCAATATCATATTAACTTTCTTTTATTGGTTTTTATAAATGACAAGAAAATTTTTAAGTCTTTGTTTATAACATGCAAAGTGGTAATTATTATATTATAATAATTATCATGCAGGTGCAAATGTCGGAAACCACTATTTCTCTGAATTTTAAGTCTAAAATGGGCCATAATCGAATTTGACCTGTAAAAATGGAGATGGTATAATGGTCATCTGTAGTCAACATAGGCTATAGCTTTCAAAGAAAATTACGTGTTAGAATCGAAAAAAGAAATGTGTCCCCATATTTTATCGTTGAATAAAATACAGTCGTGCTAGGTAGTACGCACTCGTGATTAAATTATTATGGATCCGAACTCCTGACTGTATTTTATTCAACGATAAAATACACGGAGACATTCATAAGGCCTACTTCTTCGATGAAATCTCAAAACCGTTTCTTCCTATTTTCCTGACCATCATTGTGGGAAGAAACAGTCCCCGCAAAGATCGTAGTTGTGGACATCATGTCTTTCAATTTGGTTCAATTTCGGAAAGAGCCGATTGTGGCTAACGAAACGTACCAGAAATTTCCGCCGATATGACCAAAACAATATAAAACAGACAATACTCAGATCCCGGTAAAACGTGAGTTACGATGAATTTACATTTATAGTTTCTATTACAGATTTTCATTGATATTTTCATTTTTAAATTCATTTCGTTTGGTTCCATGTAATAAATCAGTTAAAGGGTACTAAACTTGGACTTTACCAATCCTCTTTTATATCATTTAACTTATACATAACGCCTATCCTTAAACTTATACATAACGTGTATCCTTTAACTTGTACATAACGCGTATCCTTTACTTATACATAACGCGTATCCTTTAACTTATACATAACGTGTATCCGTTAACTTATACATAACGTGTATCCGTTAACTTATACATAACGCGTATCCTTTACTTATACATAACGCGTATCCTTTAACTTATACATAACGTGTATCCGTTAACTTATACATAACGCGTATCCTTTAACTTATACATAACGCGTATCCTTTACTTATACACAACGTGTATCCTTTAACTTATACATAACGTGTATCCTTTAACTTGTACATAACACATATCCTTTACTTATACATAACGCGTATCCTTTAACTTATACATAACACGTATCCTTTACTTATACATAACGCGTATCCTTTAACTTATACATAACACGTCTCCTTTAACTTATACATAACACGTATCCTTTAACTTATACATAACGCGTATCCTTTACTTATACATAACGCGTCTCCTTTAACTTATACATAACATGTATCCTTTAACTTATACATAATGCGTATCCTTTAACTTATACATAACGCGTATCCTTTACTTATACACAACGTGTATCCTTTAACTTATACATAACGTGTATCCGTTAACTTATACATAACGCGTCTCCTTTAACTTATACATAACGCGTATCCTTTACTTATACATAACGCGTCTCCTTTAACTTATACATAACGCATATCCTTTACTTATACATAACGCGTATCCTTTACTTATACATAACGCGTATCCTTTAACTTATACATAACGCGTATCCTTTACTTATACATAACGCGTCTCCTTTAACTTATACATAACGCGTATCCTTTACTTATACATAACGCGTCTCCTTTAACTTATACATAACGCGTATCCTTTACTTATACATAACGCGTATCCTTTACTTATACATAACGCGTCTCCTTTAACTTATACATAACGCGTATCCTTTACTTATACATAACGCGTCTCCTCTAACTTATACATAACGCGTATCCTTTACTTATACATAACGCGTATCCTTTAACTTATACATAACGCGTATCCTTTAACTTATACATAACGCGTATCCTTTAACTTATACATAACGCGTATCCATTAACTTATACATAACGCGTATCCTTTACTTATACATAACGCGTATCCTTTAACTTATACATAATGCGTCTCCTTTAACTTATACATAACGCGTATCCATTAACTTATACATAACGCGTATCCTTTACTTATACATAACGCGTATCCTTTAACTTATACATAACGCGTCTCCTTTAACTTATACATAACGCGTATCCTTTAACTTGTACATAACGCGTATCCTTTACTTATACATAACGCATATCCTTTACTTATACAGAACGCGTATCCTTTAACTTATACATAACGCCTATCCTTTAACTTATACATAACGCGTCTCCTTTAACTTATACATAACGTTTAACTTGTACATAACGCGTATCCTTTACTTATACATAACGCCTATCCTTTAACTTATACATAACGCGTATCCTTTACTTATACATAACGCGTATCATAACGCGTATCTTTTAACTTGTACATAACGTGAGGGTGTTGTACACAAAACTTTACGACTTTTGCATGAACAATCAAATTATGATTATAATCTTTAAACATAGATGGTACGGTGCAATGAAGAGCGTATGAGCCTCAGCGTATCCCATTTTAGCTTTTCTTTTTTAAACTGTTTCTTTTAATTTTAACGAATGTTCATATGCATATTTAACTTTGTAAGTACAAATGGAAGTTTCACCAACATAGGATTATGTCAAACATTCCCATAGTTCTCTCCGTTGTCATACGAGAACGGACAACACGAAAAAAGTAGACTCCTATATAACTGCGTGTTGACGTTTCATCATATGGAACCTTCAATTTTTCCAATAATCGATGTATCGATACATTTTTCACATTAAACAAAGAAGGATAAAATCGGTTTAACCGTCATAACTTTTAAACGGATTTATATTTACGCTTATGCATTTATGACAAAAGTTGGCAAATTCTTTTACCTTTCAAAAATATTAATTAAGTATTTCACCTACCCATTTTGGTTTAAAATCTATCACCCCGTTTTCCCTATGTAATGCCTATGGGGGTCTTAAATTGCTTCATTTTTTTCAGTGATTTGTTGAAACATTTCGTCGTATATAGAGAAAACTATTTAAAGGATCGCTTATGCATTTGTTGCATCGGCAAGTGAAATATATAAGAAATACAATGGTGCAAAAATTTTACAAGTATATATATTGTACAGAGTTTTTTTCTCAAATATTCTTCTCTAGTATTCACTTATAATGAATACCACTACGGCGTGAATTAAGGTCTCATACGACTTTCTTTCTACTGATCACACTTTAAAATTGTTTCGGTAATGAATAATTAAAAGACACAAGTCATGGGTAAACAATTATTCTCTTACTTACCTTTTCGCCTGGTTATTAATGAATTTCAGGAGTTCATCTTTAGCTCCGCTGCATATGTCATTACATGTTGGGGCCACCCCGCGACAATCTCTCCTTACAGCAAACACATATCCGCTCCCTTTCGAAACGCAACCGGACTGTGCAAATACATCGAAGTAACTGTAGCTTAAACTATATGTCTCTACGGAGAGAGTCTGTTTAATGCTCACTGAAATTCATCAATTAGAAACGATATACTTATTAATTATATTGTATATGTGCTAAAAACCTTTATAGCTTATACTTAAAATATTTCGGAAAATTGTCAAATATCAATCGGTCTATATATGTGTTATATCTTAACCACAAATCTGGTCTTGGTTTTTTTTTCAAGAGTTCACGATTGTGATTTGGTGACAAAAAAAAGAAAAACGCTAAATCAATGAAATGGTCAAGAATCAGTCATAACCCTTGTTATTTTCGCTTTCGAAACAAGGACAGGATGCGTTTTTTAGATTCTTGCTTGTGTTTGTTTGTTTTTTTTGTTGCTCTTTTTGTTTTCAGATACTGTCAAGCTGATTGAAAAAAGATTGATTTTATTGAAATTTAAAAAAAGAAACAAACCTTGCTTTAATAACAACGTTAAAACTGCTGAGCAATACGCATGAAATATCTTCTGTTCTTGTAATGTATGAAATGTGTGCAGGTACAGATGTTACATTTTGCAATTTATTAACTATTTTTCATACTGCCTTAATGTATGAACTACTACTATACTATAAAATCCGTTATTGCTTTGTATATATATATAAATAATAATAATAATAAAATAAAAAAATGCACAAGTGCGGACAAAGGAACTATTTCTTTAATATGTATAATAAAAAAAATCTAAGAGACGTCCTCGAATTAAATATTTTTTTCAATATTATTCCTTATATATAGCCATAATTGTTTTAATTATGGGAGCAATCATAATATTAAGTGTATAAAAAACAAATATAAGATGTTAACGGGTAATACGACACCCATTGATTGTGATGCTCTTTTCTTTGTATCAGCACAAAATTTTATTATTCATATTAATTACAAGCGAAATAAAATGAAGCATTTTCAGCTCAAAAGTATTTTCACTTTAAATAAGCCTTTAAATACCAAATTACATAAAAAAAAGAATGATACACTTACGTAAAGAAAGTAGTGAAAGAATAATAAATCTTGTCGATAACCTTTGTTGCTCCATTATATTATTGCTTGTGTTGTGTTTCTAATCAAGGGTTTGTATATCATATCTACATTCAATAATTCAAGATGTCCGTCAACAGGAGTTTTGATTGGGTAACTAACTGACATATGTAAATTTACAAACCACTTTATTTTTAGTACAACAGATCCACAGTGTCCTAGCGTACAGTAAGCCAAAACGGAAGTTGCTGATCTGTACGCTGATGATCAGTTAGTTGTTGCCACAAATTCAGGCCACCACGGTCTAGATTTTGTATTGAAAGTTTATTTAAATCGTACCAGTTATTTATACTATTAGTGTGATCATCTTTGCTTCAAGTAAGGTGTATTATAGTTGCAATCGGCCTTCGTTCCGGGTTTGATCACTGTCAAATTGGCGAAACGGCCAGAGAAAATTTGACTTTGTGTTCGCATACTTCATTGTATATATAGTTTTTGGCCTATAATTGTGTCGGCTTGGAAGAAAAAGGTATTTTTCTGACTCGTAGACTTCCTTGAATCGAGATTGAATGACTTGATGCAGAAAAAAATAACTGTTTTGTTCCGTCACCGAAAGTGACCCCACTGTACGCCTAGTTGCAACATTTCAATATAAGACTGTACGACTAGTTTCAAAACATTAATATTCAGAATTCTAATGAATAAAACCATATCATATGTTCGATGTACTAGCATCGAGTTTACAAGCCAAATTACGCATTCACTGGTCACATTGATTGGCCTTGTATGCCATTATAAGTGTTATAAATATCTTTAAAGATCTGTGTTTTGTCAAAATATTTATAGATTTAATTAATGTTCTCTTATGATTTTCACGTTCTCTACTTCAAGTAATTTTTCATGTATATCTTGCCCGTTAAAGACAATTTCATATGTGTCCGGGTTTGTAATGCATACTTACTATAGATGAGTGTTAGAAAACAACAATGCAATCTCATACCGTCAGTCAGTAAGAATTCCAAGAGAAAAATGAGCTGTATGTAGATTAAATGCTTGCTTTTATTTTAATTAAATTTGCACTGTTTTCCTGGTATATAAATAATGGTTTCCTGAAATGTGTTCCATACATTCTGTGGATGGGCAACCAACTAAGGACACCCGAATGACATCTTTACATATGGTTTACTCTACAAAGGATCCAAACGAACGCCAATGCAGACTGAAAATTATGACTTTTCCCCATTGCAATGGGAGAATGATAAAACATTTATTGCTACACCACTGTAAAAATGACAAGGGTATTGCAGGTTGAAGCAAAATGTTTTACTGAATTCTGAAATAATCAAATTGAGGCAGTAATGGTCGATAAGTGTACACATACAATTGACTAAGTTGCACTTGATCACTGTTATTTCTATACATGTAGTAGATCTAAGTGGACAAGATACACCGAAACTCGGCTTTCTGTCAAAGAATTCAGCGCAGACAGCATTACAAACGATACTGACTTTTCACTGGACGGTAATACACAGGACTTAGCTTTTCTGTCTTTATGACACCGATTTCTACTCTTTCTCTAAGTTTTGCCATATAAACTGAATGTGAAAGACCAGATTCTGTTGGTATAAACCAGACGTCATTTATGGATATTGGACGGCGGTTTTTCATTTCAAAACCATTGGACTTTTGTACATGTACATACTGTCAATGTGTTGCATATGGCCATGTTAAATTGCTGTTAAGGCAGTGAACAGTATTCATAAGCACTGCTGGATAGAATAGGAAGAACACAACCACCTAACGATACAAAAACTTGATATTATTTTATTATGCTCTTTATCAACCACCACTCATTCTTCACTGATCCAAAATTCCTCTGTTTATACATGTAAAAACTAAATGAATGTCTCCTCATTTAAAGAGCGATTGATAGCCGTTTGAGTGTTTCTGTTGACTTCTTATTCAATGCTGAACACTTGCAATGATTATAGCATATATGTATTGCAACTTTGTTAAACAAATACAAAAGAAATATTAAACAGTTATAGAAAATTTAGAACAATAAATTCTTATATTCCCATTGTGTTCCTTGTTTGGTAACAATATTTTCAGGATACTGTTTAGCATGTGCATGGGTTTTGTCACAGTTTTGCATTAACTTGTCACTCAATATTGATGCACCATTATCATGAATTTTGTCTCTGGAATTTTATATCTATAAACATATTATGATTCAGCTCCTTCCCGCATGTCATTTCTGTGCCGGTACATATTGCTGGTCCAACACAATGTATGCTTGCAGGTAATATGATGACGGATATATGATTGCAGCTTCGTCCGTTTCATGATGGACTTGTACAATGTCCTGTCTTACTATCAATTGCTTAAATGCCAATCAATGCTAAGTAGTCTGTTCTTTGGACACCTGGTTACTTGCATAATGTATGCCAATCATACAACGAAGGAAAAGGTCACCCATTCATCCGTTTCAACATAATTGTAACCATACATAAATCTGAATGCCAGGATATGTTAATTTCGACCAATTGATGAGGTAGTCCACATGGTCCTCGTATGTCAATTTCGACCGATGGTCATTCTTTACCAATATAACATATTCTGGGGGCAAACCTAAAAAGACAAAAATGAAATTGTAAGCAATCACATAAAATCTATCTATTTTTTGCTGTTGATAATAATAAAACACAGAGAAAATAGTGGATCCAGCCAGTTCCTGCGAATATGGTGCCTGTCAATTATTGATTCACAATAAGTACAAAGTAAAGACAAATCTAATTATTCGACAAAGTACTGTTCAATTATTCCAGTGCCACTAGGATTTTTTAGCTCTTTTCTTGACACAAAATATCAGCGTGGCTAACACGAACATAGATTGATTTTCAAAACGGCTTTTATTATTCAAA
The DNA here is from genome assembly GCA_022818135.1 of Saxidomus purpurata. Lineage (NCBI taxonomy): Eukaryota > Metazoa > Mollusca > Bivalvia > Venerida > Veneridae > Saxidomus > Saxidomus purpurata. Next base: position 41,697,305 of record JAFMSR010000001.1, on the reverse strand, counting down.
GCTTGGTCCTAATGTAAATTTATATTAGGACCAAGTTCAAAACTAGTATTTCATGTTTCATCTATAGTAAGGATGCAAATACGGACCCGGACATACATTAAATCGTCTTGAACAGGCCCGATCTACATGAAAAACTACTTGAAATGGAAAAAATGCAACTAGTAGCCGCTTTTTGAAACGTGGAAACCATAGCAGAAATAACATTAATTTCTACTTGTTATCGTTCATAAATGATACATGTTTTATCAAACACTAAATTTATCAGAAATATTGTATTATTTCGACAACTAAGCGTACAGATTTTTTTATTCTTCTGCACAACTAACGATTGTGTACAGTTGCAAGTAGGCGTACAGTCGGGTCACTTTCGGTGACGGAACAAAACAGTTATTTTTTCTGCATCAAGTCATTCAATCTCGATTCAAGGAAGTCTACGAGTCAGAAAAATACATTTTTCTTCCACGCCGACACAATTATAGACCAGAAACTACATATACAATGAAATATGCGAACACAAGTCAAATTTTTCTGGCCGTTTCGTCAATTTGACAGTGATCAAACTGGGAACGAAGGCCGATTGCAACTATACTACACCTTACTTGAAGCAAAGATGGTCACAATAAAAGTATATATAACTGGTACACTTACCCCAAAAATATCTCCTTCAAAAAAGACGATTTAAATAAACTTTCAATACAAAATCTAGACCGTGGTGGCCTGAATTTGTGCCAACAACTAACTGATCATCAGCGTACAGATCAGCAACTTCTGTTTCGGCTTACTGTACGCTAGGACACTGTGAGATCTATATGATATAAATCGAAACTTTTGTTCGGTTTTTGTGTGTAATAATTGAAAGAAACTGCGTGCGCAGCGGGTTTTTTCTCAGGTCTTCTGTCTTAATATCTTTTAAATATTATATACTAAGATATACTAAGATATAATATTGGAATTAATAGATATTAATATATATCTATACAAATCGATATACATTAAGCCAGAACAAAGAAAACGACCACGCTACGTTTTTCGTTTTTGTATCTTCATATGAATATCATGATTGTGTACTATGACGACAGTTTAAAAGCTGCGAGAATTATTTCAATATGTTTTTAACATTCTTTTGTTGTAAACAACAATTTTAATCACGTGACATTCCAGTGTGTGACGTCATATAGCTTTGTGCGCTTGTTGCATTTCTCGATTAAATTCAGTTTTTGGTCTGGGGGTTGTAAGCCCGAAGGCAATAGTTAGCATGCTATATTTAGAGTTGTATCGTTGGTACCGGAAACGCCCCAGAAGAGTTTCGTTATTTTAAGTTTCGGGGGATAGTGCAACTTACAGACCGCGTCCCGTTCCAGAGACACTGTTTGGTTTTTTATCATGCCCGGTGTACAGCACCGATACATGGCACCTCGGATTTTAGGTCTCATCCGAAAGACCATTATTTATGTTAGTGGAGGAGCGGGGGATCGAACCTGCGATCCCTGGATTACGAGTCAAGCGCGTTGCCACTGGACCACTGATCCGCTCCTATGCTACATAACAAAAACCGTAGACAATTTACTGTAAAGTGTGCTGATAAATACTGTAAAACTGCGCTATGAAAAAGTAGTGCAATATAGACCAGATCAAGCTGCTGTTTGAATGTAGCATACGATAAGACAATATTACAAAACAAACAGTACAGACAGCTTCAAACGATTGAAAAATAGTTCATCGTGACCTTACGGGCTCAATTACACATTTTTTTTCACGGACTCCTGTTTTAGACATTACTTTGCTTTTAAGGTAGAGTATTTCCTGTTTTTTAATCATTTGGAATACTTTGGATTTTATAGTTGTGCACATTTTGTTTCGTGGCCCAGAGGTCCTCGGTTCAATACCAATGGGAGCCATTTTTTCTCCTTTTTTTGTAGAGACATAGAATGCATATCTTCCTTTTCTATGTCTCTGTTTTTAGTTCATGAAAATATATGTCATTTTGCAAGATATGAGAACAGTGTCTTAATATTCCGTAATTTATCATGCTGTACAATTACTTGAAAATATAAAAGTTGACCTTGGTCATTTTTAAATGTTCAATATCTCAAAAAGTAGAAGGTAAAACATTTTCTTTTTTTCTTATAATTATTGTAGTTCATATATCACTTATAAAAGTTCCATAAGCAGTATTGATGCCATTACTCCGAATCTTTAGCTACGCTCTTGTAATGTTATATGTTTTATATGTCATTGATATACTATCAACTTACGCTGATTACGGTAGATAATCATATGCACATCATAGAAAAGTGCAGATATTTACGGAACGTAAAGAGCTCGAAATTGCATCATGAATTTGAAAATCAAACTACAAAAACAAATATACGTAAATACTTGCAAACATACGTATTTCAACTTTATATGCTACCGTACTTTCCAAATAGCACATTTTTGGCCTGGGGACTAAAATTCCCCTAGGCCTAAGTTAGCATAACACATTTCAAACACTGCAGACAATTTAACTGTGATATGTGCTGATTACAACTGTAAACATGCGCTATGGGAAAGTAGTGCAAGACAGACCAGATCAATCGTCTGTTTGAATGTTGCATACGATAAGAACATATTACAAATAAAAAAGAGTACAAAGAACTTTAAACGATTGCAGAAAGGTCCATAGCTTACGGGCTCATTAAACAATTTTTTCATGGACTTTCAAAAATTAGCTGTTTTAGAAATTACTGCGCTGTAAGCTTATTACGGAAGATAATCATATGCATATCACGGAAATGTACGGATATTTACGGAACGTACGGAGCTTGATATAAGAGTTTGAAGTTTGATTTTCAAATTTCTGATGTTATTTCACTGACAGCTTTCTTATTTACGAACCATTACATATATATTTACCTTAAAATAGATTTCTTTAAAAAAATAAAATAATTTACGTACATTCCCGAGTGCAAAATCACCCGCCATTTATCGAGGCTGACGCTGCTTGTCAGGTTGGAGCCGAGTATTCTTACAAGGTAACCAAGAATCATTTTAGATTTCCATGTAATACACATTGTACAGTACTGTATTTATATTTCATTGCTGGTATTGCTTTGTTTATTTCTGTTTCAAGGTCTTGTCCTTGGTACACAATAGTTTTCGCTCCACATCATCAGATCATATTGATTGAAGTTGTACAAAGCGCAGATCGAATTATTTTTATTGGTCTCTCAAACAATTATTAATGTTGACCATGTGATTATTTTTCATTTAACGTACGTTTTATAATAGAACAAACTTTCCTACCAACCATATATTTGTTAATCATTCATTCTGTGTCATATATTATATTTCGTCTTCTGCACATTTCGACCTGCGCTGTAGGTAAGGTTCAGCGCAAATCCCGAAGGTCAATGAAAGTTGTTTATAGGGGAGTTAATCTATAGCCCACAGGCCTTCAGCGACAATCTTGTTGAAATGAGCAAGAGAAATCAGCCTATGATTATATCATATTAATAATGATAATGTAGAACCGGCTACCTAGCCACTTCCTTATTTAAAATTACTATAGCAAATAAAGTTAAAAATAGGTAGGCCTATGTTTGAAAACATTTATTTATAATTGTTTTTGATCTAGGTTCCAGAAAATATTGCAGGCAATGTAGAATTACAAAACATGTATTAAAAGTCTACGAGTTTAACACAGGTAACAATGCTTTGTGCTTTATGTTTCATGTGCTTCTTTTTGCTTTTTACTGAGCTACTTGATTTGCTTTATGTAATGCTTTTAAGTGCATGCTTTTAGTTGCCTATGCATTTATGTGCTATAGTTATGTTTTAAAAAACCCATGTGAAGGTGGACCCTTAAAATATTATTTGAACGGATAATAGATTTCTTATACCATTTATTAATTATACACTTTTGTGTTTTTTTGCTAGTCAAATCTTATTTCCCGTAATTTTATTGCAGTTTTTTGGCTATTATTACTCAAGAGTAGATCAACTAACACATGTTTTAAACACCAAAAGTGTAAATATACTGATGTTTTTCCTGCATGCCAAAATGTTGTTATTACTCTAATATTGCATGTGTAGAATTGTTTAATTGCCTATAGTATCTCCACTTTATCGACAAAATTCATACGAAATGAAACTTATGTTTTCTGAAAGTTCAATGTCTGTTGTATCCATAACACAAAGTTCCCAAAAGTTCCTGCCTGGGAAACTCTACAATCCAAGATGGCCGCCGTACTTTTGAATAATACCTGTCACACGCAAGTGCTTACAAGTATTGCATATTCTATTTGTGAATGTATTTAAATATTGCTAACTTTCACTACTATATCAAAATTTATGAGCATATGTCTTGTTATGATATAGTTTCCATTTCTGTTAAAATATCAGGAATTTGTTAATAGCAAAATACTTATTTTCTGTTTCCATTCTTTAAAATATTTATAGCAAAACTGCCTGATAAAGGATATCATATGTTAACCAATTCTATATGTGTAAAATTTGATATGTTTCGGATAGTTCTTAAGCTACTAAAGCAACAGTTGCTTCTACTGTGCAAGGTGGGTGGGGAAATGTTACAGGCAGTTTAATCATTCAAATGTATCTACTCCTTACACATAACTTTAAATCGCATTGTCCCTAAACGTGTGTATAATTAATACTAAACTATTGAATTATGTATCGTGTATATCCAGAGTGGTTCTCTATGTACAAACAACCACTTGAAGATGTTGATGGAGCTTCAAAAAATTATTATTGTAAAATTCACTAAAAATAATTTGATTGCTTTTAGTTTGCATTGGATTGTGCATAAGTTCCAGATATGAAACTGAATTATTGAAAGAGTGACTGCCCTTTGTTACAAAGAGCTCTACCCGGTATGTAAGCATGCACATCTGCCTGTTTTTCACTGAAATTTTAATTTCCATTCTAACACGACCAGCGAATAACCTACATACATGTATAACAAATTCCATTTGGGTTATTCTGCAATCTGACTAAAGTTCACGACCCTCATATCGTAGCGTTTTTGAGGAGATTATTTTAATAAGATTGGGTCCGACCTTGAACGACGCTGCGCGCGCATCGTGTTTTAGCTGTTCAATTTATCCGACGTATGGAGGATCTTACATGGCATACTGTGGATGACTTGGTTGTCCCGACAAGAAGTGAACATGGTAAAGCGTGGGGGGGGCATGGGGGTCCAATGGATGACACACGTTCAGTTAACTTGATTAATGCTACGATACTATTAACACTGACTTTATTTATTGTTTTGTTGTAATTTTGTTTACACAGTGACGTCATTTATAAAAAGAAACGGTGACGTCATTTATCTATATTCGTTACCAATATTTTTCGTAACTTGAACCGTTATTGCGTCCCCTTAAAATTCAAACTTTTTATGAAAATGAAATTCCTGTTTCATTTACTTGAAAATTATTAAAGTTTTTTCTTTTTTATGAGACTGTAGTTTACGTTGATGAAAAATCTGAACACCGCGTAGACATCTTTCATGATTGAAAGTCACGTTGAAATAGCGTCTTTTCAGCGCTCGCGGGAGGAAACTTCAACGGCAAAAGCACACAAGTGTAATTTACGTGCGATGAAAATAGTTCTCTCATTTTCTTCAAATGTTGCTTCAAATAAGTCATGTTAGAATCGAAATAATAAGTATCCAAGTTTGGTTTATGGTAGAATAACCTTTGTCTGTCGTTCTTAGCGTAAAAATATATTACTCAGGACTTCGGCCTTCGTGATATATTCTTACGCATAAGAACTCCAAACTCCGGTTATTATCAACCAAACATTTCTTAAATATATGGTGAAAAAATTATATTAAGACACCTTACAACATTTACAGTGCCGTCGGAACGTTAAAAACGTCGGCCATGTGCAGTGTGGCGTCATGTGCGTGACGTCATAAAATGACAGATAGGCGAAAACGTCAAGGAAATAGACAAAAGCTAACCGGTGTGTCACTCTAAAACATGGGAAATAATAGAAAGCGTATCATTTACATGGCCATTTTTGACTACATTTCGTATAAATTTCATTCGTGTGTTTAAATATTCTAAATGTCTTATATCTTTATTTTTTGGCGGCAATATCATTTGGTCTTCAGCATGTATGCAGGTCTTTCTCCGTCGTAACAAAATCTCGACACTAAATTTCAGCGTCTTGTTGGAAAACTGTTTGAGTTTTAATTTTCCCTCAGACTACCCTTCTTTCAAAATATATTTTCGTCAGCCGTCGGGTCTACGAAGAATTAAATTAAAATGTTGCGTTACAAGGGGTCATAATTGTATTCATGCCTGCATCATAAAATTTTAATTTTCTCAATGTTTTCTTGATCAAAATTTAATGTACATTTGCTTATGGGATATAATTCTAGTCTCTACGAATATGTTATCATGAGATGATCTACGCATTTTCTTTAACATACGTAATGGAAAAAAGCGCGTAAACAGTTAAAACGTGCATTACAATTTCAGTTTAAGGCTTTTGAATTAATTTTCCGTGTTATGTATTCACAGGGAGTTACGTTTTATTATGAAATGAACTGATTGTAAACGTATACTTGGCACTATTCATTAAAACCCAGTTTTATGACTTGGATGTAAAGATATGACATTCAAGGCGTGATGATACTTTATTAATTCTCTATAACTTGAAATTACACTTATTTTTTGCCGTTACCTGCGTAGAAAAGGTAATTTTTAGCCATTTTTTGGTCCTGTCAAATGTTTTGATTAATGATGAATCGGTCATTCCCGGGCAGAGATGAGACTGTGCAGATTGGTTTAAATAATAATAACACATTCTATTTTAGGACGGTGATGTAGGCAAAAGTACGCCGTATGCAAATTTCAAGAAAATCATGCATTTTATTTCATACATATCCGGATTAATAATGATAACCGCATTCGTCTTCAATGTGGCAAATGATTCTATTTGCAGATGCATAAGATTGTATCAATAAGATATCCTGGTACGCAAATTTGAATTTTATTCGCTCGATTAATTCCTTTTAGTCAAAAGGTTCTCACTAACTTATAGTTTGTGAAATACACAGTGAACATCATTCTTGCATGATTCACCGAGTTTCTTTGTCAAATGAATAACTATTACCAAACATTTTCAATATGGTTGAATCGCGACTTCATGCATATTTTTTGGTTAATTTTAGAAAAATTATTTTAGTCTGATAACGAAGATATCATCCGTAGCTTAATGAGTGGCTTTTGGACAGTCAGTCAATATCTAATCAACTTGAAGGCAACCATTCGATTCAAGTCGACTCAAAGTTGGCAGACTTTGAAATTCATTGATGCATACGTATGGTTCAACCCGACTTTTAAATGCACGTGTAAGAGTGTTTTGCTATCGACTTAGGGGCCCCGAGTATGCATCAATCAATCAAAGTAACCTCCAGGCACTAGAATCATCAGTGTCAATTCATTTTCCTGACTCTTTTCACATTTAAATAAAATAACATTTCAGTTTCCGATATCCGATATGTTTAATATTTCTGAAGACAATTCGTGCTGTTCACTTATAATTTAATTATATTATCGGTTTGTATTCATTTCAAAATACAGTTTAGTTACTATTCGTTTTTCGCTTGCATGAAAAAACATCAAAAACATTCTACTAGACATAAGCGTTTTTTTATCGCAAGCCATTGTACCATTTATTCCGAAGAGATATCTCTCTAATTTCAAAGAGATATGTTTCGTTTTAATAGCGATATCTCTTTCACGTTGAGAGATGTCTTTGTATATGTATCACAGAAAGATATCTCCTGAACATTAAAATATATCTCTTCTGCTTACAGATATATCTGTTTAACATCATTTGAGAAATATGTTTCTATTTTTGAGAGATATCTCTCAAAGATATCTTGTTATGCAATAGAGATAATACATAGCCACAGTCACCTGAAGTTTTGATCCCCATCCACCATGATCCACCCTAATAAATACAAGCAGTGAATGTAAGTAAATAAAAGAAACTACCATGGATAACTGAAGATGTAAAAGAGGTTAAAACAACTAAATAGTGTAAAATAGGCATTTTACAAGATGGAGAACAGCAGACTTGCTGCAAAAATTAAAGGAAAAAGAAACAACGTATGAGAATGTTTGTGAAATAGTTAAATTCGTGTTGGTTGATATATTGTTCGACCTTATAGATAAATGCAAAGTGGTTTATATTTCACATGCTAACATGTTATAAACAGTCGGATTGATAAAAAATGTATTACCATTACTTAACAAACATGGCCATCCAGTTTTGATAGACAAGGAAAATGTGAAATTCTTTGGAGGAGCACATATAGCAAATAAAAGATGATGAATTCATGGTAGTAATGTTCTCATTTTTGACCTTTGAATTCTTCATTTGACATTGACCTTGGATTTAAAAACCAGATTCCTGTGCAAATTAGTTCATCAAACAATGATGGACATACCTGCAAAACAATTTGAAAATCGATTGAATGGTTACAGAGATATGCGAGTATTCCAGAAATTCTCAATGAAATTATCAAACAAGAGCTGTCCCTCACAAGTGACGAATGCCCCCGAAAGAGGTGCCTCACAGTCTGTGTCCTCTCCATGTGCTCAATAAATGTGCTATGTAATTTTAAAATCCTTCCATGCATGACAGAGTAACCATGCATACAGTTTTCCATTACTTTAAACACTAAGTGTGACCTTGACCTTTGAGGTAGGGACTTGGGTCTTGCACGCGACACATCCGCTTGATGTGCTAGACATTTGTGCCAAGTTATTTTAAAATCCTTCAAAGCATGATAAAGTTATAGTCCGGACACAAATGTATGCATATATACAGGATTCCATTACCTATAAACTCTTAAGTTTGACCTTGACCTTTGTGGTAGGGATGTGGGTCTTGCACGCGACACGTCATCTTGATGTGCTAGACATTTGTGCCAAAATAATTTAAAATCCTTCAATGCATGACGAAGTTACAGTCCGGACACGATGTGTGCATATATGCATATATACAGGAATCCATTACCTTCAAACTCTAAGTGTGACCTTGACCTTTGAGGTAGGGACGTGGGTCTTGCACGCGACACGTCGTCTTGATGTGCTAGACATTTGTGCCAAGTTATTTTAAAATCCTTCAATGCATGACAAAGTTACAGTCCGGACACGAATGTGTGCATATATGCATATATAGAGGAATCCGTTACCTTCATACTCCAAGTGTGACCTTGACCTTTGAGCTAGAGACGTGGGTCTTGCACGCGACACGTCGTCTTGATGTGTTAGACATTTGTGCCAAGTTATTTTAAAATCCTTCAATGCATGACAAAGTTACAGTCCGGACACGAATGTGTGCATATATAGAGGATTCCATAACCTTCATACTCCAAGTGTGACCTTGACCTTTGAGGTAGGGATGTGGGTCTTGCACGCGACACGTCGTCTTGATGTGCTAGACATGTGTGCCAAGTTATTTTAAAATCCTTCAATGCATGACAGAGTTACAGTCCGGACACGAATTGTAAGTGGGGACGCACAGACGGACGGATTGACAGATGGACGGTGCGATTTTAATATGCCACCCTTCGGGGGCATAAAAATTCAGAAAATGCCCCAAAAATCATTTTCCCAACCTGAAATCTTTGGGAACTTTATGATTCGTGCCAAAGCAAGCCATTTCCAGCCAGCATGCAAAACATCATTTCTGTATGAATTTTGTCTGGGTCAAAAGCTCAACAGCCTGGACTATAATGTTCTTATAACACCAGACTATAAATAAAGTATCTTGTATCTTGTAACAAAAATATGCAATAATGCAAAAAATAGGGGATACAATTTACCTAATTTTGTCCCGAGACATACCACACATATAAAATTACTGGCATGTAGCAAAAGATTCGGAGTAGGGGCATCACTACTGATTATGGAACTTTTATAAGTAATATATGAACTGCAATACAAGAAAAAATGAAAATTTTTACAATATTGTACTGTTAAAAATGATCAAGGTCAACTTTTATATTTTCAAGTAAATGTACAGCATTATAAAATTAAGGAATATTACAGTAAGACACAGTTCTCATATCTTGCAAAATGACATAAATGTTCATGTATTTCAATTTAATTAATTACTAAACAAGAGTGCCATGATGGCCCTGTATCGCTCACCTGTCTACCATTGGCAAAAATAAAAGGTTATTAATAGCAGAAAGGATCAATTTTTACCTTTGGCTCATGATATCCTCTTAATAAGCCTATGTAAAATCAAAAGACCCCCCCAGGCAGGGTTAATTTTGACCCTGAGGTCATGATTTGAACAATCTTGGTAGAGAGTCAATTATTGCCACATGCTGAATATCTAAGCTCTAGGCCTCATTATTTTGCTGTCTGATCATGATCTGCACTGTTGGCTATTCATTTTTTTGCTGTCTGATCATGATCTGCACTGTAAGCTATTCATTGTATGTTGGCTGGTCATGATATGCACTGTCAGCTATTTATTTTTTGCTGTCTGATCATGATCTGCACTGTTTGCTATGCATTATTTAGCTGTCTGATCATGATCTGCACTTTCAATATTTTGCTGTCTGATCATGATCTGCACTTTCATTATTTTGCTGTCTGATCATGATCTGCACTTTCATTATTTTGCTGTCTGATCATGATCTGCATTGTAAGCTATTCATTATCTTGCTGTCTGATCATGATCTGCACTTTCATTATTAAGCTGTCTGATCATGATCTGCACTTTTATTATTTTGCTGTCTGATCATGATCTGCACTTTCATTATTTTGCTGTCTGATCATGATCTGCACTTTCATTATTTTGCTGTCTGATCATGATCTGCATTGTAAGCTATTCATTATCTTGCTGTCTGATCATGATCTGCACTTTCATTATTAAGCTGTCTGATCATGATCTGCACTTTTATTATTTTGCTGTCTGATCATGATCTGCACTTTCATTATTTTGCTGTCTGATCATGATCTGCACTATGAGCTATTCAATTTTTTAACAATTTATGGTACTTTCCAAAGTGATAGATACAACTACATTTTTTGTACCAAAATCTTTAACATGGAAGTTCAACTAGGGGTCAAGAACATGTATTGCATAATCGCTATTTAAAACTTTATATAAGTGCCAATTTTAGGCCAGAGTTTTTATATTGCTTGGTTTATGGGAAGTTTTCTAAAATATTGAGTATGAAGGACTTTTCCTACTATATTGAACAGAGCACATATTGAACATCAGTCTACTGCACCTGTAAATAATTGTCATTTTCGAACAAAATAAACACTTTAAAATAATTACTTTCAATTATATATCCCTACTATTCTGACACTTCATTAACTAGTCTGTGGAGTCGGAACAGCGGAAATAATGAAAATAAAATGTCAGTTCATAATGTCATTGTTATTCTACCTTTTCAAAAAATAGGACAGGCAGTCGCATAAACCAAGAGATATAAAAACTCTGGCCTTACCATAGAGAGATCCAAGATGTGTACTGATTACAAGACAAATGTCATTTATCAATCTTATGGTGTTAAAATACTGCAATAAAATTAGCAAATGAGGTGTTCAATAAACAACACATTATTAAAACTAGAAATCATCGAAACAACCTTTCTGACAAATTTCAAGGATATCTGGGCTGAAAATGTAATATCTAGAGTGTTAACAATGTTTTTCCATATTTGGGCTCTGTGACCTAGTTTTTGACCCCAGATGACCCATATTCGAACTTGGGCTAGAAATCATCTTAACAACCTTTCTGACAAATTTCCAGGATATTTGGGCTGAAAATGTTACCTCTAGAGTGTTAACAAGGTTTTTCCACATTTGGGCTGTGTGACCTAGTTTTTGACCCCAGGTGACCCATATTAAAACTTGAGCTAGAAATCAACCAAACAACCTTTCTGACAAATTGCCAGGATATTTGGACTGAAACAGTAGCCTCTAGAGCCTTAACAAGATTTTTCTATTTTTGGGCTCTGTGACCTAGTTTTTGACCCCAGATGGCCCATATTCGAACTCGTCCGAGTAATTACTGGGACAAACATCCTGACCAAGTTTCGTGACAATTGAGGAAAAAATGTGACCACTAGAGTGTTAACGAACTAAATGTGGACGGACGACGGACATTCATCGATCCTAATAGCTCACCCTGAGCCAGCTCAGGTGAGCTAAAAAAAAAGAAAAAGTAACAAAACAAAGAAAAATGGCTCCCATGGGGATAGAACCAGTTCAATCCCCATGGGAAAATATTAGCCCCTCTTGTCCAATCTTTGGGAAATAAAGGATAAGTAAACATCAGAGATATTTCAATCTTTTTTATTGCCAGAATACTCTGTTTCAGTCACACTTTTTTATCTATCAACGTAGTTAGTAAAAGCCAATACGTATTACCAATACCAACTTTAATACCTTGACCTTTGTATGTACATTTCATTTACAGATGAGGGGGATTCTCACTCTGTAATGTTTTAGCAAAGCTTTTTTGTTTCTTAAATCCGTATCAGTATTATACTGTTAGTAACTAGTCAGGTTAACATCTCTTCCAGTCGGATGTAAAAAGAAAACACATGTTCATGTTATATAAAAACTGGAAAAGACTGCCTATGAATGACTTGGCCAAATTATTCAACAAAAACAAAACCTCTCCAAGTGCAACATGTGAATAATTACTTTTTACTGAAATAGTTACTGTTCAAAATGGCCATACACTTGGTCAAACAGATGCTTTAAACACTGGGAATGTTTTGACAATGTAACAAATAAATTTCTCCTATTTACATATAGAAATGTCATTGGAAAATTTTTAGTCCAAAAAAATCATGGTTTATTTAATAGGAGTAAAACTCTACTTACAGACTCCTATATTTTGGATGTAACTGGTAATATTCTTTTATTGAAGGGAAAGTCAAGTCAGAAATTAATCTGACTTAAGATTGAAGAACTTGCTAAGAGGAACACATTGTTGAAAAAAAATCCAACAGTGTGTTTGTGTTAGCAAGCTCTTTAATTTCTCCCTCAGTAATATTCTGACTTGTGCTGCCCTTTAAGTAGAAGTCTCCGATAAAAGTCTTTCTTAAAAATTTGATGGTCCCTTTAAACAGTAATATAATTCTATAAACTCACATTTTTGTGTGCATATCAGTATGTGAATTCTTTTGTCATGTAAGTTGCTGTTGGATAGAAAAATCATAAAACCCCACATTTCTGAACCACACATTCATTAATTTTAATCATTTATTTGAAACTCTGGCAAAGATATGTGATATGTTTACACATACATGGAATGATTTTCTAGATATTTTAAATAAATAAAGAAACAACTTTGGTAATATTTTTTTCAAATATAAAATTAATAAAATTAACATTACATATATATACAAGATTATTTGTACAAATACAAATTTTCATCACACCATAATCATCCTATCATGTGCATGCATTATATTCCCTGATAAAAATTAATTTGATTAGGTACACATTTAACAATCACTTTGACTGTTTTAGTTTTCGAATCAACTACCGCACAAAGGCAAGAAATGTAACAGATTGTTCAATGTAATGTAAGCAGATTACTTACTAAAAGCTTTTTTTTTTTAGGAAAGATAAACTGCTTACAAAATAAAAATCTTGTTAAATCATTGTTTTTATATGGATATCATATTTCAATGGACATGAAAGCTAGTACCTGTTCAAAACTAGTTCGAAAAATATATAAATCATTCGATTTTTTTAATTTTAACGATTTCATAAAAAAATCATTTTATACCAAAGTCATGGATGCAATAAGGGGTCGTAACAATATCTATGAAAATACATTTTACGAGTAACCTTATATAAGTATGATTATGAGAGAATGTATAGCTCATCTTGAAGGATAAATGGTACAAATTCTCAGTAAATGCATCTAACACTAGGTCATTACAGAAGAACACAATGTTTCAATGGCAGAAATATGTGAACATAAATACTTTTTCACATTGTAATTAAATATTTACAACAGTAATCTCCTACTCTACAGCATTCTTATCATGCAAAACTGATGGCCCTATATTGCTCACCCAAGTCAATGAAGAACATTTTCTGCATTCCTGCAAGGATGTGTCTCGGGTGGGCTATAAACGTATCACATTTCATCAGAATTAGCAATTTTACTTTCTCTGTTACCATTAAAGTTTAATGTATCCCTTATTTGTACAAGGTACACACCTAAATGACAGAGAGAAAGTATTCATGTTATTTATTGGTAACAAATTTGACACATACTATAACTTTACTATCAATTATTTGTACAGCTACCCCATTTCTGACTGATATTAAACAATATCTGACTAAAAATCACAGGTCTGCCTTGACACCACAAGATAATTTTTAATTTAATAGCTTCTATACAACAAACTGTGAGCTAATGTTTGACATGCATTTTTACTAAACTTAGTTTACAGACTTAAAGTGGTATAACTGTTCAAAGTGATCATTAAAATTTTAAATAAAACATTATTGATTTATACCCCTGGAATAATAAATATTACCATAGTTATATCCCTAAAATGACGATCTGTGTAACAGTTTAATTCACATTGAATATAGATGAAATCTGTAAAAATCTATTTTGACTATCCTAGTCGAGAATAAAAAATCCACCCTTTTAGTTATGTATATCTTAATTTGTATTTGTCAACTTATTTCTTATAAGTTTTCAAAGCATCCACTGTGTTTTGGGCATCATTCTTAACTATAAACCAATGTGACCAATTTGAAGGGTAATATAACTTTAAGGCCACACCAAATTAATTACTTGGTCAACGGATTTCCCGCTCCATTATTTTTTAAAATCAATTTTTTTTTTTTTCAATTTGAGCTTCCGCCCGCATCAATTTTATAAACCAAGACCAAAAATTCAAAGCGGGCCTTTTTGTCGCGCCGAACTCGTAAATTTAGTACTTTCAAACCTACAATTCAATTAAAAACACCAGCAGAACATATTGTCAAAATGGCAGCAAACCAGTATAGTAGCATAGAATGACCGAAAAAGACCGAAAAAAAAAACAATGAAAAAGACCGAAAAACAGTTTATGAACACCGAAAACAACTTATTTTTTAAAAGAGTATATAACTTACAGTTTAAATGAAGAAATGTAAATATTGTATTACAAATCAAGTAAAAAGATCGAAAAAACAAATATTGCAGACCGAAAACTTTCTAAATTTAGCACTCCAAATAAAAAAATATTCATTACATACAAATTTCTTCATTTATTTAATACTTAAGTTATAAATCGTACATTATCTTTTTAAACAAAGTTGTTTCCGATAAAGATAAACCATTTTTCGGTTCTTTTTCAGTCTTTTACGGTCTTTTTCGGTCATTCTTTGCACCCGAAAATTTTAATTGTTAACATAAATCAGGGTAGCGTCGGTGGAAGACGAGTTGCTGTACAGACAAACAACTCGGAAACATTTAAAGACATTTTTGTTAAGGCTAATTCACTTCTCTCTACTGTTGTTACTGTGGCACTGAAGATGAACTTCTGGGTGACAGTGATCCGTACATCTGTACATGAAACACTTGTTTACCAAATTTTCAACAGTGCGCCCTCTGTGTAAAAAGTGTCATGATAATGGCGCTGTGGCTAAAACTTGGGCAAGGAAAATATCAAGAAACTAGCAAGTTTTTAGCATTGTGAAATTGAACAATTATCTCTAGTCAAAACACTTATGGACAGTAAGACGTGCAGTAAAAGAGCATATGCCTTCACTCAACTAAAGAAGTTGTTCTGTGGGTTATTTTGATATGACTAACAAATGGGTTTCATTACAAAGTGTTTGAGTATTAGTCTGATGGTTTTTTAAATGATAATAATTTGTTTCTCTTTCAAAAAACTTGTTGTATTAGCTGCACATGTACCGGTATGTAAGAAAACAAAATATGGTCTTTTTAAATGACTAAAAATACTTTCTTAGTACCGGTGTATATAGGAGTCACTTTGTGGTCTGTACCTTTTTGGCAATTTATATTTAAGGTGTCTGTAGCTCTTTTATCTATTTTTAAGTTTTTTTTATCTGTTTTGACAGTAAATATTCGTTTTTGTGAGGAATTTTTTATTTTTTTTACCAAATCGCTCTCCGCTCCAAAAATGGTTGAATTGGGAAAAAAAATATTTTAATTTTTTTTTCGCTCGCTCGCTCCCATTTTTTTAGGATATATTCCGATGACCAAGAAACTAATTTGGTGTGGCCTAAGATATATTCTTTAATGCATGTAATACAAAACTTTCATGAAAATTTCAAACAATATCAGGATAAACATGCTTAAATCAGTCAGCTTTGGGGAGCATAATGTTCCATATTTAGCCAATCTTATGTGAGTTCTACAGACAGTTTTCAAAAAATGTAAAACTTTAGTAGCAATGTACCTTGGGAGTTTCTTCAATACCTGGTAAAAATCATGTAGAGCAACAAAGAAAAAAAGACACAATCAAGGAAAAGAAACAAGCCATGGTCGCAATACCCTAAAATATAAGTGACAACCCATGACCAGTAAATGTGGAGTAGCAAAAAAACTACTGTCACTAAGTGAGATTTCTACAATATAAACCTGAAAAGTAAACTTCAACCAGCAAAATGTTTCAAACTTTCATAGATAAACACACATTTAACATTTAACGGTCCTATTAATCGGAAGCATCGGCAATTAATTAAAAGTAGAGAAAGTGTTATATTATCTAAGTGCCCTAACTTTACATTCTTTAAATTTTTCTTCAAATTTTGGCAACAAATTAATAAGGTACAAATACTAAGGTCATGGATAAAATTTGAATAAAAGTGATATTACAAAAATTAAATATACTCGTCCTAAGTGTAACATAATGAGTGGACAAAAATTAATAAATATCACAGATAATATTAGAAAGCACATATTCAGTGAATCACCAATGGACGGATGCTGTACATATTCTGCCGCTACGTAGTATACGATCATAAGTCTGATTATATTTCCACTACTTAAAATGTCAAATTACCTGTCACTACTACAATTTCTAATCATTGCATTTCATTCCTCACTCACATATCACCACACCTAAACTTCATTACTTGAGTCAGTGGACAATATAATGCTTTTAAAAATTTCATTGCGATCTAATATATACACAGAAAAAGTCTCAATTGATGGCTGGAATACTTTTAGCAAGTTCTCTGACACTTCATTTCTCTGTCACTTCTTTCTGTGCTATGTCACTTTCAACATTCGATAAATTGATTCAGAAGTGGACTTCTAAACTCTTCAAATTTGGATGTCATTACATAACAACTTCTATCATTGTGTTTGTCATCAAGTATTTGGAATAAAAAACGTAAAGCAAAACAAGTTTTTTTTTGTTCTACAACTAAGTTTTAGCAAGAGCTGGTGCATTAATGCATTGATGAACCAATCAAAACTTTGACAAAGACTAGTAGATAATTAGATCCTGTGTTACAATGTAGCAAATCATTGCTTATTTATGTTTCATATTTCCTATACATGTCAGCATACACTAGGAGTTCTTCAGACATATCAGTCAATTATTGCTGTTGGTGATCATAGAGATCAAACAAATATCTTCATCTATAATATCCTGTCTCCCTGTTTCATGGTACTGTCTTTTCTAGCTGGAACTACCATCCTGTAATATATCAAATAATATGAATTTGTCAAATGACTTTTATTATTAAATTCCATTTTTTTTACCTCAAAATACACGTATTTTAGTAAAACTGGGAACAGTGTATAAATGCAATTGAAATTTTTTTTTATATACATGTACATTTGATACGAGGAAGAAACAATTTCTAAGAATGGTAAAAATGACGGATGTTAAAAACATGCTGTAGGTCACCGCAAGCATGGTTTTGTTGAACTGCAAAAATTAAGTAGATGAAGTACAAAAATACACATCCAGGATGAAGTACTTGACAGACATTCGTGTGTAACCAAAGTTACAGTAGACTAAATAATGCAAGCTAACTCCAGTTAAACAAAGGGCCTAAGTTATGTTTGAAATTAATTACCTATAAATTAAGTCCAAATGAAACAAAAAGTTTTCATATCTGTGACAGAAGTAATTTGTATGAAAATATGGCAAAACCCTCCTGTTCATTTTACGAAGTAGGGCAAAATTATTTCTGTTCATTGTTTTTGCTTTCTTTTGACAATACTTGTTTATATCTGTCTTCATCCCTATTTAATTAAACTGGGGAAAGCCGAATCTGGTTTTGCCCAGAATTCCTTTTGTCACAGTACCCGTTATCAAAACTGACCAATGAAATGCTGTGCTATAATTCTATAGATTTAGCTGCAAACAAGGTTTTAACGGCGTTATTCACTAGACCTTCTGCTGCTGGCCTTCTATACACAGGTGCAAAAAAAACTACAGATATAATTTAGCGTTGTGACTTGAGTAATTTTTATGTCATTATCGATAATAAGAAAATGAAGCAACTACATTTCTACAAAATGAAAACTGTGGATAACACACAAAAACAAAAGACAATGGCATGCATGCTTAGA
Source organism: Saxidomus purpurata (assembly GCA_022818135.1). Lineage (NCBI taxonomy): Eukaryota > Metazoa > Mollusca > Bivalvia > Venerida > Veneridae > Saxidomus > Saxidomus purpurata. Next base: position 41,678,729 of record JAFMSR010000001.1, on the reverse strand, counting down.
GATGACAAATTAACTACAACTATGGCAAGGATAACGTTAGCTAGCTGGTAAATTTACGGAGAGCTTTTTTTGTGAAATCAATTATGTTACTGTTAGCATATGATACTTGTCAATTTGTTTAAACTGGTGTATGATTCCGGGATTTAAAGTTAATTCAAAAGCGGAACAATAATTCTAACACAGTTATCGGATTGTCGAAAAAGTAACAGAACAGTTCATCTTCATAGTTAAAAAATATACCAAACTATTTTCTCAAATAATTACGACATTAATAAAAATAATGCTACAATGTACAATGCAAAAGCTAAAACGTTTGTAGCAGGGGATAAAGCAGGGGAAAAATATAAAACTTCAACATCGTGCTGTACATCTCTACACTGGTAGAGAGTATGCAACTTAAATCAAATCAGACTCAATAGTCTTCATTTGTGCAAATAAAATTTCAACGTACCCAGATGTTTCTGGGGAAGGCCTCAATATGGGCATGACTTAATGGTTTGAACAAATGGTTCATATCATTAGAAATATTGTAATGCATCATTCAAAAGGTTTCAGAGATACGATGCATACACCACCTGGCATGCAAGTGAAAAAAGTAAAAAAGATGCACACTGCATATCACATAAATATGACGAAAGTTTGTATTGACTCAAGCATGTGCCCTTCTCCAACCTCAAATTTTGTGTGGCTGAACATTTACTAGCAGTTACAGTGCAACTTGGTTGCCAAGAATGACAACAGTACAAAAAAGAGAAAAGTCACAAAACAACACAACATAAAAACAAAAAATGGTAAAAAAGCAAATAGGATGAAACTGATTTTTATTATGTTGTTTACCTTCACTAGGTGCCTGTTGCTACATGACATAGAGAAAAGAATCGAAATGTATATATGTACTACATAGTAATGAATATAATCATGGTAGTTATTTACAAACAAAATTTTAACCAAATTTTTTCTAACTTCAAAAAGGCCCATAATGCATAAAATTCAATCATGAAGTAAAGTAAGTCAGTAGTTTAATATTCCAGAAAGAAGAGTTCATCAACTCCTGTAGTGGTTACTTTGATATGAGCAGGATATCAGTTTTCATGCAAAACTTTGACCACACAATAACTGATGATGTCTGCATAAGCACTCCTGTTTTTCTTTTCAAAAAAAGTCGAGTTAAAATTTTAAGACAAATAATTTTGAACAGCATTAAGCCTGATTTATCTATCACCAACAAAACATTATAAACAGAGACTTAAAAACAGGAAATTTATCAATAGGTCCCTGCACACTGACACACAACCACATGAACACTGTTTAGTTTAATGAAATTCCTTAATCTGATATAATGACAGGATGATAAGAAAATAAATCCACCAGAGATGGATTCATTCTACAACTGACCGATAATACTCCCAAACTATTTACTATTCTATTTAAGCAAAGTTCTAGGTCATGCCCTGTTACAGACTAGGAATGCTCCCTGTGCAGTAACTGATTATAATATTTCTGTACATTACAAGTCCAATACGCACCTCCATTTACTGCTGCCTTGTCACTGGAACAGAACTGAAAGTTCAAACTTGTCTCCTCCGGAACGTTCCGTCTGTAAAATAATAAACATGTATGAAAGACTTCCACCCTCCCCCCGGTATAGTTATATGCATTTAATGTACAAATGATGCTAACTCTTCTAATTTTCATTTACATTCCATCTACCTTCCTAATAGGACCAAACACATACTAGTTTGTAGTAGTTCAACGAACATTTTCTGAATTTGTTGAAGCTGTGTATAGATGGCCAATTAAACATTTTCATACTAATAAGCAAGCAGAATCTGACGGCACAGGAATTACTGCATAAGAAAATAACAATATTAAATAAAGGTTTACTTATTTTGTTCAAATACATGTATATACAGACAAGATTGCAATAAACAAAGAAACATATTTATAAGTTATATTCTACCTGGGCATTCTATGATGAGCACTAGTTGCTTTCCTGGTCCCTGGTTGGACTGGAGGTTTAGGTGCATACATAGGTACCATGCTCCCCTCTGACTCCGGCCTGTCAAGTTTGAGCATCGACTTTTGGACTGCATGAGCCTGGGCAATCATGGCCTGATGTTTTGCTTTACTCTGTTCCAGCAACACTTTACTTTGTTGTTTTAAAGCTTGCTGTTGCAGTATCTGGTACTGTTTGCTGGACTGTGATGGCGTATGGTAGTTCTGGGGAGTCACACCGGTAACCTGATTATATGCTAAGGCAAGTTCATTTTGCCAGTTAGGTCCCGACGAGTCCTCAATAAAACTATTAAATGTAGCATTGGCACTTTGTAAATTAACATTTGTTTGTCTTCTCCTATGGGCTTCTAATGATTTTATATCTATCGCTGAATGCACACGTTTAGGGACACTGCCGGACGGAGGTCTATGCTTCGTAACATGATCCTCCATAGATATATATCTATTTGCCATATCACCACTACCTTTATCTAATTGGGAGCCATGAGTTACATTACTGACATGGTTTGAATTGTTATTGTCATGTACGGTGTATGTTTTGTTCACCTCTAACTGCTCTCTGCTACCGGAGGCAGATGTTGGTCGACTAGCAGAATCTGACGGAACCAGACTAGTTCCGTTAAAGGCAGAATATTGGCGGGCCTGTTGCCGCATGGTCAGACGTTGAAGTGCTTCTGATATCACTTTATCGTTGTAAGGATCTGTAAAGTATCAAACATCAATCATTTTTAGGTAACAGAAACGGAACATAGTCTAATATTATATAGCAACTCTGGACATAGCGAAATTTTGGCCAAAAGGAACAATTTTTCTTGGTCTGATTTGTTCTTCTTCATTAAATATGAAAATGCTTTATGGATATAACATTCTCAGGATATAAGGAACAAATTTAAGGTGTCGCAAAGAGTTTGTTATATATGGTGTTTACTGTACATGTAGATTACTGATATTTGTTCCACTTAAATATGAAAATGCTATATGGATATAACATTCTCAGGATATAAGGAACAAATTTAAGGTGTCCCAAGGAGTTTGTTATATATGGTGTTTACTGTACATGTAGATTACAGATATTTGTTCCACTAAATCGCAGTAAATTTTATATCATATCCTAAACTTCTGATTCAACTGCAGAGAACAGTAGCTTGCCTGGTTACATTTTTTACAATTAGAATTGGATTTTTTATGAATAGCTGATTGTGGCATGGCAGGCGACATGAGAAAAAGGGCACATTGACAATGTACTAAGTTGAAACTATACTTCTAGTATGACATAGATATTTCTAAAAAATGACCCTCATCTATTAATGCTTTCAACAATTTATATGACACGTAAGGCAGTTTGTTTAGCACTTTCTAATAGCAGTTGAATATACAATGTATGTGAAAGCAGTAATCTATACCATTTTTGGTATTTTAAATATTTGGTACATTTATTGATGTCATCTTTCAGCAATATGCTTACTAATGATTTCAATTTTTGTCTCAATAAAAAATGCAAAAAGAATCTAATTTAAGATTGCAATTGCAAATTTAAGTCATCTAGAAGTTTATAACAAAGACTAGCATTATTTAACACATGTGTTGCTATTGCCAAGGATAATACAAGAAAGAAAATTATATGATTTTTTCAACTCAATGTTCAAAAAAATAATGCAAGTTGCTTTTTTCCTGAGAAAACCATTATACACTTGATACATTTTATCAATAATCCAATGAATCCACAGGTTTACAATTTTAGTCTAAGATATAATAATACTATAATCTTCACATCACAATTAAGTTTTAACACCATCATACTGCAAAATAATGAAGGTAAAAAACACTTCTGTATCTACAATATACTAACACTTTCATTCTGACATTTTGATGAATTGCGTAGAAAAAATAATCTTTAATACATGAACGTATGTTGTTAACAAATAGTAAGAGTGCTGTTTGCATGCTACATCTGAAATCCACACCTGCTACATTGTACATGTAAATTACAGCCCTGTTTGACTACATTTGTGCAAGTTAAATAACAAATGAAAGAAGAGTACAGAAGAGTGTAATTAGAAACAACAGTTTCTTCCTGAAGTAATACTTAATACTTGCACTTCCTTAATTCACTTACAATCTTATTGATAGTGTAGCTTCCCATACAGTATGTCAAACTCTGTCTATGAGTGGCATGGAAAAAATGCAGACAACAGTATGGGATAGATGGACAGGCAAAGACAAAGTGGTGACTATATGCTACCTCCCCGAGGAGCGCAATAAACAGATGTTCATGTATTGCAGAGCAATACAACATTCTCATCCTGTTTTAGTTTTTCTCCAACAGACTCTCATTCTACAGCATGCATCTTATGCACAAGTTTCCTATGATGTTTAGGAATCACAGTACTGGATGTTTTCAAGGTAAGGTTAAAAAACATTCCAAATTTCTAGGTTACAATGGTCTTTTCTTTAATTTGATCTATAAAGTTACAAATGAAAATATGTCTACTTTAATCAGTATTGCAAATGTAATGTTCAGACCTTAAGTTGACTGGGTTTATAAGGACAAGCCTAATGCTCTATGTACCATATATGAGCATGTAACCGACCCCAGCATTTTCTCCCATAGGGCTGTTAAATTTGAATTTTATGATCTCAAAGGTGACTAATGTTCAAACCATGGACAGTCCTTTAATGCCTAAGTTAATAATTACCAATGGTGATCAATACTGTATCTGTAACCCTCTAGTGTGACCAAAAATAAATAACCGTTTGTCTCCTACTTATCTACAAAGTCTGCATATAACAGGTCCAAGCATCACAAAGTTTCTGAATAATTTCAAAAGGTTTTTTCTCTTGCCATAGCTTAAAAATTTTCAGATATTTGTCTGACCAGATCATGAAATTCATCTAAATACTATCCTAATTACCCTCTATTTTAACATGTTAAATGTCAAGAAATTTTAATATATGGACTTGAAATATATTGTTTTTAGTGACAGAAAATTCATTTATAATTGCCAAATCTATTTAAAAGACCTAGAAAAACATCAAATCCAAGCTGGTAAAAAAGATAGATTGACTAGCAAACCAATCAAAGTCTGTGCATTGCATGGTACCTTTATAATTTCTCGCAAAATGTTTGCTAAATAATATTGAGGCTCTTTTAGGGGAACTGTTAGATTCCTCTGAGCTAGGAGTATCTCCTGAAAAAGTATTTTTTCATTTGTTTCTATATATATGTACTAATAGCTACTATCTACTAAAGTATGTAAAGTAGAGCTAATAATCTTGTTTCATTTTCTAAATAACTATTACGGTATATTTACATATATGGGTGTAATTGCGTATTCGCAACACACATTATATTATTGAATACCATAGTCACAATATGCAACAAATGAGATGAATGAGAGGGTTACACTAGAAAGTATCATAGTCAAATAATGCATGACAACTGAGATACAGCTAAAATGCATTTAGAGCTAAGAATTATGGAAACTTGTGTAATGTACCTTGCAATTCATGTGTACTTCCATAAGCAGCATTGCTAGCTGAACCAGGCCGTGCCATAACAGCGGAAGACGGGCGTGACCTCATCTGTTTTTCTGCAAATAAATTTTTTCCATAAATTTGATATTTTGTATCTTTCTGTTTTAAATGGTAGCAAATTTTCTAATAGTGAAGGCAAAGCAACAGCAGTTAAACTTTTGTTTGCAGCCGTTAAAAACCATATATCAACATGACAAAACCATGAACTGTAGTACAACACATTCCATGCTAAAAATGAAAAAGTTGTGAAATTCTGGACCTAACATGCCTTATCAGGTATAATCTAGCTACAAATTCAAAAGTTTCAACCAATATCAGAAATAATGTGACAACATAAGTGCATTAGAATTAGTCATATCAATTTATAACTTGTGAAAGTGCAGCAGAAGTAACAAATGTACAACACATCAGTGACACAACAAACATCATAACGAAAAGACTTTAAACACTTGTTAACCAATGAAAATCATCTGAATAACCAGTATGTCTGACAGTTATTGGGCATATTCTTGCATTTTTTTTATCATAAATTCATTTAATGTGATACTAAAAAACTATATTAAGGATGCACAGTAGAAACAATCTTTATGTTTTAATCTGACATAACAAAGATATTGACATTATTCAATGTCGAGGTGTGTAATATATCCCCATACACCACGTCAAAAACACATATAACAATTTTAGTACCCTTCCCTTTCTTAAATTTTGAAGGATTAGGTTCATTTCAATTCATTTAATGGCTGAATTTCTTCAAATGAACTTATGATACCTTAATGTCACTTTGTGACGTCACTAAACATCAAAAATCAGCACATACTATTACACCGACGTACTGTATGCAAACACTATCAAAGTTAACTTGGAGCACATTGACAGGATATGTCAAGTGTATATTACCGGCTTATCAGTATCTACCAGTATATACCAATTAGAAGACTGAAAATTTTACAGGAGGGTAATAAAATCATTTATTTATAAATGCACACATACATTGTACTTATGATAACCAATATTAAAACAATAAAATTTCTGTCTGGTTTACCTTACTAGTAGAAACTTCACAAGGTGATACTGTGTAACTTAAAAATGTATGTAATAACGGTAAAATGATCAAAATGATCTCAGCAAAAAAGCAATAAAAGTAATAATCAGCGGAAACAAAGAAAAGCTACTCCCATCAGTTTTTGATAAAATTGCTAAGTTAAACATAGACTGAAAAAATTAGGCAAGGCATCAGGTAACAAAGGTACAAAATAGTCGTAAGTTATATGAATTAAAGGACTTGCGGCAGTTTTCTGTTGAACCCTTTATATCAAGCAATGAAATGAAACACTGACAAACATCATGAACGTTTTCAAGGACATGCAAGTCGGTACCTGTTTTCTGCCCGGCACTAGTAGCTGACCTCGGTCTCAAAGAGGAGAGTTTCTGGGTATATATCTGTACAGCATTGGCATAGGAAGCGGCAGAGTTGGTGCTGTAGGAAGCAGGTCGGGTAGCATAGGCAGGGTTGCCATGGTTACCAGTATGGGAAGAATGAGGTCGAAGGTCACTACTGGAGGTCGGTACACTATGTATTGCTATTATAAAGAGAAATAAGCATGATATGCCGAGATAATGTATATAAAACTAAAACTAATGAGCTAATATGCAGTGATAAATTCGAGGCAAAGATGGAAGAAATCAGAAGGGTAGATGTATCTGTTACAATTACATACATGAATGGATTAAGGTAAACAAGCCTTAAGCAGTGTACTTGGAACTTCTATTATTAAAATAATGGTTTAGTTTCTCCTTCACTACTTGTTTCTGTTAATCTACTGTGAAAATGTGCGTAAGGTTTTAAAACATAACGCAGAGCAAACATGTTACAAACTTGTGATCAGTTATATACAGGGGGATTTGTACTGTGACTTCAATTTTATAATAATGTCCAATTGTAGCAAATCAAAGAGAATCAAATACCCAGTTCGATTTGCCTTACAAAATAATTGGAAACTCCCTAAAGATAATCTTATATTTTAAAAGTATATTAAGCTGCCATTTTTGATCTCCTGTTCTAAGTATCTCAGGAGACACTTTCAATACTAAATGAGAACAGAAACATTTCTACCTCTACATGTAAAGTAAGCACTTGGGCCCCTCAAAAAGATTTATTGGGCAACTTTCTAATCTTTCAATCTAAAAGCATTTGGATATGGTTAAACTAAACAAATTTTTACCTCTGGGTACTTCCTCCCAGCCTGTGACTGTTTTCTGTGTTGCTGGTTTGTCTGAACCCTCGCTATCCCTACGCTTGTTCAGAGAGACCTGTGACTCTGACCTCATCACAGATGATGTAGCTCCAATATGATGCATTGAATTACCTAGTAAACAAATACATATCATAATGCATCTTTACTGAACAAAATGAATGTTCCTTACCAGTCATCATAACACTTTAAAGTCCCAGGATCACAAATACAAGTAGCTCTTATTTTACCAAGAAAGATGTCTTACCAGTGTAAAACTCCTTTATCTGTAATTCTGTACCAAAGTTGTTTCCTAACTTTGCTTTTTAAACCAATAAGTACCGGTACATGTTAGATATGTAGCCAAGATATTGCAAGAAATAAGGAAGGCTTTGGCAACTCTTTTTCGTGAAGAAACAACTTGAATACAAAAAAAGGCATGTGTCAACATTGTTTTAAAGTGAAAAGAACACGGTTCTATCACTATCCTATCAGAAATACTATTTCACTATATCAGTAAATTCCACGTGACCCTACAACGTGACTTTATAGCTGCTCACTCTCAGATTTTTGTGAAAAAAATGAAGTTAATTAGACTCTCTAAAAAAAACATATTTTAGAACTAAAAGTCAAATAAAAAGGTTTCAGTATAAATTCCTGTGAAGTATTCTGCAAACTTGAAATTATACGATTACAAATTATAAACCGTTACAAACGCTTTCGAAATTCCATTATTAACATATAGTGTAGCGTTACCGTAAAACCAAGTTAACCAACATTTTCAACAGATTTCAGCAAATCCCTACTTAGATTTTTACTTGTACTGTTGATTTTAGCCATTAGTTAACCATTTTATTCATTGGTATACTGTATCATTGTTGAAATTTTTTATTTTTTCAACGGCAACTATGAGCGAGCAGCTTTAAGACACCTCTACTTGTTAAGTAATGTATCTTTAAACCATTCAACATTTGTGTCACTCTTTACTGTCACTCAGTAAAATTTGACAGTTCTTACTTAAGTTTAGACAAGAGTGCAGGGAAGGAGGCAGGGGGATTGTATGTTATACAACAGATTGCTATTACCTTATTTGTAACCATCAAATGTATTACTTTAACACCCCTACTTTCAAGTTTTACCCTGCCTTATTACACTAAGATTCAAGAATGATAGATTACTTTTATTGGCAATGAGAAATATCATTTAACCTATAAGACCTAGAAGTATTTCACATACAAAAAAGAAATTCTTCATTATTATGGAATATGCATGCCTTCATTACCTGCATAAACAACTCATTCTATATTTACTTTTCTTTGAAACCAGTCAGAAATTTCTAGATACTGATTGGCTAGGAGCAAACTCACTATAAAAACTGACCAATCAGAAGATGGAGATCACATACTGGTTTAAGAGCAACTTTATTATGCAGGACATATCTGATACTGAACACAAAGCTAACTTTGAGATGTTACCTGTAGTGGGTACATGGGAAGGGGCCGCCGGCTCTCCTGCAGTCTTGCCTCCCAGGAATATACTGGCTGATTTGTTGATTTTGGTGTAAGTTGTAAGTACTTCCTCCAGCTCACCCTCACTGTAAAAAGATTATGTGTTAAAACAAAAGTTCAGTAAAAGTTATCTGGCTATTAGAATAACAAAGACAGTTCAGGATAATGGATCTTAAATAATTGATATAAGAAATTTCAAAGTGCCAAAACCCCAAGACAAATCACTTAAAGATGACTACAAATTGCAAACTCATTCACTTCCTGAACTTTAAACCTGTCACCTAATCCTTTCAAGAGATCTCATACAAAATTCCTAGTTACCAATGCCACTGTGTATTTAATTTATTAGTTTTTAGGTTTGCAGGAAAGTTGACCTAATCAGGGACTTTCTACTAAGTTTTAGACTAAAATAGGATCACAGTTCACAAGGGGAAGAGGACTGAGCTCATAAATATTCCTACACAGCAGTATACAGAAAGGAAGAGGTTAAACCCTATATTTGTAACTTCAGAGAACATGTACATTTACCTTGCTGTATTCACAAATCGTTCAAACTTGTCCTCATCAAGTCCATCAACACTTTCTGCTCGCCTCAGATGTGTGTGTCTCCTCTCCAACTGTTTCCTGGCTCTCAGCTGTTCTGTCTCCTGAAATAACATAGTTGTAAACTTACACAATGATAGTCCAAACTTTAAATAGTATTTTTTAATATTAATATAAGCAAATGAATTAGTTTGCAGTAGTATTATGTAAAACAATTCTTATATTGCCACTGGGGTTGCATACATAACGAAAGTTCTCTAATTTGTCTCCAATTCAAAGTGGTCATTTAGAATGGGTACAGGAATTACATGTCAACTTTGTTACCACTTTGATATGATTAAAAAGCCAAGTTTCTCATAAAAGTCACAAAAGTCTTTAGTAAATTTTGGTTATATTTCTATATTTTGAGACATTTTGTAAAAAAATATCTAAACTTTGGAAAATGAAAACTTTAACTTTCTTTACAGCAAACTTAAGCATTGGAATAGTTTCATTTCACCAAGAGCTAGTGCAGTTTCAACAGCTGCCTTAAAAACACTCTTTAGTGTAGGAACCAGTACCCATACCCAAAATGGTCTTTGCAATCACAGGTCATTAGGCATGAAACATGTGCACCCAAGCCACAAACTGATTGTGCATAGTTCTATTATGAGCATTAACGAAAAACAAAATAAAACATTTGGGAAACTCACACAGTTATCTAAAATTAAGAAGAAATGTGTACTACCTACTTTGGAAAAAGTGCCAATATATCTTAATTGTTAATACAAAAATAAAACTTGCATGCATATGAAATAGCAGTTCTCAATTCAAGCTCACTATTCATTGTTCGTAAACTTTCATTTCAAAACTACAAAAAAGGGCCTACAAAATGCACTGCATTAAAGAAGAATGTAAATGAAAGTACTTTAATAGTTCACTGCCCGAGCAGTGGGCGAGCATGTCCAAACCCAAGAATGTTGTCGATAGCCAAATAACCCTGTTTTCCATACCAGCAATGCAGAAATAAATTCAATGACAGATTATAATGCACCAAAAATGATACATAAGTATGTGCAATGTACTTCATTCCCAAACCAACTTACGAGTAATCTTCGCATATGTAAAAAATCCTGAAAATACGACTTTTTATCTGCAGTTGACAACTCTGTGCATAATTTGCCTTTCAGAGACTGTTTGCCTCATTTTTTGTAACTACTGAATAACTAAGCAGCTAATCTGGAGACAAAATGAAGGTAGCCAAATAGAGCAAGTGGGCAATGAAAACATGTTATTTTAAGTTACATTGTATATACATGTAATAGGTGAATATAGGTTTACTCCTTCTTGTTATCATACACATATTAAAATGTGAAGCCACTGAATTCAGTGTGAATGATACCTTGTGTATCTCTCATACTAATAAAACTTCACTTATAAACTAAAGGGAAACATGGCCCTTAAACCTTATACCACTATCTTAAAAATCTATGAACAACAAAAATCCTATGTACCTAAATCATTTTCAGCACATTTAAGAAATACTGCTTGAAAGTATGCAACTCCGAAATGTAAAAAATCAAAATTAGTAACGGAAATTTATCTTCTATTGTGACAGTTACATCTGAGGCAAACCACCTCTCTGAAAGGCCTAAATGTTTCCATCAAACTGTAACTTCAGGTTCAATGGATTCATTTTTTACCAAGTACCTTGTTTTAATCTAATTAGCAAAAACTAAACAAAACAAAACTATCATAAACATTACTGCAAGAGCAGTAACATTAGCACACTAAAATTCCAGCACTTTGGTCAACTTTCTTATATTTGGAAAAAAAGGCTCTTTTGTTAGTATTCCTCATTTTTTGTCTTCGATTAATGGTTACAAAAAGGCAGGAACATACAATAGTCTTGTATTAACACATTCTAATAGCACTTAGATATGTGCAAATAAAACTGCTCTTTCAGTATTTCAAACTTGTTTGATTAATTCCAAACAACCTTAAGTAACAATAAATGATTTTTGTACCCTGCAACCCACAGCAAACACTGATGCTATGTTCTCTATAGAATTTTTCACTAAGTTAAGTCAAATGATTTTTAAAACACTGTATTTCTAGTTGTTACAGCACTGAAATTTGGAGAAAATTTCTAAAATTGGTCAGAACCTCTGAGCACTCATGCAAAGACTGAATTAACATCAAATTGGACTTGTAAATTTTTAAAACTGATCCAATCCTCTCTTTGTATGGACATTATCAACATTATGTCCACTTTTAAAGTTGCTTCAAAGAGTTTTTACTGAATGAATTAAAAACAGTATAGACAACAATCAGACAGATCAAATATATAAACTGGTCTTAAAAATATGTGAAATATATCAGAAATTTGTACAGCCAGATGTCTAAAATAATGTAGAATTGTTTTGCAATGGCAATAAACAAAGGTATGCCAAAACTCCATACAGTATTTTAAGGCCACTGCCCCAGTTTATGTATCAGGTATTGCAAGGTACAAATATAAGCTGTAAACAACTGCAACCGGGTTTACCAGTTGATCCAGCAATCCTGCCATGCATTTCTGAAATATTAAATCAAACACTTAATGTCAAGCGGAAAATATTCAACTCTTTCATGTCCAGATACTGTAAACTGGGTTATTTTCATGTGATGAAAATTTCACGATTTGCATTCAGTCAAACTTATTCTAAATTTAATTTCGCGAAAGGATAATTCTCTATTAGTAAATCTATGTGAAATGAATCTGAAAACTAAATCACCGTGAATATGACCCAATTTACAGCATTTTCAAATCAATGTTGAACCATCCTTGAAACCATTCTCCTTTCTTCATGACTATGTTGCAGGTCAAAACAAAACAAAAACAACTAGAAAACTGAAATAAAATCGTTGCAAATAAATTTTCAAATACAAATACAATTCATACAATGTTTTAGCAAGTTCAATAACCTTGTTAGGTTTTTACAAGTTTTCAAATTCCGCATAAGCTCATGACTCATGTATTGTATGTTATATCAAACTCAACAACTGCAAAGTAGTTCAAAATAAGTCTGAAATTCATGAAGACATTTCCACATCAGCTATATGGGCTATATGTTTCCTCTATAACCTGTTAAAAATGTCTGGAATGTGAATGGCTATAAGTGAGCTTTTCAAACTGACAAATCAGAATCAAGAAATGCCAGACTGGTCTCATAAAATTGTATAACAACTTTCAGTCAGGTCATAAAGAATCTTAAAATTGCTAGTGGTCTAATCAAACTGACAACTGCAGATATAACCTGTAATTCATTCAAAATCTTTTCCTGATTCCAAAACTTTCAAAATAGTGCTACAAATTTACATCTAATACTGACTTTTTGACTTTTATTCTAATTATTTTTATATTAGTAAATATCACCATATCCACAGTAAAAAAGAGCTGTCACTCATAAGTGACAATTGCCCCCTAAGTGTTGGCTTACAGTCAGTGACCTTGACCTTCAACTTGCGGACCAGGTACTTGCACATAACACTTTATCTCCATGTGCTGGACATTTGTGCCAATTTATTTTAAAATCTTTCTATATATAACAGAGCTACAGGAAAAAATATCAGACAGTCAGACAGAGACAAAACATGCATCACATTTCCATAATTTTAAAATCCTTCAATGCATTACAGTTTCAATACGGACATGAATATGTGCATATTAATAGGATTCTAAGTCCTCTTACCTCTAAGTGTGACCTTGACCTTAAAGGTAAGGATGTGGGACTAGCACATGATGCACCACATGTAGTTTTAAAATCCTTCAATGCATGACAGAGTTACCATGTATACAGGATCCCATGACCTTTAAAGTCTAAGTGTGACCTTGACCTTCAAGCTAGGGATGCGGGACTTGCATGCAACACGCTGTCTCTATGTACTGAACATTTGTGTCAAGTTGTTTTAAAACCCTTTAATGCATTACAGAATTACAGTCTGGACAAGAATGTGTGCATATTTCATACAGGATTTCATGATCTTTAAACTTGTAAGTGTGACCTTGACCTTTAAGATAGTTGCACAAGCAAGGGCGGACACACTCACTGACAGACAGATGGTGCGATTACTATATGCTCACCTTAGGGGCATAAAAAGAATTTTAAACAACATCAATCAGCATATTATCATGCAAATACCAAAGCCCCATAGCTAACAATTTTTTTTTTCTAGCAAACACTAGCTACCATAGCAACTGCACTTATACAGCTTTTACAAACTTGAAATATGTCCTTCACATTATTACACAGTAATTATTTTGCAAATAATTTCAAATATATATTTACTCAGCTTAAATGTCTTTTAAATTACACATGTTAAATAGGTAACATGTCAAACGCAATGCACACTTAAGTAAATATATCGACAGAATATGCTGTTAAGCTTTATATAAGCTCAAACATAATCACACCGCTACTATACATACATGTACATGTAACCGTAGCCCCACGTTGGTGCCATACTTCTAACAAGTTACAAGGCAAAAAATATATAAATAGAACAGAGGTATGTATATATCCCTCACAGTTTAGCTTCAAGAAAGCAGTAGATCGATGAAAACAGCTAAAACTAGAGGGTTGATTTTGATGTAAAAAAAACATATTTCTGCCCCCCCCCCATCCAACACATATACTGCCATCTGCAACATGAGGCAAGATACAGTTTTATATAATAAAGGGAGACTTGACTTCACATAAACCTTTATGCTAAGTCTGGTGAAAATCATAGGATGTGTTTTGATGATCAAGGTTGGAAAAGATTTCAGCTTTACTTTTCCTAGTGACCTTGAACTTAGTGACCTCAAATAATGATATACACAAGTAAACATCATACTGATGTGAGCTGCAAGTTAAAAGATGATGCAGCTGAGAGTATTTGATAATCAACAAACAAATATAATAACTTTCCCCAACATACACGTCTACTGCAATATCTGAAGCACTAGATACAGATAAAAGAGATAAGACTTTTTTTTTTGTTGTTGCATCACATTCAAAAATACAATATACTAGAAGTCACCTATCACCCATATTATCTATTTTATACATCTAAAATACACAAAGAGGGTTTGTGGTACATTATTTCTGAAATAATATCTGTTCCAGCAGTGTTCATCTTCTAATAAACAATGATTTGGAGTTCTGATGCACAGTAACTGACCACGAAAGCTGGAGTCCTGAGTGGTTAATAACTGCACATAAGAACGACAAAGAATTGTTTATTAGACAATAACAACGCTAAGCAGATGTTATTTCGATTCTAAAATGACTAAATGTTACAAAAGGTGAATAAATGCAAAGCGTTATTTTCTACGCGGATATTTATTTAACGCCATGTGGCACAAAATAACATCATTATGACGGCATATCAGTTCCCTTGTTGTTTATGGCATAATTAAACATAATTTTTCTACTCTTTGTTTATGAAGACAAAATCGTGAGTCATGTTAGAATATTGTATCACCCTCCTTATATATTAGCAGAGACAAAAGTTTCATAATCAACCTTATCTAGCAATGTATATTACCTCCTGCCCTTTTGCAACAAGCTGAAAATATTGGTAATGACAAAATGGAGGAAATATCTATATGGGTAAGTGACAAGTTAAGTTACCACAGGTTTTTGCGACAACTTGAATTGACAGAATTTTACAAGTTGTGAAATTTAACCAATAAAATTCACAGAGACACATTTCTCTGTTAACAGCAAACAAGCAATAAGGATTCTGGTTAATAAAGTTCTGAATATATTTTGTAACTAACATCAGAAGGAAAAGCAAAACAGAGGAGCAGAAGAAAGAAAACTGTAATATATGTTATCAGGACTGGGAAAATGGATCAAAATAAGCACAAACCACTTAGCTTTATGATTTTAAACATTTAAAATTATACAGTTAACTCCATATATAACAACTCTGGATATAGTGAAATTCTGGATATAAAGAACTAATTTTCTGGGGCGGATTTTTTTCCTTCTTTATATAATAGCAAAATGCTATATGGGTATAACATTCTCTGGTTATAAGGAACAAGTATAAATGGTTGCAATATGTTCACTATATACAGAGTTTACTGTAAATCCTTTGTTTCATTTTTGTACATATTTAAAGAAAGCCGATTTCATAAAACTTTCATAAATAATTTGCTATTCTTGATCTATTTTCTAAGTCAAGGTTGTATGTGAAATTTGTCAGGAAATATCTATTTCAAAATTAGTCTTTTAATCTGTACACGCACATGGAGGTGTAATTACTGCTATTACAGCTTTTAATTAATCAGGTAATATCTACGACTTACCTTGTTGTATATGTGAACAAAATCACCAAGCTGTTTTGCCAGAATCCTACGCCTGTCATTCAACGGCAATTTTCTACTCGGAACAACAACTTTAAATGACTGTTGTAGATTGACTGCTGCCCGCTTCAAGAATCTCAGCACTAGATCCTGCAGAAAATTGCATCATTGTCATTTAAGGGCCAACAATTACAGTTTTTGGCCACAGTTTAATAAAATATGTGATGTTATACTATCCTATAGATAACAAAGAATGGCTATGCTATGAACATTCTGGAAAAGTAGAAACTTCAGTTATGTTCTTAAAAACTATTTACACTCATTCATCCCTTATGTTATCAAATACCTCAATTTCCAAGCAGGAATTTCTTCTAAATTTTCTCTGATTTCTGCAGTCATACCAATTATAATGATAATAAATATTAAGAATTATTGATATTACTGACCAAACTGAAATATGGACAAGTCTGTTTTGGAAATTTGGCAGGGTAACAGTTAAAGGTCCACTACTAAGCGAAAATTAAGTGACAGTTATTTCAATGGCAAGTACATTACCTTATGCAAGACACTAAATAATGAAGATTGGCAGGTTAAAATTTACAGAAAGTGTTTGGAACGCGGAGAAAAGTATGTGTATTATGTTGAAATTCAGGAACGACAAAAGACCACCCAGGTCTTACCCAAAGAAAAATAATTGGATATGTACTGTGATTTATTTAGAATTTCTACATACCAACTTTCATTTTTTATTAAAAATAACTTATTTCTGTGCTTTTTAAAGTATATTTTAATTTTCGCTTTCCTTAGTATTGGACCTTTAACACAGGTTTGACTGTATACATTTAAATGGTTACCATTTGTTCATTCAGTCCGTCCATATCATCTTGGTTCATAGACGAGCAGTCTGTCATGAGGCGCTGTTGTACACGTACCAAATACATAGCAAATGCTGTTCTTGCTTGTACTTTACTAAAATCAAAAATAATTTAAATCACATACATGTATCCTACAGATTTTATTTTGATATTTTTTTGTAATGATAAAAGGTAAGCTTATCTCAAAATCCTACCAAACAAGCATGGATCATCACAAACACCAGTGGCTTTACAAAAATATTTCTGTGGTAAGTAAAAAGATAGCAA
The DNA here is from genome assembly GCA_022818135.1 of Saxidomus purpurata. NCBI lineage: Eukaryota > Metazoa > Mollusca > Bivalvia > Venerida > Veneridae > Saxidomus > Saxidomus purpurata. The sequence continues at coordinate 41,661,436 of JAFMSR010000001.1, read as the reverse complement.
ATTGTATCTTACACTAACTTAAATTTCAAACATGTAGGGAGAGAAGTCATGTCAGAATAATTAGAACTGTTTACTGATGATAAATAATGTGTTTATCTTCAAAACTTAAGTTATAAAGACATGTGAATATAATACTTAAAATGGAGAAAAAAGGCATATATCTTTGAACACTGTAACTGAAAAAGTATATTAAATCTAACAATTGCCAGAACAATTAAGCTAAAAGTAACAAACCTGAGTGTTCGGCCTTTCTGCAGAAGTTCTACGACATTGTATTTAGGTTCAGGTGGAGGTGGGGGAGGGGGTGGGGAAGGTGATCGAGATCTTGATTCTCTAGTCCCTTCAGCACCTTTTTCCAAATTATTACTAGGGTCATCTCCCTTGTCCCCTGAAGCAGATACGGCACTATTGTCTACATTAGTCTTTGCCAGGGCCGCCAACCCTGTACGTTTTTCTGACTTTACTTCCTGCCTCCCTCCCTTCTCAACAACAATCTTTATGACATCTTCGCTCTGATCTGCAGGTGTTTTATCAACCTTCTTTGACATTTGATTATTTCGCTCTGATATATTTCTCTCTGTGATAGGTGGTTCCTCATCCTCATTCTCCTCCTGATCCTCCCCAGAATCCTCTGGGATTCCCTGAACCAACTTCCTGCGCTCACGTCCTGAAATATAATATTTTCAGCATAAGTTTCCATAATTGTAGTGAAAGGTGCACATCTGAAGTGGTGCAAGTGAAAACTGAATGTACATCAACTTTTAACCACTACGGTATTCAAATCTAAACCCTCTCAAAGTTTTGTAAATATGAGATCAAGTTAATATGTAAATGAAGAAAACTGAGAAGAAGCTGTGTAATGTAAAATTTGCTGTATAAAGGACTAATTAAACATTATCAAACTAAAAGGACTCAAGCTCAGCACATGATGGGTATTGTCTGATATTCTTTATTTATAAAACCTAAGTAACATTGCAAAAGCTATATACCAGTACATATGAATATGATTTATGTTCTAAATTAACAATGACTGCAAAGTCAATAGATTGCCCTTGTGCATATAATATTTTTATAGAAATTGGTTGGAATGTTGCCGCTATATACAGTCTTGAAGAAGAAGACTCAGGATCCAAGAGTCTTTTTCTTTCAAGGAATTAGGAGGTATGCAGTTGACATAAACTTCAACCTTACAGTTTGGTTTTGACACACAGTAATGTGTTCTCTGAACACTTGACCAAACTTTCAATAATTCCTAAAAGGGGGTTGATACATTTTTGAGAAAATGAAGTGGACAGAAGGACAGACAAGGACTATTCATTCATCCCATTTCTGCTTATTCTACAGATAATATAAGATCTACTATGAACTTCTAAGTTTATAATCCAAACATTTACTTTCTGCTCGTCTTCTTCTCCTGCTTCTATATCTCTTTGTTCCAAGCTTCCTCTCGTATCGTCTTGTGCGTAACATCGCTTGAGCGTATGCCGCAGCAAGCTGTCAGAAAAATTCACACATTTTATACCTCATACTTTCAAAGTCACTATACATTGAACAAACATTAAATCCAAAGTAAAATCTTATTTAATACCTAAATTCATCTTCACTGGAATTTGCAGCAATTTTATTAGCCTTGCAAGTATGTACAAACCTGTGATTAATTTAAGTCATAAAAAAGACAACCCAACCCTCAATCAGATCCCATTCTTTTGAGTAATCTATGTTAGTCTTTCAACAAAGCTATAGATTTCCAGGGCTTGTATCTAAATCCTATGTGAAATTACTTAGAATATCATCTATATTTTGTACATATTACACACAACAAATTGCACTTTTTTTTTTTAATGAAATCTCATTGTACATACCTCTACTGTTGGTTTTACGGAACCTGAATTGTTTGCCAGCTGGATATAGGCACTTCTGTTAAAAAGAAAACAAGACCGCGTCACAAAATACTAACATTTTTCCTGAGTATAAGGTATTGTACATGTGTGTATGGTAACAGAAACAGTTCTCTATCAGAAACAGTGTTCTCTTAACAATCTATGCCCTGATGTATATCTCTCATCCTGAACCAAAAAAGAGTTCACATTAATACTTCAAAGAAACAATAGACTTATAAACCCCAAGAGGTTAACTTGAAAATGCTTTTAATCACAACACACTAACATATCATTTTACAAACTTTACTTCATCTACAGTTATGCAAAGGAATATCTTAAAAAGCCAATCTGTCCATTTGATTTCTTTGAAAAAGTAATACTAAGTTTATGCATAAGAACTGTGCTATGTATAACTACAGCCAATCTGTTGAAACTTATTTTACATCCAAAAACATTGACATGTACAATCAATATCTAAAACTACAACATTCCAATTAAAACCCAGACTGTTTTCCATAAAACACTAATTTCACAGCATGTGTCATTGTAAAAAACAACATACTTGATTAAACTGAAAAAAGTGTCATAATCCTGGCATACAGAATAAATGCAGACATGCATGGTATACAGAAACTGTATTCCCAACTGCTTTTTTTCTGTATGCTTTACTGTAAAGCACACTTGTTTCTGTATGCAAAGCACACTAAGTCTTGTTTCTGTATGCAAAGCACACTAATGCATCTGTATGTCCTATCAACCTGGCAATGATGACCTAGTAACTATGGAAACATAATTCAATCCATATATTTCTTTTGTGTGAACATAGCAAAGTAACAGTTTACAAAGACATGAACTAAGAAAAGAGATGGACAATCACAAATCATATGAGTTTATCTCAGAGACAGCTAGAGAGGGCCAGCATATCTGACAGTAAAACACATAAGGCAATTATACGAAATGTACTTTATACATGTATAAGTTTTTTTACAGTGAGCCTAATAGGGTTTGATAAGGCAAACTGGATATCCAGACTAGTTAGTTAATACATCAAGGTTCATGGGTGTAATGATGGTGTTTGAAAGAAGCCTTTACAGTTTGTTTTGTAAGAAACTGAAAAGAGCTTGAATTACTGTTGCTTCATCCAAAATATGACTAAGGACATTACCAAGAAACAAGTACATTGTATCTAAAGGATACTTTAGGTACTTTTCCATATACATTGTATTCTTACTTGGTCTTACTTGGGCTGTGTAGAGTTGTTGAGATCTAATAATCTCATCTTCTACATCAATATGTTGTCAAAGAAATTTAACAAGGCTTCCGGTGTATAAATCATTTCAAATTAAATTTCTTTACAATGATGGCTTAATAAATGTCACTGGTGTCATGTCTTAAGAATGAAAAGTACTAGTCATACTGAGTCTTGAACTAAAGCACTGACTTTGCACTAACCATGGTCTCCGGTAAAGAATTCCAAGTGTCAATGGTACGTACACAGAATGAATTAAGAAGTATGGTTTTCAGTATTGCAAATCAATTACTTGTATTCAGTTACATCTGCAATCTATTTTCAATTTCAAGGTCAGACCTGCACAAAGGCAAGTTGTATACAGAAATACTGTTTGTATGTCTAGCAATTGTTTTCAAGCCCTCTATTGTATTTTTTGCATAGAAGCCATATTCTAAATTTCTAAAAATAATGCAATGGCAAAAAGGTCAAAAGCCAATGTTTAGCTTGTATAAAGTTTCAGGGCTTCAATGCAATATTTTGGACAGCTTATATTTTGAAGCAGCTACCGTACTAGATATATCAACTTACTTTTACAAAATTTTTGTTCTTTCGTTATTTTCAAAACTGTTCTTTTGCTGATGGTCAAGGTCACAGAAAAACAGGTACCTGACTGAGGGATAAAAACACAGATAACTTCAAATTTTTATTTTGATATCCTTGGGCATTCTGAAGTTATAGCTAATCTGGACATTGATTCGCAAAAGTGGGGGGTGAGACAGCAACAAACTTTCAGTTAAGTGAATGTGATAAACTGTGTTGGGCACAAGCTCAAAGAAAGCTGTCAAACAGACGTACAAACATGTACATGTATATCTGAGTCATGCAGAAAAAGAACAACACACAACAAGACAGACAGACTTAACAGAGGCACATGCAAAGTGAAGGTAGTTTGTCATTCTAACATACTACTGAAAATGAGAGAGCTTTAATGGCCTAATATTGCTCATCTGAGTTATTCAACACCATGGTGCAGGTCTGATTTTGAGAAACGGATTTGTCTCCCTTGACTTTTTGCAAATGGTGTCAGGGCAACAAAGGGAGGTAACTCTGGTTTTTATACACATAATAGAGTGAATCTTGGAATTCTAGGTTTTGATATCTGAGAAGGTTTGCTAAGTTTTTCTAAACACATGTAATGGAAATCCAGTCCAGTTATATTTACAAACCAGCATCTTTTGAACAAACTTGTTAGAACATCACAAGACAATGCAACACATCAAATATCTAAGCCTCAATGAATGAAAAGTTGACCTTATTTATTGCCATGGCAACCAGTTTTGAATGAAATTGATTCTTATTTTTTGGCTCAATGCCCGAGCCACATAACATAATTCTTGGAGCACCTTTAGTACAGGACCACTCAACTTTTCTTGAGAAGTCTTTTCAAAGTTAGTGCAATGATTTAAGAGTTATCTTTTAAAGACAATGGTGGACAAAAAAAGACGCACATCCAACGATCCTTAAAGCTCTCTAGGAGCACTTCCAGCTCAAGTGAGCTCAATAAAATCAGACAGCATGTCATCCTAGTGGGTATACTAACAGTACATACATTTGTATCTAAGCTACTGATTATGTGTAACTGTGGTATATTATGGGTATAGGTTATGCAAACTAAGGTGTTCTCCATTCACCTGCCATGGTAATTACTTCTGTTATACTTACAGTGTTAATTTTTGGGACACTTCACCCCTGATAAAAACCATTAGTCAGTAGAGTACGATAAATATGAACATACATGTATACACATTTATTAAAGATGATTACAACAAATCACAAGGCAGATTAAACCAAAAATATTGAACTTTTGGTTCAGAAATATGTTAAACTGTAGATTGAAGATTCGTACAATTACACATAAAAGCTACAGCCACCAAAATGGGTGTGTTTTTTTTATTTCGGGAAAATTATTCTCTTGACTATTGTTGACTTCACTTACTTGGCTCTGGACCCTGCCGAAGTGGACCCTCTAGCAACAACTGCTGTTGACTGACTTTTGTGTCTGTGAATAAAGTAGGGGGGAAAATATTATAAATAGTTTGCAACATTACTTCTTAACACTGAGTTACACATCAATTTTCAACACCATTTCAGTTATAAATTCAAATAATGTTAGGGGCAAAAGGATTTTCGCTTTGCAACCAGAAAAGTTCATAATATACACATTTAACTCTTTAGTCAATAAATGTTCAATGTGCACCTGTCAAAACTGAAAAACAAACATGTCCATTTCAGACATTTAGCGAGGCAAAGGCTAAAGTTATGTCCTGTGTTATGCAGAATTCTATTTCTTACATATCCTGTAAGTAGCTGAAAACTTTCTCAGAGGTTGTCAGGATCAAAAACTGAACTTGCAAGCCAACATGCTGACCATTGCACCACAAGTCCATGCAGGTGATGGATATTACATCATGTGACAAAACTCTGACTTTAAAAGACATTTTGACCAGTGAATTTTCATGCAAGGTTTAAGGATGTCTTTCATAAATTTTCAGTGAGCACCTCTATGGAAAGTAAATGCTATGGTCCAAACTGAAAATTGGCTAAATCAAGGGTTCACTGCAAAACAGTCATAAGTTATATGAAATAAAGAAGGACTCAATATGACTGTTTTGCATGAAACCCTCAAAATAAATTTGAGAAAAAAACGAAATGTAAAGAATACTATTTTAAAATTAAGTTAAAATGAAGTTTTTGGTTACTGCTTATACATACCTTTCAGGAAAAAGTTTTTGATGCACCAGTAAGTTATTGGATGTGGTAAACTGTAGGAAACTCCTGTAAAAAAGATAAAGAAACAATTATTTTCCCCTATGGGCTATTTTTTTTCTAAGAATTGGTCTGTGACATGGTTGTACTTCTTGCAAGGATGTTTAACATGAAATTTTATTTATTTTAATTAAAACATACTTAATTTTTCTAAGTTTTAAAACTTTATTTGAAGAAACTTTAATAAAGGCCTCATATCAAGTGCAGTCAAAATCCAACTAAAGCAATAAAATAAAAATAAAATGCAATGAATTATCACTAAATTAATCAAACTGTAACATACGAGTAAAGGTCCCATGAATCTGCAGTTGGAAATATCCTGACCCAGCCTCCTTTGCGCGATTCTTCTTCCTTTGCCCGCCGAACAGTACGTATTTCGTCGCTGTTCAAACCTGATAAATTTTTGTTGAAAGAACTCTGGGAGTCACGCCCACTGTCCGAACCTTTCTTCATGCTACCAGCAGAAGCAGGGCGTTGCTTCTGCAAAATAAACATGATAACATTAAATCATGAAAATTAAGGCAGTCATTTTAAAACTAACAATTAGATTCTATGCATCAGTGACACATTAAAATACATAGACAACAAATCTAAAACATAGTGTTTCAGTGCATGACTCGACATGAAGACCATTAAGTGTCTTGTGACAGAAAAACCTTTCCTAGAATGTTCTCCTTTAAAGCTAAACCTAAAGTCAGAATGTGACAATGTGACCAAAGTCTGTAAAGCAAACTAGTTTTCTTTCTCTACAATTAGCGCTGTCAAAATATGTAATGAATAAAGAAAATACTTCCAAAAATATCCTAGTAAGAAGTTTGTCAAAGATGGATTAAAATCACCTGTTCAAAACTCATTTTCAATTCCACACCCATTTGGGATGATTCTAAGTATATTTGATTACTAAAACTAAGGAGTGGATTTTACCCTCCTCTGAAAAAATAGGCAACATTATTTTCTCTGTTAGGGGCTTTGTCCGGTCAGAAACATTATTGTTTGTTGTTATGATATTAGCATATAATATGTTCCACGCACCATGATATTACCAACTAGCAAAGAAAAATTAACAAACAAAACGCATAAAATATCAAATTTCTGAAATTTGAAAATACATGCAGTTTAGTCTTTAATAATTTTAATTTAACAACAAAGGATTATAATCCACAAATTCATAGGATACAGTGCTGTCTTACAAATATGTTTAAATATCTTCCTATTATAACTATTAGCAATAAATACGAGTGTTAATTCTAAAATATATAACATTGGTAAGTTTGTCCCGAATTTTATTACACATTTTCACAACCAGTTAGCTCCCCTCATACATGTGAATCGTTTTCCTTTTTATGTAATTCTGAAATTTTTATTCACTTGAAGTGAAATGATTTTCAGTTGGCAAACTCTCTCTCTGCCTTTAAAATTTCAATTCTGAATAAAAACCACCAATTCTTCAAATGAGCCCCGCTCTGCAAAAACCAACATTTTCACATTAATACTTAGTCCAGTAGAGCTAAAAAGAGAATCAAAGAGTGTTATCATTGTGGAATATTACTGTTATTACAGGTCTCTATTGTTCTTCAGACTGTTTGTAATGAAGAAGAGAACAGAATGGATAAAGATCAGCTGTTGAACAAATGTGATGGCCGATCTGGATCATACTCGTCACTAAGGCCTAACATCGGTTTTTGGACAGCAGGGATAAGACTGATTTAGAATAGAATAATATTCTCCTATATACTAACAGGTTCACATGTACGAATTCTTATCTACTATTAACTGGCCATAAACAGAAACGAAAACATTACAACATATTCACTGAAAACTTACCAAAGCAGTTTGTGCTGATCGAACTCTGGCTGACTAAAATGCCAGTAAAATATGCATTATTACAACTAATACGCAAAACTGTTATCAGCTTAATCTAATTAATCTTTCCTCTTACAGATTTTTGTACTGTTCCCAGTTATTATGTCCCTGTAACTGACATATAGTGTTCCTCAACAGCACCCACCCGCCTCAACAGCATCCACCCATCCCCCTCAACAGCTCCGACCCATCCCCTCAACAGCACCCACCCACCCACCCTCAACAGCACCCATCCCCCCTCAACTGTACCAACCCATCCCCCTCAACAGCTCCGACCCATCCCCTCAACAGCACCCACCCCCCTCAACAGCACCAATCCCCTCAACAGCACCAACCCATCCCCCTCAACAGCTCCGACCCATCCCCGCAACAGCTCCGAACACATCCCCTCAACAGCTCCGACTCCCCAGCACCCATCCCCTCAACAGCACCCACCCCCTCAACAGCACCCATCCCCCTCAACAGCTCCACCCTACGCCCTCAACAGCTTCATCCCGCGCCCTCAACAGCTCATAAGGTTTTTTGGAACTGATGTAAAATTCAGTTGGAAAGCACACTACATTGAATAAACGCTAGGAAAACAAGGTACTTGCATATATAATGCACTGCATACATAATAAACAATGCACTGCATACATAATGAAACAATCAATAGAATCATAGGTCAGAATAAAATACACATAGCAGAATGGAACAAAAACATTCTACAGGAAATAAAACATTTTCATAGACAATTCAAAAATGTTTACTGGTTTTTATAGCAATTGTATCATATACACGCTTTCAGCTCCAGACTTTTCAGATATTTTTTTTAGAAAATTCATCATAAATTAACTCTCTCCATTTCCAGGCTAACTTTACAAAAGTTCTCATGAAGTATGATCAAAGTTTTCACTAATCTTTCACTAACTTCATTTTAATGGATTCCCCAAATTATTTTCAAATTTGTCTTTACAATATACCAACAAATTCAAATTTCCAGCATATCACCTGACCTGGCTGTCCTAACATTTACTGTACCTTACTTATATGAAACTAAAAACATAATAGCTAATGGAACCTGCTGTTTCATAAGCTTTAAAAAACTTTTAGAAATCTGACATGTGAATTTGAAAGATAAATCGAATAAAGGAAGTCAGGCAATTTTTGTACTAACTATAATAACCATTGTTTTATCAACAATGTCCTTACTACAAAAATGTCTTAAAATTACATTTCTGGGTTATAATGCATAAAAATAAATAATAAAAGATCATCCGTTTATTTCATAAAACAAAAATAAATCTGAAAATACATTATTCATATATCCTAAAACTTTATCATAATCAAAGCTCTTTTTTAATCATAGCCGCATTCACTTGACTTGATTTGATTGTAATAGCTTCCAAAAAAGTTTGACCTTACTGCACTTGCAGCTGCCATTGTAACCATTAGTCAGCGTGTCAAGTCAAGTGACCCAAATGACCCAAGCTGAGCTCTACAGAGCCAAAACGAACCATATACATGCACATATCGCATCTTGAATGTTCTTGTTAGAGACCAAGACACCATTCTGGTACTAAAGTCAAAGTGATTAACCCGTTACACAGGACAGCCATTGACCTGAAAGCTTTCATTCTGCAATTCACGTGTCCTGTATGTTCAGATTCTGGTTACTAAGCCATATTTATATTTTCATGATATATGTCTGTTATACCAAATATATAACACAGTACCAAGGCTATCATCTTGACTTCATATGAGTTTTATCCATACATGTGTATTTCAAAAACTAGAGCCGTACCTAAAAATGGCATATGCCTTGAAAGTAGGGATATGTAGCTTTGACCTTTGAGAAAGGGAACAAACATACAACTTGGACACAAATTATTGTTACCTAATCAATAATTAGGATTTTGTTCTTAACCTCTGAACCTTTGGGAGCATACTAAAATTATAGAGCCAAATGCTGACTTGCTGTTCATAACATTTAACCATATGAAATTTTGAACAAAGTTCTGTGTATTGAAAGAAGTACAAGAGGGGATGATTGCCCTACTCAGAATGAAAGAACATACATGTTTACATATTGTACATGTATGTCATTAGAAAGAACTCAAGACAGAATAATGCACTGTGCATGACTGCAACATCAGCAAAGTATCTTCAAAATAAAATGTGTGTTCTTTGTATATATCAAATATTGCTCACCAAGATTGCATGCCAAACCCTGTTTTTCTGTGTACATATAATAGACATTCATAACATCATGTTCAGAAAATGAATGGCAGAGTTCTACAGGATGGTGCCTAATTACAAAACTATTGATGATGATGCTGATGATGATACTAATGATGATACTGATGATAATGATGATGATTATACTTGGGATTATGATGATGATGATGTTGTGTATGTTTTCAGATAGAATGGCACAAACATGTAAATTAGGTTTATATTTACTCACCTACTATAATCTAGAACTGTTATTAATGATGATGCTGATGATGATGCTGATGATGATGACATGTTTCTGTTTTCAGATTTGTGTTTTCAAAGACAATTTCTATGCTTAATATAATCAATTCATAACTGTGAAGGAAGAAAATGATGATGACACCATTGATTTTTATTCATAAGTGACATACTGTATACAACTACGTGAATGTAAAAATAATTTCCTGGAATCATGCACAAATAAAACGCTTTATCTTGTTTCACTCAGCTAAAGGTTTCATGTTTTTTCAGTGTTTTTCCCAATAAAGTTGCAGTACTACCTAACTGGTGTATTCGCCCACTTCTGTACTATCAGATTTCAAAGACAATAAACAAGATTTCCTACCTTAGCTCTGGCAGCCATTTTTGACGCAATATCCTGATTTCTTCGGCTCTGCTGCAGTGTTCTCATCATAGGATCGTGACATGTTATACCTGTAATGTCATATAATTACTGTAAAAGTCTTTATATTCGTGAGTTGTTTATTTTGCGATGTTCTATTTTTCTATTTATTCCCGAGTTTTTTTAATTTGGGAGCAAGCAATATCTTATATAGTTATCATTGTTTGTTTGCTATTTTAGCGAGTTTAATACATTCATTAAGTGCTTCATTCGTGAAAGTTAGCGAAAATAAAACCCTCACAAAAAAAAATCAATCAGTGTTCAGCAAGTTCAAGTATATCCGAAAAGCTCTTAAAGGACTGTTGGTGATAAGCTAACATGAGCATGTCTAAAACAGGAAATTATCCAATTTTGCACCAGTTACATTGTTTAAGCAAATTGACTTCTTTATACAGTCCCAAAAATTATATAACAGGATTTCTCTATATTAGTTACTTCATCCCTCTCTTATGGTCAAAAGGCTGATCATTTGAAGCAATAATTGGCGTAAAAGATGACTGTAGACATAATAATCTGTAAAACATCATTTCTACACGCTGTAGAATGTACATTTTCATCCAAATTACACCTTACCTGTCATACTAAAAAGATCACACAGCATGTTTCCCTTGATCTTCATGTCCAGTGGACTATCACTGAAATATAACAAACAGACATGCTCACTTTCATGTGCTGACATTCAAAAGAAGTTTCAGCCACAGATACTAACTGAATCAGCTATTATAATTGAAATTTCTAAGTATAAAAGTATTCATAAAATCCTTGACTGAATTTCACTGGCAGGTAAGCCTTCTCATAGCATTACCTTCGAAAGAAAAATAACGAAAGTCTAGAACTTTTTTTTTTTTTTAGAATTTCCACATCAGTCAGAAAGAGAAAAACCCAGGCATATGATGGATACTAGAATGAGGTTAAGAACTTACCAGGCAAGTGAAGGTGATAGGTTGACTTCTATCACCCATGGCTTCATGTTATCATCTATCATGATGTCAAAACCATACAATTCTACAATATTGTAATTACATGTATTGTAAATTAGGTAATATTATTGATGATTTTATTTTTGCTATTTATGCGAATTTCCCACTTTGATAATTTAAAAATCTCGCGAAAGATTCATTTCATATGGATTTACTGTTAGGAAATTCTCCTTTCTCGTATTTAAAATTCACTAATAAGTCTGACTGCTCAGAAATTGCACAAAAAAAACTATTTTGAGAAAGAAACATTTCAGTTTAAACCACTGAACTTGAATATTTCAGAAACTTACAGAAACTATGAAGTGGGCAATTTTATATATTACAATACCTAAACAACTCCACAGTACACATTTTCTAGTAACTTCTAAACGGTATCATACCGATTATTTCCTGAATTTGTATCAATTACATTTTACAAAACATTATTTGAAAATTCTGACCAGTACAAATCCCTTGGCTAAAATAAAGCTTTTCATATCACACTGCGGGTCACGATACAAAATCTAATACATACTGCATTTAAACATTCAACTTTTGCTAACATATTCATCACATTTGACGAAAACTTATTTCTTCTCAGCCCTTTCTTGTGAAAACAAAGCAAATAATTTATTGTAAACTCACCGAAACAATTTCCTTTGAAGGGCATGAACATTTTACAAGCAGTAGCTATAGGTAGTTCTACCGAGATAATCGTCTTAATAACTACGTCCTCAATCTTCATCATTAACGCTGAAAACAAACATGACCACATGTATAAATATGTATCATCAGGTCACATGCTTATAACATCTACAAAAAGAAGACTTGTAAACTTGCGTTATGTTGTAAATAAGGGTAAAATAATATCTGGTACACTTAATACAGCCATAAAGATAATCCTACAAACAAAATGTTCTTTATCGTGAAAACTCATTATGGATATTGACAAGCTTTTAAATCAAAGGAATGGTCACTTTTACAGCATTCTTGAAAGCATGCAAAAACTCTGGACAATGTACATACAGTAACATCAACTGCATCAGAATTTTTTTTTATCCGTAAACTATCAAGTTGTCTGTGAATAAGCACTGACAATTCATCTGACAAATTCCATTTGGGATCATCCAAGAGTTGATGCACTTCAAAACTAACTTAGATTTGAATATTTCTGGTCGTATTTTGCCACGCTCAAAACTATGACTCAGGTCTAAACTAAGTCAAGAAAATAAAATCAACCTTCTTGTAGCAGATAAGCTCCAGTTGGACACAGCTATAACAAAACCATCCTATGACCAGATAAAGAAGCAGTATTTTACGAAACTTACCCGCTGTATCTTTACCATTAGATCTTAGATATCTCAACATAGCACCAAGCGACCATTTGTTACCATAATCTTCAATGTCAGCATCATCATTCCTGTAGTAAATAATACTCCATCAGTAATGGTATTTTCATCCTCTGGTAAACTAATGGCCGAAACTATTTTTAGGACGATGTGGCAAAATGTATGGTAAAGAGATGGCACGACATACTGATTTGTTGCAAATTGATGAAATTTTAAGCTAATAAATGCATGGATTTTCATGTTTTTCCCCTAATTTACAATTAGGTACTATTAATTTTCACAAGTGTGACACATACTGTATTTGTCAAAAAGCATGTACATTTGTACTACAATTAAACCTTGCCTGTACCCCAGATAAGTGGTGAAACCCCTAGCCTAGTTACCTAATTGATAACTGGCTGTTAATCATTCACAGCCAGTGGCAAAGCAAAATTTAAACAGCAATTACAAATCTCACTATGCTATTGGGTCAGCACAGCACCATAGCTCTCTAAAAGGTTGCATATCACTCTAACGCAGTCATGATCAACATAGCATTACACTAATGACAAGTGCTTTTAAATTAAACCAACTAACTGAACTAGCATATTACAAACATGTGAGCTGAATAGTTAAGAATAAGAAAGTTGACTTACCTGACATATTCCTCATTTTTCTTGTTAACACTGTAGTTGGTGAGATGCATACAGTGGTTACGCATGTGCCTCATACTCCTCTCATACTTCACTGTCGCAAATCTGTGGAATAAAAACATCCGGAAAGGGAGGTAATTAACCTTCAAATTTTTGTCCCATTTTGTATTGCTTGAACCTTACCCAGCTATAGTTACAACATGGTCTCATACATCATGTCAGTCAGATTAGTACAAACTTTTGTACATGAAGTTAAATAGATACAGGGTCTCAACTGTCATCATCAAATGTCGCCTAATTCTGTAGTGGTAAAAGAAATTTGTTTGAAACTTTAACCGGCTGTTAAGCTCACCGTCGATTAACTTTTGATTAAAAACATTGTTCTTGATGGGAAACACTAGAGAAATATTTTGATTTTGCTTTAAAGAGGTTTTATTCTGTATTCTCTGAATGCACGCATTTGTTTTAGTAAGTCTTTTAAACTGCAGAAATATAGCCGTTAATGTAAACCGAGTATTACCTTGTCAGACCTTCTTCAAACAGGTATATCTGCAGAGGGTCATAGGAAGTGACAGCCACGTAAAGTCTCACGTCAAATTTGAAGCCATCAATCAACAGTGGGTTGGATATATAGCGACACACGATGATGTTCTCATCCAATGGTATCTGATCAGGCTATAGAGAAGAACATAACTCCGTTATTCACAAAACCTGCATATTGTAACACTTGAATTTTTCATGAACCTTGCAATAAGAAAACCTAAATCTTATTCTTTGCAGTCATTCATATTCACATACATCAAATAGCTCAGCAATTTATGTACAAGTTAAGTAATTTTTGCAAAGAAGAGCATCCATAAATTTGAAAGGATTCAATAAATATTTTCACATCACATACTACTTGCTGCTTTCAATTACTATGAACGACAAAAATTGTAATTCACATTTCTTAAAGATAAAACTATTTTCAGATAACGATAGCATTCAAATATGTCTGCTATGTTTACTGACATTCAATTTCTTGATATGACATTATATAATTGCATCATTAAATGTTTTAAAACTTACATGGTTAACAAGAAAAATTCCTCTGCCTCTAGAAGATGCAACTGGTTTCACTATCCATGGACCTTTGTCTTTCAGAAATGCAGCTAAGTATAGAACAACACCTTTTATATATATCTGTGTTATATATACATGTACATTAAATTTACCTGTATATAAATTTAGCTATGCCAAACTCGTAAAGGATCTTATATTACCATATACGATAGTTTATATAAAAAATGTCCTTAGGTTTGCTAGTAGATAAATATCCAAATCATACATATTCAATGCAGAGAGCAGCACTTCTCGGGGTCTTGTCAAGTTCACCTGGAGAAATCAATGGTTCTGCCTAGACTATAAACAATCCAAATGAAAAAAGAGCAGCACTTCAACATTCTACACTTTTTAAAAAAAAATTGTTTTTCTTTTATAAACAAATGCAGATGTCCTACTGCTTTGCTACACCTCTGACCTATTAAGAGATGAATGAACTTGTATACTTACAACAGAATTCTTGGTACTCTCCTGGTAGCACATAACTTGCTGGTACAATATCAAAATTCTTCACCCCCTACAAATAATAAGAAAAAATTTGAGACACTGAAATAGTACAAGTCTTATGGCAGAATAATAAAGAAGAACTCTCTAACATTAGTCATAAATTTCAGACCAACTCTTTGTTGAGACTGAATTCAACTGACTGGTTGATATGCACTCAGTGTTAAGACTGACAAATCAGCAGCTAAGAATATGATCCCCATTTTCATAGATTACATGTATATTATATGACCTTCGACGCGCGAAAATGTACCTTCGGACATTTGTTACATTATTCGACAATAATTGATCAAAAACCCACAAAATTTTACATTTTTGTCACCCTCTTCAAATGCAAAACCAATGATAAAACTGATAGCTAATTATTTTCTCAAAGGAAACATACTATTTGCATCAAACCCTCAAAACCCTCAAGACCATTACTATGGCAACAGCGATTTGAAGTTATTCTTTTTTCTAATCTTGGCTATACCCTATGAAAAAGGCGATCGTGGAAAGAAGACATGAAAAAGTTCACCAGATATGTATTATAGATGGAGTTATATGTTGCACCAAAAATAAATTATGCTGTTAGGAATGATTACCAGAATGTTTACTGCCCATGTAAATTTAAGTGAGTTTTGACGTCAAATTGTGGTATGTTCGTTATTTTTAGAGTGAAAATGCTGGCCCCTTAGGTATACTTTTTCAAAATGTTGTGTTTTGTATGTAATGGACGTAGGTAGCTGAAATTTTCCAATATTGTAATGAAATATCGTTTTTTCAAATATACAAGAAAGCTAGTTTCCAAGTATTTTGTCTGAAGGCCCATTTTCCCGTGTCGCTGGTCATATAATTATGTGTATTATGGAAGGACAAAGATGAATCAATAAATAAGTCAAACCTTTATCTGCTGCATTTTCTGTATATTCTTGTACAATCTGTCCTTTCTTGTTAATTCATAGGACCTACAAATTAACAGAGATACGAGATGTAATGGACTATAAGTCAATGAGTGTCCATTATTAAGCATGAAGGTTAGCTTTGACTAATACTCAGAATGGTAGTGTCTTTTGTTAAAATTCAATCTATTTAAAACTATGTAAATTTTGTACAATGAAAGATAAAAGAAGTGATGTAATTTCCTTTACATTTAATTTACAATGATAAATATTGTACCCTGTAATTTCCTTTAAATTACAAGATTTACATAGTGTTCCCTGTAATTTCCTTTACATAACAGGAATTACATTATGCAATTTCCTTTACATTACAAGAATCTCATATTGTACCCTTGTTATTTCCTTTACATTGCAAGAATTACATATTGTACACTGTTATTTCCTTGTCATTACAAATTACATAGTGTTCCCTGTAATTTCCTTTACATAACAGGAATTACATATTGCACTCTGTAATTTCCTTTAAATTACAAGATTTACATAGTGTTCACTGTAATTTCCTTTACATAACAGGAATTACATATTGCACCCTGTAATTTCCTTTACATTACAAGATTTACATAGTGTTCCCTGTAATTTCCTTTACATAATAGGAATTACATAGTGTACCTTGTAATTTCCTTTATAATACAAGAATCTCATATTGTACCCTTGTTATTTCCTTTACATTACAAGAATTACATATTGTACACTGTTATTGTCTTTACATTACAAGAATCACATATTGTACCCACACTTTCACCACCAACAACAATCACACTGAACCTAGACTGCATTCAGAATGATAAATGAAGTCCATTACCCAATGCATTCTGTTCTACAGACTGAAAAAATGGGCACAGAAGAGGAAGGCTTTTGGTAAAGAAAATATCAATCTTACCTTGGAAAATGGTTAATTTTCTGGAATTCTGAGAGTCCACGAAGAGTGAAAGGTTTCAGATGAGCTCCAGTCCAAACTATATTGTAGTCTGAACTGTTAGGATGAACTTCATGGAAGCCATGGCTGCTGAGAATATTACGGACAATCTTACATTCCGAGTTGCCAAACTTGTACGTCATGTGATATCTCTCTGTGTATTAGAATGAAAAAGCGCAATCAGAGTGACATATAAATGCAGTTTTATGTAATACCACAGTTGCTCTACTGTGTAATGTTTTTGTTTAATCCATAAGGGAAATATTGCATGTTTTTATTACCGGTATGCCCATTTTACATGCAGGTACAGTACTTTGTAGTAAAAAAAATCACTGGCATGCACAAGAAAAATAATAATTAAAGTAAACAGTAAATTAATATAAACACTTTACTTCCTTAGAAGTAACTATCAATATTAGTAAAATAAACATCTCTACATAATTATATTTAGCTATTCATTTAATGTCATTTTAGTTATTATTTTTCTTACAGAAGTTAATATCACATAAAGTTCACAGACTACATTTGAAACTCTAATCAAACAAGAGGATTGTCTTTAGACAAAACTATAAGTCTGTAAACTTTCCTGACTGTAACCCAAACACTTTTGGAGATACTGTGACACAAAATATGTGACAGAAAGATGGACAGACAACCCTGAATTCATATACATGCCATGTGGAAAACATAATTTCACTATGGCAAAATTTTTTGAATGTGAAATTTACGATTTTAAAACCCAAAAATAAGTCAAACAAATGAAAAGAAAAGAGAGTACATATGATTTCACACTGTTATCTACTGTATTAAACATATTGTCTACATACCTCCCACACTACGCATGTTGACACGTTTATTGAAAATGCAATTTGCATTAAACAAAATAATAGGCGTCTTCTTGCCATACCCTGTCCACTGTATGTTTAATGTAGATTTTGATCTGAAATGATAATAAATTATCTACAGACAAAGGTACTTTTGTATCAGTAAGTTCCACATGAATAACAAAATTCAATGACCCTCGAAATGATCTATAAAGTTTAATGCCAATTTTAATTTAGCTTGTAAACAAAAATGCAATTAACTTAAAGAAAACATAAATGCAGTTCCTCCAATGCATACCTTTTCTTTACAACCTTTTCAATATCATTTATGAGTTTTTCAGCACTATCATTTACAACTTTTTCTGCACAAGCAAGAATTCTTCCAATATTTTCAGCAACCATGGTGACACAAAAAAACAAATCCTGTCATTCTACAGAGGAACCACAGCTGCACGGGTTTCTGTGTTTTATTTGTACATTTCAATATTGGTACAGTATATTTTCTTACCTCTAATTTGGGAATTTCAATATTCCTATAATTATCTACAAAGATCTGTGATCAATAATAATCACCTGATAATCTTAAGTTTTCAAGAAAGAAGCAATGTGTTAAATATGAACGATATTTGTCACATATTCCGTACTGTTACGACAGTTTGCAACAAAGTTATTCTACTTTCCCTTTGTACCTGTAAATTGTTGATATCTAACAAGCTTATTGAACAAGGAGCTATGAAACACTTCTAAAAGATAGCTTAAATCTATTCATTTTACATCAGCTAAACATAAACGTATACTTTCTATGCCCAAACAGTGGATGAATTTCAATAGTTAATTGTAGAACTGTTATGCTACCTCTGGGTTTCAAACCAGTTCATCTCTAGATGGGTTCTTTTCTTTTCTAAAATTTCCAGTGCCCCAGCTGGGATTGGAACTGGGGACCTCAAGATTGGTAGTCCAGCCCGTTAATAACTCGACCATCGCGCCTCCCACCAGTAAAATTTTATTACTGTGGAGAGAACAAGGAATGCACAAGGAAAACATATGTTAAGTACATGTAACACATGATGGGTATAGTACAGAACATTTATTAGAAAGGAAAATTTTAAGGCCCTCTTACGAAGCTTCTACTTCCTCGCTTTCGTAGTCTGAGTCTCCATCACTCCTCTCATCATCTGACGAGCTGCCATCCGACGGAGTGAATGAGCCGGCATCAGAATCACCATCTTTCGATGATGCCATTCTTGTTACTGTATATGTACTAGGCTTGAAATTTTGTCCTGAATCCGCTTTATTACAGGAACCATTGCTCTGACATTCTGTTGAATAAATATTCAAAACTTCATTACAACTAATATTTAGGCACACAGAGTGACAAATTGAGTGAAGTATTTCCCCTTATTTTCCCCCCTAGCTATTGAAGTATTTTACCAACTAAAGAAGTCCCAATTTTGCTTTTAAATGGCCGCTAGAAATATAGTGCAGAGTAGTTCTTTCAATAATAGTAAAAAAAATAAGAAAGGCTTTTTGGCAACTCTTATTGAAGAAATGACTGTAATACGAAAGAAAGACAATTGTCAACCATTTTTTAGAGGGAATAAAACATGGTTCTATCATTATCATATCAGTAAATTTATAAAATAATTTCCTGACTTTAATTCTTCCCCCCCCCCCCAAAAAAAACCAAAGGTAAACGCTATTGAAGGTTTAGACTAGTCGCAGCAGAAAAGTCATTTGAACTGTAAAGTAATGTATGCCAGGTGAAAAAGAAAATATTGGCTGATTAAGTACAGCAGTTTATGCTTTATCAAACCCAATGTTTTAAAAAATCTAGTTAACATGATTGTGTTTGTTGATTCCGGTTGTATACACTGTATAGCATTAGCCTATAAATTTAATAGCAAATGTTAATTTTAATTTTTCTTGCCAAAAAGGTTACATTAGAAATACTAATTATTTTGTAGGCACATATTGTGATCTGAAGAAAAACAAATAATTATTATATATTAAATACATAAATATCTTTAAATGTAAACATTCCCTTTCACTTTGTTTAACTACACATACAAGTTGATTACTTTGGATTATGATACTGTAATCCCCGTTCATATTTAGAAATTGATAAACCACAGAAATATAAAATAAAACCCTCTTCAATTTTTAAAATCTTTTCATTGACAAGATTGTTTTAAAGTGAACAATGTTTGCTTCAGTAAGTATATGCAATGCAAACAGATTTTCGATTTTACTAAATTGAAAAACTTTACAACAAAATGCTTAAACTTAAACAAATATTTATATTTACATGTAAGTTATGATGTAACAAGGCAAATGTACTTTAAATATGACTGAAATTACATATATGATTAAATCATCAACACTTTAATCTATCATGATTTTTTTTTAATTTAACTGTATTTAAAAACAGCCTTTGAAACATTTTAAATTCAATGCAAATAATATGTTCCTAATGAAAAGTTAATTAAACTTCATAATACATTCATCTGACACTCCTGGTCCTATCACAGACAAACTAATCTACATGACATCTCATTTACAATGATCTTTCTAAACTTCTGGTAAGTGTGTATCTTTATTTTGCACTTGTTCAAAAATCAAATTTAAACCAACTCTTCACTTGCACCCACGATTACATTATCTTAATTACACTAATTTATTTATTCTCAATTGCGAAACTAGTTGCGGTCTATCTGCAAGCAATTTAAGTCTGTTTTGCTACTTTTTCAGACTTTATTAACATTGACAAAAATTACATATCTTAGTTTATACTAATATATCTTAGTTCCATTGTGAAGAAAGCTTGTAGCTTATTGAGTCACTCTTGAGTTTGCTTCCTGGAAAAACCAGTACTGGTATAAGGAGGTATGGTCATGACCCCAGTGGGGCTCGAACCCGCAACCTCCAGGATGAGCAGCATACATCTTAACAACTACACCACCTCTCCCCTTTTTAAATTGCATATCTTGAAAGCTTAATCCAAACAGAATACGAATGTACATTGTATGTTATGATTATTTACAAACACTTAAAAATTTCTACATATTTCAACAGGCTTTCATTTTCATTAATTCAATTCTACCCTAGTGTTCATCTTGTATCACTATTTTTGCCTACTTGCAGCAACAAAAAATCACTTGTTTAAGCACAGTTCATTTAATGGCTGATGCTACAAATATTGTGATAATTTTACATGTTGAAGGTGAACAAACTCTTTTAAATGTTTCTATTTATATAGTGAAGCCACAGTTGCACAATGGTAGCGGGTTCATCTCAGGATCAGATGGTCCCAGGTTCGATCCCAACCAGTGCCATGGTGGTTGTGTCCTTAGGCAAGACACAGATATTTCCACATTGCCTCCCTCTCTTGACGATTGATTTCATCTGGTATGAGACTCAAGAGTGATTGATTTATGTTGTAAAAACTTGTTTGACAATCAAGAATAAATAAAGTAGTATAAATTTACAAATTATTGCTTTTAAATTCCAGATAATTCAGTTTTGACAATTTTTAGAGATTTATAAAACTGAAACTTTCTACCCTGTAGTATTTGGTACTTCACTTGTTCTGAAATGGATATGATAAAACTAATTTCAATGCCTATAAACTGGAAATCCAGTCTTCTTAAACATTTCCATTTAGTATTCTCCCTGACCCAGTAAATGGTGTATACCAGTAACCAGGGTAACTCATTAATCCCAAATATTGATGATGTCATTTCATTTGCATACCAGAAGATTTCACAGTACGCTGTCGAAATCTCTTGAAACCTGTAAAATCCATAAAAATTGTATGCAATGAGCAATTTTAAGTCAGAAGATCTAATTCTATATAAAATTCTATATTTAACATGGAATGTTATGGATATCTGTCATTTCCAATTGAATTTGACTTTCTTCGTCTCGAGATTCTCAAATTTGTCTTCTGCATATCGAAATCTAGACTGATGAAAGGGTAAAAATCACCTAATACCATTAATTAAAGAAACTTGTCTGGAGGAGATTTTTATTGATGCACCGGTTACTGGAACAAAAATGACATTAGACTTTGTTTGTATACATGTTAATTTGAGGTAAAATAGCACACACTGCATGAAATTTTCAGAAATTTTGATGGTTGCACAATATTGTTGAATTGACAATCTACTAAATATAATCAAGTCACTTAAACTGAACAATGATTTTGCAAGTGTTTTTAGCATGTTTACATTAAGACCACCGTTTAATGGGTCAAGAAGCCTACTGGTCCTAAATTTCAGTTCAACATGTTCCCTGTTTTTATGAAACATATATACTAAGATTCATCATGACACAAGTACCAAAGAAATGTGTAAGGGGATATACATTTCACCCTCGCCGGTGTATATAGGTGTACATTTGTTTCATATAGTCGGACTGAAACGTACTGCCCCTAAGTGAACATTATTGTAGTGAACTGGCGTAGACAGAACTCAGTTCTAATTCTATCATTATTAAGTTATTCTAACAATAAATTCTTAGGAATCATTGGTTTGTTGTTATTATAAATATACAGTTCATATAACTTGCATGAATGTTTTCAAAAATTATGCACATAAATGTTTAGTTGCAGCAGCTAACTGAAGACCACTCACCAAAAATGAGTTCGAAAATATTTGGGACGGTATCGTAGGAATGACAAGATTCTCATTTAAATTCTTTTGTAAAATCAACGATTTCACTGAAAGGAAATAAAACAAAGACTATACAGAAAAAGTGTTCATACATTTAACTACATGTCTGTCTCCATTTTCCGGCTAAATCTTTGAAATTAAAAATGTTGTTTACACTAGCGACACTGTTGTCGGCGAGTTCGGACAGGCGCACCTGACTGAAGATGTATTCTGGGAAAAAATGGCTGCGCCCATGAAAAAGTTTTTAACCAGGGTAGTTCCTCAGACACTAGAGAACCCCATCGGTTCAGTGATATTTTTACACGGCTCAGGTAAAATTTGACTTACATAGATTATCTTGTACTTTTAACTTCATCAAATGATTCCAACAAGGTACAGATTAACAAAACTCTGTTTCGGATTTCAAGCACGGTGTTACAGTAAAATTCTCTTCTTTTAATCAATCCGGCACAAAATCATCAGCGAGGCAAAAGGAACTGACATCTGATTTTCAGGAAAGAGAAATATGCACTGATGTCTGTTGGAGAGGTGAATCTTACTATCCTAGCCAAAAGATGCAAATTGATTCACTGAAACTAAGTGAAAGTGAAAATTTATAGATCTGTCTGGACCACTAGAGCTGGTGGACCTGCCAGCGTAAAAATTATGTTTTATAAATCATCAGCAGGAATTGATGCCAACTTACCTCAAATATTTATGCTCAGTTTGAATACCAATCCCAACCTTTCAACCATCGTTTACATGGTAAAAGTAACATGATTACGTAATTCGTGTATCTCGTGTGAGCTAGAAAATCTGATGCGGCTCGTTCGAAATTTTATCACAGCTTGGTGTACACCAGACACACTTCCCGGTTTTGTTTTTTTAAATATTTCTGTTTCAAACCCATGTTGAAGATTAAGTAGTGATATGGATCGAAATAATCTTTAAAGTGCATTAACATTAATTTGATTTACAGTGTCTCTCTTCCAGATTTTTAAATTTAATGAGTTTTACTGATATCATAATATATAATGCTGCTTATTCTTTTTAAATATCAATAAGTAATGAAAATTATACAAAGGAGAATTGAAGAACAAAACAATATTGCTAGAGGGGACCCTATAGATTAGTGCTATTTTACTTAATTATATCATGTATATGTTATAAAATAAGAAGAATTAGGTATAATTTAAATATAAATGACTTTTCTATAAGTTTTACGACTCAATTTCTTAAAAAGTACCTGTATGCAGGAGTAATCTTAGTTTGAGTATGGAAAGCATTACAAAGTGGGTTTTACTCTAGGTCTGCGGCTCTGCTATAGTCACGTGACCATTCCGGAAGTCAGCCGCATCAGATAAAATCACACACGATATAAATAAATTTAACAGCACCCTAAGTTAAGACTTTTTAAAGATTTTTTTAGGAAAATCACTAAGAAACCTTTTTACGCGAGCAGTAGTATACGCCGAGCGCTGGTCCACCCACTCTAGAGTTGCACTATTCTCGGCTTCACACATTCGTTAGTGATAAATTATTTACATTTGGGAAAGGTGATTCCTTGGTTTTCATCGCTGGTTTCTATGCGTCTTTAATTTTAAAATGTACAATAACCAAGAATAAAAATGAAAGAAGATAACAGTCTACCATTAGCTTGTAACTGTCAAATTGTTTTTCTAATAATTCTATGTTGTTAAAAGCCTTTTGTTTCATTTGAAATAAATTTAAACTTGCATGAGTCTACAGTAAAGACCGACTTTTCACCTTTAACCGAATGAAGAAATGAACGCAAGCAATTAATCCAATTGGCTAACTAATCAGTATGACGTCATGGTGAAGCCAAGCATACATATAGATCTTTTTAAATCAACAGAAGACATTTTTTATTGCTTTTTTATGCACGCAAGTTTATCAAGATGTAACGATTCCAGTGAGTGTTTCATAACCTTAATGAGAGAGGAAACGAAATCTGTTTATATTTTGCAAATTTGCTGTAGATTGTACATGTATTTCAAATCTCTCAGCCACTGCAGAATATGTCATATTTTTAATTTTCTTCTTCTATTTTGTTAATGGCTAACGTTCAGTTCTGAAACGTTATGGCCATGTGTGTGTGGGGGGGGGGGTTATAAAGAGAAACTGCTAGGTTTCCTGAGCTACTCAGTCCACCCAGTACATCATGATTTTATGACACTATCAAATAACAAGGAAGACTATGTTGTATTCTTCTATCTTTTTTCTTTGTTAATGGCTAAAGTTCAGTACTGAAACATTATTTATATTCAATTTATCATTCTGGCTTTTCACAATTTATGTAATACCTGTGATTATATTTCCTACACAGGTGACAGTGGTGTAGGTATCCAGGAATGGGTGAATTCTGCTCTTGGTGTCAACCAGTTGACATTTCCTCATCTGAGAATACTGTATCCAACAGCCCCTGCCAGGTATGTCTGAGAATACTGTATCCCACAGCCCCTGCCAGCTATGTCTGAGAATACTGTATCCCACAGCCCCTGCCAGCTATGTCTGAGAATACTTTATCCCACAGCCCCTGCCGGGTACATTGTATGTCTGAGAATACTGTATCCCACAGCCCCTGCCGGGTACATTGTATGTCTGAGAATACTGTATCCCACAGCCCCTGCCGGGTACATTGTATGTCTGAGAATACTTTATCCCACAGCCCCTGCCAGGTGTGTCTGAGAATACTTTATCCCACAGCCCCCTGCCAGGTATGTCTGAAAATACTTTATCCCACAGCCCCTGCCAGGTATGTCTGAGAATACTTTATCCCACAGCCCCTGCCAGGCATGTCGAAGAAAACTGTATCCCACAGCCCCTGCCAGGTATGTCTGAGAATACTGTATCCCACAGCCCATGCCAGCTATGTCTGAAAATACTTTATCCCACAGCCCCTGCCGGGTATGTCTGAGAATACTTTATCCCACAGCCCCTGCCAGGTATGTCTAAGAAAACTGTATCCCACAGCCCCTTAACAAAAATAGTTATATAAGACACTAAAACAACATTATTTCCCTAACCGATAACTTAAAACAAGCACATGCAATTGCATTAAAGTAAATCATCAAAGAATGATAAAAGCGGCATTTATATATATTGGAAACCTGGTTTTACTTTGATGGTTTATAGTTTTATCCATGAACTTAAGTGTAAACTGTGATGTTGACAGAGTTGTACTTAGGTCAGTTTTTTTCAAAACTGTAGAAACTCATAGTTGTGAGAAATTTATAACATGATATAACCAATGACCTACATGTATGAGAGAGTCATCATTACTTGCATGTAACACTATGATTATTTATGATATTTAATGTTACACAACAGCTTTTTTCTTCTTCACATACTGTTTAAGGGTGAAAGAGATATATAAACACTAAAGAAGAACTGTTTTATCTTATATTCTGTGTCTAATATTCAGCTCACCTGAGTATCACTTGATCAAAGTGAGCTTTTAGGATAATTAGATTCCATGGTCTGTATTCAATGCAATGGCACCAAGTTAGCAGTTCAAGGCCATCATGACCATCTTGTCATTGTTTATTACATGTACCTAATCTGATTATCATGAGGTATAGAACATTGTAGAATGCTAAATGTAAAATTATATGTGATAATTATTATATAGTACATTTTGTTTTTAGGCCATATACTCCAATGATGGGTGGATACTCGAATGTTTGGTATAACAGAGAACAGATTTCTCCTCTAGCACCAGATCATGAATCTGTAGACGTGATGGCGGCTGACCTTTCTGCACTTATACAGTCAGAGGTTCAACTTGGTATACCACTCAACAAGATTGTTATAGGTTTGTTTTGTTATTCTCTGGGAAGATAAAAATGGTTATGCTGTAAGTTATAGGAATCACTTTTCCTGTCATGCCAAAATGTGAATTAGCAACTGTTCAAGAAAATGTACATGTATTATTAAATTAATTTTAATTGTGCATTTTGAAAGTGGTAGAAGTGAAAGCAGAGAAAAGTGCTTGCTGTATTTGCTAGGTTACAGCTCATTTCAAAGTTGTTAACATTAACAAATCTTAACTTAATTATCTAAATTGGATATGGAACCACTTACTGCCATTTTTGAGGAAGATCAACAGCTTTTGAGAGATCTTTGTTATACTCCCAAAGGGACATACTATGTTATGACACTGGTCTGTTAGCAATTTCTGTCTGGAGCCATATCTACCACATTGGCAATGCAATTTCAACCAAACTCTGCGGAAATATTTATTACTATATAAAAATGAAACCCATTCAGTTTCAGTTGAATTGCTTCAGAAACACAGGAGTTATGGCCCTTTGAAAATTGAATGGCAGTTTTTGCCAATGCAAAGTTGCCCAATTTATGTCCGAAGCCATATCTACCAGATTAGTAATGCAATTTCAATCAAACTTTGTGGAAATTTTTATTACTAAATTGTTTATAGAGTTGATGCCCTTTGAGTTTCAGTTGAATTTGAATTTTCTTCAGAAACAAAGGAGTTTAGCTGCTGTCAGACTGACAACTTTTGTTTCTACATGTGCCAAGGTACCAAGGTGACTGCCAGTTCATTCTCTCAGTATTAGCAGATCTGGGCACTAAGCATAACCACTTTACCTTTTAAATGATAAATCCATTGAATGATTAGTTAATATTGCAACTTTGTACATTGTAGTAATTAACCACTTACAGAATATAAAGATTAAAGAAGGCTCATGTGTAGCATATATTTTCAGGTGGATTTTCTATGGGAGGAGGTATGGCCTTTCACCTAGGATATAGATATATAAGAGAGGTAGCTGGAGTGTTTGCCATGTCAAGCTTCCTGTCACAGCAGTCACTTGTATATCAGGTAGGGATGAGTTATATTACAGGATGATTTGGCGTTGTGTCAATAAGTGATTAAATCAGAAGAAAAAGGAAAGTAAAACTATGAACAAAAAAAGGTTTTTAGTATTTTTATAAACACAGTTATATAGACAAGTACATAAAATGGTGTACTGTATCAAAAGTTAAATTGATAGACAAATCAAAGGTACAACAGAAATTAGAGATTACATAAGACTGTTTTCTTTGTTAGAGCATATTTATTGATAGAGACTTTCGGAAACCTGGCCAGATCAGGTCTAAACACACATATGAATGACTGGTGTCTAACTTGTCATATGACACTGAAGTATTATTAAAGTCAGTGCTAGATGCATAAATAATCTATATGGATACTTGCAATATCACAGCTAATTTTAGGTCAATGAGATGAAACTCACATGAGGATTTTAAGTTAAAAAATTGTTTAGTCTAATTCAAAAAGAAGAAACAGAAGCATTTAAAAACAAAAAAAGCTTTACTGTAAGATGCTTTTATAATTAACATTTTAAATATACAGTAAACCTCGGTTATAAGGAACTCGGATATAAGGAACACTCGGTTATAAGGAACAGTTTTCAAATCCCCGATCTAAATCCTTCCTTATTCAATGTAAAAATCCTCGGTTATAGGGAACTCGGTTATAAGGAACACTCGGTTATAAGGAACAAATTTTGCAGTCCCAGAGTACAAAATTCAATGGAAAACACCTCGGTTTTAGCGAACAGACATAAAGAATAAAATTATTAAAAATCGGAACGCTGATGACGTCAGAGTAACGCCGGCACTTTCATGCGCGTTCATGTTAGCCTACTTGAATAAATTATTTCATTTCTATAATGTTTAGTTTGTTAATTCACGGATACGATAAAAAGAACAAAATATAATACTATCAAAAAGTTTAAAATCTAAGTATTTTATGTTAAATCTTAAATATTTGGTCAAATATTATTCACTCTCAACAATCTCAAACGAGTATCCTTGATTACTTCAAGAAGTCATAAGCACTCATATACAGACATTATGTTACTGCCGGTGTAGATTCCATATGTAAATTTGAATAGATTTGAATCTGCGATATTTTTCTTGTACATGTACATGACAATGTGTGCAAAAAAAAAATGAACATGCACATGTAATTATATTTCATTTTAGTATTTATTCTATTCCTTTTAACATCATGCTGTCGAGCTGGGAAGGAAAGGACCGGTACTAGACTCTGCAACTTTCTCACTAAAAATTCATGTTCGGCCCGATGTTCAGTAAAATAATGTTCGCTATAAAAATTGTGTTCGCTATACAAACCTCGGTTACAAGGAACTAGTTCGCTATACGGATATAAGGTACCTCGGTTATAAGGAACAATTTTCTGATGTCCCAAGCTGTTCCTTATAACCGAGGTTTACTGTAATGCATATTTGTTTTGCAGGCTATTCAATCAGGTCCTGCAGCATTGCCACCACTGTTCCAAAGTCATGGAGAGGAGGATGGTCTAGTTATGTATGCCTGGGGAAAAGACACGTTTCACAGACTCTCAGAGCTCGGTGTTAAAGGAAAGTTTCATTCTGTTCCGGGCGTGGTTCATAGTCTAGACAAACAGACGTTACTGAAATTGTGCGATTGGATCAACGAAAGAATTCCACAAAGTGCTCATCTTTAACAAAATGTGATATTAAAATGTGATATTTGTAAACAGATGCCATGTGATTTATAATGTGATTCCAAAGAGTTTATGTGATCTCAGGAAATTAAATTGTGGTTGTTTTTATCCCACTTTTTCACTTTTCTAAGGTTGAACTCTAAGCTTAACATGTGAGTCATTGATACAGCATTATACACCAATCTCTAGATGAGATTTATCAGTATTACAGAATTGCCTATGGCTTGCAGGCAGGCAGGCAAGATCCACTGATTTTGTCTGTCCATTAACTGATACAGTTTTAAACCATTCATCATCAGACATGGTGACAATGTTTATGTGCATAATATATTGACGCAGTTTGATAACCAGTCAAATTGTCCTAAGCATTTTGTAGTACGGCAATTGAATTGCCAAGTATTACCTAATTCGCACTGTCACTGTCCGTCTGAAATAACCTGTACAATCATCACCAACCTTTGTCAGAATGATTTTAACCCAGATGAATAATCACCTGGATCATTGCAGGCACTTTGGAGTTACGGCCCTTGAATTACTGAAATTACATTAAATAGCACATAATCCTCTCAGTTTTTTAAAACCCTTTAACATGTTTTAAAGGTCCTTTCCTAACCTTATTTCAATGCTTAAGAGACCCTTTTGCTCAGTCATTGTGTAATTATAAAATTGCCACTATCCAGTGTATTACTTGATTTCTTACTGTTTTGGTAGCTACTGCATTGTGATATGATATATCACAGGGTGAACGGTGTACCTAACCCTTATTAACCTACAAGTTACATTCAGTACAATATTGAGAGAATTACAAGCTTTAAGTGGATAGCAGGTTTAAGTAACCAGAGTATGTATTTAACCAGATTATTTTACTTTCTGCAATGTAAACAATCAGGTAAAATTACATAACTGTTGCACATGTTGTTGTTGTATTTATGTATATCACCAATTTATGGGTCAATAGTTTTAATTTTTCTTTTTTTTTTGTAAGATTTACGTACCCCGCAAACGAAACTTGTTGGGATATAATGGAATTACCGTTTTTGGGAAACAGCAAAAATTGCTGATCGATAGAAGTCTTAGGCTCCTTATGCTACCTGTATGTACTGCCACAATTATGACGGTTCACCTTCTTTTCCAACTTTCGTACAACCACCATAAGTTGACGATCACAGACTTTGTACTGAGATATTGGGAAGGTGAAATACAGAATTATTGTCAATGTCTCAATTGTCCCCAAATTGCCCGGAACCAACTATGAACACACATTTTTTACCTTAAGTGGACCATGTAGCAAGACACACGCCATTGGATCAAATATGGATGTATAGTTCTTGAAGAGTGCATTAGTAGATAGCCTGTAAGTTTAAGTACATTGGGTACTACGTAGTAATAGTAAAATTTCAGGTTGTCCCTCTTCTGTACACTGTGCTTGGTAATAAAACCAACTCAAAGTGTGTAATTTTCAAGTTAATGTTATGGCGTTGCTATAAACGTTTATAGAGGTCCGCGATGTTAGATATCTTTATTTTAATAAAAAAATGTTAACTAAAGATATTTGGTTGTATTTTTTCCAATGCAATACTTGTGCAGTTGATCATTCAGAAATTGTGGAACGTACACGCACATCCACGTGCATACAACTGAATGGCCGTATCTTTAAAATGTTTACTGCAAAAATATTTATTACTAAAATTTAAAAAGTGCCCAATTGTTTTGTAACATTTACATTGACACTCCGGCGGACATGCACGATGTAATGCCTTGGGGCGAATTTGTTCTCATTTGAATGTGTCCCGTTCCTAAACCTAATCGACTTAAGAAGAACTGCATCCATGCCTTCCGACTCTCGTAAAATGGACACGTGGTTCTTTCTATCGAGCACTCGTTAAATCTTTATCTATCGCCGTTCGCTCTTCACGAATCTAATAAAAAGCTCTTTAAGAAAGAGTATAGTGTCATATTTTAAATCCGATTTGGAGATTAGGATATGCCGGAGAACTTTTAGCATAACAAGATGTGACTGGATCCAAATTCTATGAGAGTAAACATATACCAGACAACGAAGGTTAGTCCCTGATAGCGCAACCGAATCTCTTTTAAATGAAACTGTAACCTTGATTTACAAGCTTAGTCTAGGTACCCGGGAAATCGAAGACATTTCATAGGCTCCGCCACATATTTCTCCGTCTGACACGTTCATGGAACCAAGACTGGGTACTGCATATTGATTATATCCTGTTTCGCTTGGTGATATTTTTTCTAATTATATTTTTTGAGGTAATTGAATCTTGGTAGCACCTTTAAAACTATTGCCCTTTTCAATTAAATAAGGCTCACACAAAATCCTGGATTTCGTCGTCCGTCCACAATTAGTTCGTTAACACTCTAGTGATCACCATTTTGCCTCAATTGTCACGCAACTTGGTCAGGATGTTTGTCCCAGTTATTACTCGGACGAGTTCGAATATGGGTCATCTCGGATGAAAAACTAGGTCACATGACCCAAAAATAGAAAAATCTTGTTAAGGCTCTAGAGGCTACTGTTTCAGTCCAAATATCCTGGCAATTTGTCAGAAAGGTTGTTTGGTTGATTTCTAGCTCAAGTTCGAATATGGGTCACCTGGGGTCAAAAACTAGGTCACACAGCCCAAATATGGAAACACCTTGTTAACACTCTAGAGGTAAAATTTTCAGCCCAAATATCCTTGAACTTTGTCAGAAAGGTTGTTAAGATGATTTCTAGCTCAAGTTCGAATATGGGTCATCTGGGGTCAAAAACTAGGTCACACAGCCCAAATATGGAAACACCTTGTTAACACTCTAAGAGGTAACATTTTCAGCCCAAATATCCTGGAAATATGTCAGAAAGGTTGTTTCGATGATTTCTAGCCCAAGTTCGAATATGGGTCATCTAGGGTCAAAAACTAGGTCATAGAACCCAAATATGGAAAAACCTTGTTAACACTTTAGATGTTACATTTTCAGCCCAGATATCCTTGAAATTTGTCAGAAAGGTTGTTTCTATGATTTCTAGCTCAAGTTCGAATATGGGTCATCTGGGGTCAAAAACTAGGTCACACAGCCCAAATATGGAAAAACCTTGTTAACACTCTAGAGGTAACATTTTCAGCCCAAATATCCTGGGAATTTGTCAGAAAGGTTGTTAAAAGCAGTTGTACTCGGGTGAGCGATAAAGGGCCATCATGGCCCTCTTGTTTTAAATTACAGTACGGATCACCTGTCAAAAGGAAGTTTCATTCTGTCTCGGGCGTGCTTCATGATCTAGGCAAACAGGCGTTACTGAAATTGTGCCATTAGATCAACGAACGCGTCCCACAAAGTGCTCATCTTTAGCAAAGTGTTATATTAATTTTGTAAATAGATGCCATATGATTTATAATGTGATACCAAAGCGTCACAAACGTTTTGCGAGCTCAAGAAATTAAATTGTGGTTGTTTTTATCCCACTTTTCTAGGGTTAAACTCTTAGCTTAACATATGAGTCATTGATACAGCATTATACACCAATCCTTAGATGAGACATATAAGTGCTGCAGGATTGCCTATG
This sequence comes from Saxidomus purpurata, assembly GCA_022818135.1. Classification (NCBI taxonomy): domain Eukaryota; kingdom Metazoa; phylum Mollusca; class Bivalvia; order Venerida; family Veneridae; genus Saxidomus; species Saxidomus purpurata. The sequence continues at coordinate 41,628,780 of JAFMSR010000001.1, read as the reverse complement.
ATTTTAGGCAGGCAGGCAAGATCCACCGATTTTGTCTGTCCATTAACTGGTACAGTATTTAATAATTCATGATCAGACATTGTGACAATGTAAATGTGCATAATATCTTGACATAGTTAAACAACCAGCTAAATTGTCCCGGGCATTTTGTAGATACGGCAGTTGAACTGCCAAATTTACACTGCTACTGTCTATCTGAAATACCCTTTGTACAATCATCACCACACTTTGTCTGAATGTTTATAGGCATAGCATTTTAACCCAGATGGTTAATCAGCAGAATCATTCCAGGCACTTTGGAGTCACGGCCCTTGAATTACTGAAATTACACTACATTGCAAATAATCCTCTCAGTTTTTTAAGACCCTTAAACATGTTTAAAAAGTCCTTACCTAACCTAATCCCAATGTTTAAGAGCTCCATTCGCTCAGTCATTGTGTAGTTATAAAATTGCCACTTTCAAGGGTATTACATGAGTGTTCAATATATATTTATTTATTTGAGTCAAATCTGCATACATACATACATACAATGCATTTCATATACAAAACCACATAAAACTCTAGTACGCAGCCAGTCTTTTCAGACTTATAAATGACTATCACAGATATGTATTAACAATATCTATTATATACTAAAATATAAACTTTTTCATAAATAATACTCTGAAAGTGATACACAATTATTATCGCAGTTGGTACTGAAAACCATATATATACAAGGATAAAAATTGCGAAGCTGGCATTAATCCTGACTATTTTAAGCCTAAAAACTGCTCTAAGAGAATTCATATAAACTTTGACAACAGAAAAAACAGCACAAATGTGCATTCATTAAAAAATGTTTTAAGAGAACAATTATTACCTCAGATCAGATCTGGTGCAACCTGATTAATACCAGCCTCCCAAAAAGCTTTACCATCATAGCATTTTAAAATGATTTAAACTAATCAAATGTTGTTAAACGTCTAAAACATTATATAAGATTATTTACACAAATACAATTTGCGACAGTCTAAAATTTTGCAACAGGTTTTGGCAATAGATCTTATTAACATTGGGTTTGTAAATAGGTATTTCAGCTGTTCATATTCCGACAAATTCTTAAAATTTCCAACTGAGTGTTCAATGTTTTGATTGCCATTGTTGGTATGATTCATCACAAGGTGAACGGCAACAGTTTATACCTTACCCTTGTTAAGTTACATTCGCTACAAACTCAGAGAATTACAAGCTTTGGAATCCTGTGCTCTTTGGTTTGATTTAAACTTCAATAGAAAATAACCAAAGAAGGGCTATCAAATTGTAGCAGAAATATACTACCAAAACCTTTTTATTTATTATGAGAATCACCCATTTCATTTTTACACACGCGAACAAAATGGATATAAACATTCTATTGTTTAATTTTATGCAATATTTTGTAATATAGAGTTTAAAAAATAGACATAATGTCTGCAACTTTACATAAATGTCATTAATCATCGATAAGCGATTACATACATGTACAGGTTTTGCTAATCGCAACACATGTAAACAAAAAAATCCAAAGTTTGATCAGGCAGATGTTTTATTTTGACATGAACAAATCCAAATCTGCCAAAAACAAACACCTTTAAGTGGGTAACAGCTTTATGTTACCAGAGTATGTATTTAACCAGATTGTTATACTTTCTGCAATGTTGCGTAAGCAATCGGGTAAAATTACATAACAGTTGTTGCACTTGTTGTATTTATGTACATCACCAATCTAAGGGTCAACAGTCTTTTTTGCCATAAAATTCATATACCCCCGCGAACGAAACTTGCCGAGATATAATGTAATTACCATTTTGGAAAACAGCAAAAAATTGCTGATCGACAGAAGCCTTAGGCTCCATATGCTACATGAAACACCACAAATATGACGATTTCTTAACCACAGACTTTGTGTATGTGAAATACAGAATGATTTGTCAGTGTCTTAATTGTCCCCAATGACCTCCGAGTCAGGTCTTGATCGCCAGGAACCAGTCTTTACAGGTAAAAGGACCATGTAACAAGACACACCTAATTTACCAAATATAGATGAAAAGTTATTGCATCCCTTGCCTTTAAATTTAAATGAGTTCATAGCTAAGCAGTTAAAGTAACTTTGGTACTACGTAGAAATTAGTACAATGTCAGGTTGTCCCCCTTTTATACACCGCGGCTTTTATTGTATACTTTGTAATAAAACCAGCTCAAAGTGTGTAATTCACAAGTGAATGTTATATATCTTAATTCAAATAAAATAATCTTTACTTAACATCAATGGTCGTATTTTATTCCCAATGCAGCACTTGTGCGTTTGATCGTTTAGAAGTTGCAAAACGTGCACGCACATCCACGTGCATATAAGCGAATGACCGTATCTTTTAAACACATTTACTGTAAAACATTTGACAAAAAGGGCCCAACTGTTTTTTGTGACATTTGCAATGACACTCGGGCGGACATGCACCATCTGAGGAATGCCTAGGAGGGCTAATTGTTTCCATTTGAATGTGTCCCTTTCTCGTTCCTAAACCTGACCAACTGAAGTGCACTCTTTTGTTTGTAATCGTGCTTATTGGGTCCACCATCCTCTAAAGAGGCTATAATCGGTGCGACCCGAAGAAGTGCACTCATGCCTTTTGGCTGTCTTATAATCGACACGTGGTTCTTTTTATCGAGGACTCATCATAGTAAATCTTAATCTATCGCCGTCCGCTCTTCACGAATATCATTAAAAGCTCTTTACGCAAGTTTTTTAATCCGATTTAGAGATTAGGATATGGAAGCTTGTTGTGGACCTATAAAAAGAAACGTCAACTTAACTTAATCAAAGCGCTGTGAGCGCTGAAGGCCTGGGGGCTATAGGTTAACTCCCCGAAAAACAACTTTTGACCTACGTGTTTTGCGCTGAACCTTACCTAAAGCGCGAGTCGAAATGTGCAGAGGACGAAATTCAATATATGACACAGAATGAATGATTCACAAATAGATGAGTGGCAAGGAAATTTGTTTTATTAGAAAACGTACGTTAAATGAAAAATAATCACATAGTCAACATTATGAATTGTTTACGCCAATAAAAATAATTCGATCTGCGCTTTGTACAACTTCAAGCGATATGATCTGATGATGTGGATTGAAAATTATTGTGTACCGAGGACAAGACCTTGAAACAGAAATAAACAAAGCAGTACCAGCAATGAAATATAAATACAGTACTGTACAATGTGTATAACAGAGAAAACCAAAAATGATTCTGGGTTACCTTGTAGTTGTAATCGGTGAAACCGTTCGATGGGCCTTGACATGCAGCGTCTTCGATAAATGGCGGGTGATTTTGATCACGTAGTTCCTTCTACGTAAATTATATCTGTTTTTTTAGAGAAATTTATTTTTAGGTAAATATATATGTAATCGTTCGTAAATAACAAAGTTGTCAATGAAATAACATCGGAAATTTGAAAATCAAACTACAAACTCCTATATCGAGCTCCGTACGTTTCTGTAAATTTCCGTAAATATTCCGTGATGTGAATATGATTATCTTCCTTAATCAGCTAACAGGGCATTAATTTCTAAAACAGAAAAAATGCATAAAAACCTATATACCTTCCTGCAATCGTTTGAAGTTGTATGTACTCCTTTTTTTTTTTTTTGTAATATGTTCTTATCATATACGACATTCAAACAGAAGATTGATATGGTCTGTCTTGCACTACTTTCGCATAGCGCATGTTTACAGTTGTTATTCGCACATAGCACAGTTAAATTTCTTGCAGTGTTTGAAATGTGGTATGCTAACTTAGGCCTAGGGGACTTTCAGTCCCCAGGCCAAAAAGTACAGGAGTATGTCAGTGCACAATAATCACCCGGATTCGTTATAATCCGGCAATTTACGGTTTCGTTCGGAAATATCCTAACCATCTCATCATAACGACGAAACTACTACAGTATATAATGAAAATACTACCGCATATAATGCTGGAAGCTTACTTACTTATTTATAAGAACAGCCTTACTATATAATAACAAACGTTACATTCAATATATAAAGAAAAAATTGCCTCGCATAATGGAATTTCTTCTGCACATAATGAAATATCTACTGCATATAATACAATGTCTATCGCATATAAAGAAATATCTACCGCATATAAGCATACAAGTCACAATAAGACGGCCATGGCGTTCCATAATTATAATTACAAACTACATTGTATTATAATGTTATTAATCAAGTGATTTCATATTGGCCTTGTTATTTGCCCGAGGACAAATAACAAGGCCAATATGAAATCACTTGATTAATGATGATTTTATTATTCAACTTTACAATATTGGCTAAATAAACAAGAATATAAAGAGAATCTAACATGTTCATGAGTTGTGGATAAGGAAATCCCACCCAAGGGTTGAGATACGTCACAAAAATGAGGCTCTGCCTAGTTTTTTTGGACGTATCTCAACCCGAGATTTATTTTCTCACCGTTTGAATCGCATATTCACACTAGTAATAAGAAATAGATCTAAATATACAGGAGGGGGATGAAAAAATGAAAATCAACTTTTTCTCGAATTTTACTTCAAAACTGTTACGGATGGATAGAAAATGATCTAACTAAGAAAATGAATACCCATAACCCTATGTTTATTTCAAAAATAAAAATTTAACAGTCATTTTTCGATATCAGCATGAGTGTAAAAACAAAATGGCGTCGTTTAAAAATCTAACGGAAGTGACTTCTCCGTATTGGCCCTCTCTTTTAAACTAGTAAGAATGCTTGAATTCCATATTGGCCCTGTTTTCTCGTATTGGCCCTGCTTTTCTCATATTGGCTCAGTTATGCTTTTTATTATATACCTATAAATATTCGGTCAAAAATACAGCCATTTTAATACGACCTGACAGAAAAAAAAATCGTATGGTATGTACGTGCAATACGGACAGTGCGGCATTATTTGAAAGAGTGCATTCAGTTGGCCATAAAATACACATGACGTTAATAACGTCGCTTTTGACTGGGTCGTTACTACTTGTTTATACATTGACGTCAATAAAATGACGTCGCACACTACGTATATTTCGCGCTAAAAAGAGTTTTTCTTCAATTTTAAGCTTAAAATGTCATTTTGATTTAGTCTAGTCCGCAAACAAGTGTCAAAATGTATATAATAAAAGGGTCATTGTATAGTAACGTGATCCATAGTCGGATTGGCCTCGTCGAGGTCAGATCATACTCGTGCTACGCACTCGTATGATCCGACGTACGACTCGAGCAAATCCGGCATGCTGTATCACGTTACTATACTAATAACCCTATTGTATTAGCTCTACCTGTTTCATATAATGTGTGCAATTGATCTAATACAGAGTGTGTAATATTGTAAAGTTGAATAATAATATATTTTATCGCATAGCTTGATGAAAAAAATGACACAAAGTTTACTTCATCATTTTTCATCTCGAATATCACTTGCATATTTGCGTACTCACACTTTGGTACTTTAACTGAATGTTTTGTTTTTTTTCAAGCAGTCTTCTATGGGTACGTTAACACACCATGGACACCAGTTTGTTTATCGCTTTATAAATACATTCTTCTCAGTATCTGATCAATAGAGACCGATATTTTAGCTTCCTTGTTCATGGAAGATTGACTTTCAATGGTTAACAATATCCGATCAAACGTATAATGCAAAAGATTGTGTTACCTAAAATGTATCGTTTTGAGACTACATATAAAATATGCAGCGACACGTTGTTTTTTTTTTTTTTTGTAATTTTAAAATGCAAACAAATTAAGTACTTTTAATCGTGTTTTGTCAGGTTGCTAGATTTCGTACAAGCTGTTAAGTTTCCGGAATTTTTTCTTTTATATATTGTCATTAAATGATAAAAGGTTGTTAACGCACGTTACGAAAGTTTGCCGAGGTATTGATCCACCTGTCATTTTATTATGGGTATCCAGCGCGCGTGATGTTAGCTGAAAAAAATCATGAATATTTCTTTTCAAGCTGCATGGAATTTTACGTTCATATAGAATGAAATCCTTTATTGGGAAGTGTATTTATAAATTATTTTGAGTGATAAAGTTAGGGATAGAAATGAAGATAACAGAAATCGATTGGATGGTTTGAATAAATAAATACTGCAAGAAATTTCGACCAAGTTAGTACATCACGTAGATATTGATAATACATTTCTGTATTTGTGTCATTCTGTTATACTATTTTTTATTGTGTTTTCTACGGAAAAACCATTGATTTTTTTGTTTGTTGTTATGCTTATTGGGTCCACCATCCTCTAAAGAGGCTATCATCGGTACGACCCGTGTTTGTAAATCGAAAAACCATTGATTGCGAGGTGGCTTCTGTGTTTCGGAATTTAGTTATTTCCTTCGGACAGACGGACAACATAAATTCAGCAGACATTTTTTGTGTGGAAATTATGTATATGTGAAACTCAAGAATTAAAGATGCCAGGGTCATCAGACAGCGTCAGAGTAGCAGTTAGGGTCCGGCCCTTTAACCAGGTAAGAATAAATAGAACATTTTAGATTTCATATAAATCATCGGCAGAGCTAATACAAATTTTTTTATCAACGTTATCATAATGTCAATAATCAATTTTACGAATGTCTTTCCGATCTAGGACAGTGCAGTATTGACATAATTCAATATCAGTTAAAACAAAGAATATTTTCTTTGCAGTATCCATGGCCAGTAACCACTGGTAACGTAATTTTATATTAAATCTTATTTAATCTTTATATTAAATCGGTGAAAATACCGAAATTACACGGAAACTGTGTCGTGTGCATGTACATTGAAGCGAAAACATGTTTATACTATTCGCTGTATAATACAACCCTCCCATTTATCTCTAACCCCAAATGAATTAAAACCAAGTTATTTACCCGTAAATTTCGTATTATTACATTTCTGAAGATTAATTTGATCGCATGATTTCGCGGTATTAAGGAGAAAATTGATCGTACATCTAGTTCTACTTCTTAATGAATATCTCGTTAATCGGCATACCATTTCATAAATATCACATCGATAGTTTTGTATTGAACTGAGCAAATAGTAGAATTACAGTTTTATGAGGTAAATGCGTTCTAACAAGTACACAGTCAATAAAGTTCACAATTTAATTAATCTAGCAATCTTTACAAATTCAAAAACCTGTCCCCGATTTCATGAAAATTATTTTAAAGTCTAATTGTCACTAAAATACATATTTCTTGTTGTCATTTTTTAATGACATTAACATGTTGAATGAAAAAAATGTATAATAATTCTAAATGCAAGTCAGATATAGTGAAAAAATCATTTGAGTACAACTCAAGAACTTTACGAATTTACTTATATAAATTACTTGCTATAAAACAACATTTCCTGCACAAATACTTACACGTGTATATAAATGTAATAAATGGATAAATACGATTCAGACAAACTTGAATTCTTTAAATGAATAGACATCCAAGGGGCTGAAAAGTTTTGAAATAAGTTGAGCATTTACTGAATAAGTACTTAAGTATTTTCGTGAAATTTGCGTAGAACTGTCTTTTTTTCTACCTGTTCTATATAGATAGGCTTTGAGTCCCGCACAAGGGCCGTGTGTGTAAAGATTCTTTTGTTTTATATCTTTTTTCAGAAGGCAATGTTTTAACTAAGGTATATGCATATTCGTTTCATATTTCTATACATGCTACCTTCTGTAAATAATGAATTTATCATCATCAGCAGCAGCAGCATCATTAAATCTTTAACTTAAACGCAAAACTTGTCGTTGATGTAAATGAAATTAAAATAAATCATACATTTATGGATATTCCTCAATATTGTCGTTACTTACATAATGTCCTAAAGTTCCTTTATGCTTTAGCCTCTCACTATCATGTATAATACCGTTATATAGGTGTCTTTTATACACATATATAATTTGCGCTGTCCGGTTGTAGCTGTTTCTTTCTTTCTTTCTTTATATTTAAAGTCCCAGGATCACTTTGAATTTAGTTATATAGAAAAATTAAATTGATTGATAGAATAATGATAGAACCATGTTCTATTCACTTTAAAACAAAGATGATGTAGTTTTATTCTTTATTTACGTCTCATCCATGTAAATATCATACAATACATACAATTTTCTAAAATCACATAAAAATTACATGGCCACTCTATAATAGAGTTACAAGAGACTGACACATATAAATCTCATTAAAACATGACAAATATATTATAGTGTTTATCACCAGACACATTTTGATTAAAATAGTTAAATTATACATGCTTATCTACATAACCATAATCTATTTTTGATAAAAAATAAGTATAAAACTCTTTTGTAATAAGAGTATATTGCACAAAAAGGATCAAATTCAATGATAATCCTTGGCAGAGCTGCACGCTGTACAGTTAAATACAAAACATTATTTACAAAGTAAAAATTGTCTTTCTTTAAGAACTTCAAAGCAGGTCTTGGCACACAATCTTATCAAGTCTTTGCTGGAAAAAAATATTGCAAATTTACCGGTGTCTGTGAAGTTATTAAAGTGACTAAAAAGAGATTTGGCTTTAAAAATAAGCGGCAACCGAATTTCATCATACACATGACAATACATGTATTTCATTTTCCACACAATCACAAAAAGGACATCTCCTGAGTTCTTCACTTAGATTCTCAAATCTACCTGTCTCAATCCTAATTGGTGCAACTCCACATCGGAATTTGCTAAATGCAGTTCTATGACCCACGGGTAGTATGAGAGTACAATAATCTTCGACCATGTAATCCGTTTTGAACAATTTAAATTGTCTAAGTTTATTTCCACCACGACCAGTCATGCTATTAATTCTATTAACAGCACTATACCAATTATGAATATAAGACTCCATAATTTTATTTTCTAAAACACTGACAATTGAAGATGGCATAGGTTCTGTGATATTAGCATACATATGTAAACCATTCTCATTTAAACATTTCACAACTGAAAAATACCTTTTCTTACAACGAGTGCCAGCTTTAGCAGCCACCCTCAGTGCTATTCGATTAGTCAGCCTGGATGTATCAAAACTTGATAACTTAGACCAGTAAAGATAAACAGATTTCCTTTGGCTGACAACAAGGGGTTTCCAACCCATTTCCCCTGCCACAGCTGAATTAGGTGTGTATTTTCCAACACCTAAAAAGAACCTCATTGCCCTATTATGCACAGCATCAATACAGGAGAATGTTTTGTATCCCCAGACAGGTGCACTGTAGTTAATAACTGGTAAAACTATAGAATTGTACAGTTTTGTATACATATGATAAGGAACACCACCTAATATTTTACACCTTGCAATTAACAGACCCAATGCACGACCAGCACTATGCGCAACTGCTTTAGCCATCACATTTAAATCCAAATTACCTATCAACAATGTGCAAAACTTTACTACCACATGTAAAATTACTCCGGACTGACAATGGTCGAAAGTGTACAACATTACTTTTTAAGGCATTTACTGTCATATGGTTGATATCACACCAATTAAATAACAATTGTAAGTCAGAGGCTGACTCTGCAAGCAGAACAATGTCATCAGCATAGAGTAATAAACAGATTTTCTCATTTTCAAAACACACTCCAATATCTAATGATTTCAAATAAATAGTAAAATAATTGATAAAAAGATTAAAAAGGTGAGGCGACAGAATACATCCTTGTCTAAGTATGTATGCCTTTCTTTCGTTTTCAAGTCGTTTCTTCACGAAAAAGAGTTGACAGAAAGTCTTTCTTATTTATTTTTTGAAAATACTGCGCTATATTTCTAACATGTACTTATCGATTGAATGTTTTTGGTACAAATAAAGGTTATTTCCGCCTGTAAGACGTCTTTTTGTTGGAAAAGAAGAGCTAATTTAAGCATGCTGGGGCTCTCGTGGTAGATAAACTTTTGTAAAATTCAACAAGTTCATTTGATGTTATTTTTGAAAGCGTTGTGTATTTCGTAGTAAGATTTATTGAAAAGATAACCTTAAAACATCATTACTTTTGTCCAAGACTCGATTTATCGATGCTTTTTGTAGAGGATAGCCAAGTTAAAGCAAGTGCATCTACAAAATGTATTTTATAAATTTCTTTGGTATATAGAAGTCGTGATCATTTTCCAGTTTCTGGTTCTAGTAAACTACAGTCAAACCTGAATAAAGATCGTGACCTTGACCTATTTAAAGCCCTACAGATAAAGACCACCTTGTAAATATAGACCAGCAGGAATAATGATGATAATGTGTCGAAAAGAGAAAACTCCGTTAAAGAAGACCACATGTCGCTTATACTAAATTATTTATGTTTTTTCATGGGTACGCTTCGACCCAGGTTGGGGATATCAATTTATTGAAATAGCTGAACACCTCACATATCGACTGCGTGCAGTCACAGTGACATGAAGTTTGGACCCCATTCTACCATCACAACGTAAACTCGTGTAAATATATACTGTCAGGTAAACAGTCTTAAATCAAATTGTGTAACAAATAAGCACCATGCAGACTAATAAGCATATTTGAGGGGTGGAGGTGGGGGTCCAACATGTACGTGTCTGTGAGTACAATTCCCTTTTTGAACTCACTGTGCTGTCATGATCAGCTAAAACAATAACCTGTTTTAAACGTTTTATTGCTCTACTTCTACCAAAGGCTCTTATCTTTTCTTTGCTTTTTTATGCTAATAGGCATATAAATCTTGCGATACCTAATATAGATATGAAGTTAATTCAAGTACAGTACTGCCCCTGTTGCCTGTTCAGAACTTAAGTAAATTTATAACAAGTGTCATCAACATTTCGTACATTAACCATTTCATAAAAGTGACATCATGCAACTTGGATAGTTAGATAGAATCACGTCATACGTATAAAAGCTTACAGGGAGCGTTTGTGTTCATATTTGTTTTAGTTACACCATGCAAAAAAGTGACCGCATCCGTGAATGACGGACACTCGGGGGAAAAACGCACTAAACACCCTGTTAACATATTTAATTAGACTTCCTCTCGTTGTTCTACCCATATTTGACCTCTTGACTGTATACGGAAATGAAAGCAGGGGGTATTGACTCTACCATAAATTAATATCTTATATCGAGTCAATATTTTACGGAGATAGCGTAAAGTAGCCACTTGAAAATACTTTCGAATTTAGCGTTAAACAAACATACAAATGTACATCAATTTCGATATTTTCTTCCGCAATTTGAGAAGCTCACTTTTCGGCTTTATTAATTTTACATTAAATGATGGTTTATTTGAAGATAACTCATTCTCAGATTAGTTTCACATTTATTTTAGGCACATTACGGTGATTCACTATCAACAAAATATTTTTTAAATCCAACAATTTATCCTTATCAGAAAAAAAGGAAATATTTTCCCACTTTGACCTAATTCTATACAGGTATCCTTGTTTAAAGACACAATATCAAAGAAAAAGATGTGTCAAGTTTTTCAAAGGTCAACATATCTCCTAAAATATGTCATTAAACAGTCTTGATGATTGGCAAGCAATATTTTTCTCAAATTTCTAGCGCCAGTTGTAAAAAAATATACAAAGGTATATAGAAACTTAAAAGAAGACCTGGGTGGTCTTTTTGCTATTTTGCTGATGACAGCCCAATTTAAATGTTTTAATTTATATCTCATCAGTCTTGCAAAAGTGGCACTTCATTATTGCCAAAGTCGTAATTATATAGGATGTTTCAGTCAATTATTAGATACAACATGAAAATACGTCATGAAAAATTATACCTATCGGGGGCTTCATATTGAGCCCGTAGAAGTATAACATCAACTCAACTCAGCACATATCTTATTTTCTGTCAAGATAATATACGTCAATAAGACCATGTCAATAACAGACGCAAATATACACATTTTAAACTTATTTATATCGAAAATATGAAGGAACGTCCGTACACAATATGTAAATCGTTTGTTCAGTGTTCTCAAAATCACAACATTATTTTAAGATTCGAGCCAATAACATCTATATATACTTAAAACTACAATGGCCATATGTCTGTCCAAATACCACTATCAATAATCCCTTTATTGTCCGGTGTATACAAAGATGCAGATTTAGGACTTATATTTATAAAAGGGTTGGATAAGTAGTCTATTTAGAAACATGCAGACATAAATATTTACCTTTTATTTGTATTTCTTATTCAAGTCTTAAAAGTCTCATTGTGGCAATATTTTCACAAATTCGGCTTAATTAACTTTAAACGTTATTTATAAGAATACGTATATACATTTTAAGTATAATCAATTCCGTAGTCATGATTCATGTTCTGTTCTGTTCTGTTCTGATCTGTTTCTCTCAGCCTTTTACTCGCAGAGCGATGAAAATCCCATTGTGTTATATTAGGACTTTGGTGATGTTGAACGGTTGTTTATTGAATTTGGCATCCATTTGTTTCACTGTTTGCATGCGTTTTAACAACATAATCTTTTTGCAGTAGTTTTTTCTTCTTTTGCTTTATAACAATATCTCTTGTATGTCACCATTAAGGAGTAAATATTGCTCTTGTGGATTTATGAATGGATCAAATATTGGAGAGCCGAGTCACAGTAATGGTCCTTTGTTTATGGAATGGAGCATCACGTGTTATTTCCCTTGAAATTAAAAGTATCATTCGCCATGCATGAATGTACTCGCGCATGGGCTTAATCAACACTGCTGTCGAAGTAGATCACTTATATCTCTGTGAAAGCTAATAAGATACAGCATTTTAATAGTTATCATTTTAATGGAATTCTTCTCCAACCCCTTGCAATGCCATTGTATATTATACACTGGAGAAGAAATAAGTTTGAGTCGATGCAACTCCAGTAAATGGTTATATACCTTCTTATTTCAGAGGGAAAAGAACGCTGCCTCTAAATGTATTCTATCGATGAAGGACAAATCAACAACCATTAAACACCCTGATACAGGCGAGACCAAGACATTTGCATATGACCACTCGTACTGGTCACATGACGGGTACACAGAGACCTCTAGCGGCATTTATGAACCAGATGCTTCCAGCCCATATACAGACCAGGTATGAGTGTATTAATTAAAAGATATGAACCCACTTAAAAATATATTTCGCCGCCGCGATATGTAGCCACGGAATTGTTTTGTTCATTAATTCTCTAATTTCACGCAAGCCTAATACGAAATGTTTTCAAGTTTTAAAGTATATATGACCCATGCAGTGTATTATTGCCTTTGGGAAAACAGAACCGAGGCAGGCAGTTTTGTTTAATGGCAAAAAATGCTTCATGTGTACATGCAGATAATTATATACATTTTAGACATGTTATAACCATATTTCGAAATAGAACTACCGTATTACTTGTTCACGCGTCCAGGATCTAGCTCCGTTACCTTCATGCTTTAATTTATTAATTAGCCAGTACATAAAACGCGCAGAGTTTCACGTGTGTTTTTGTTATTGTTCGATGCGTTTGGTTTTCTCAAAATGCACCTAAACACACCTTGAAGTCATGCCAAGAGATCATTTATGAACCTAACCTTGCGCTGTTATAAATAATTGAAATTCTAAAACATGTCGCGGTGACAAGTCTCAAGTATCGATTAGAAGATTGACCAAGACAGTTCAAATAGAACAGATAACGGATAATTGCACTTAATAAAAACTTGTACGTACCTTTGCACTTAAGCAATTAATTTGTGTTTTTTAAAAGATTTAAATCTGCTTTATTGTCCTTACAGTATGAAATTTAAGGCCAAATTGCGTACGTGATACTGATATATACACTCGAATTCTAGTATAATACCATAAAGTTTCATACGACTCGAACAATAGCTAAAGTATTGTTTACAGTTTTACCATTGTTATGTTTGGCATATTTGTGGAAATATTTTGAAGGAAAATCGTAGTTGTTCCATTCATAATTTTTTACAGTCCTTTTATAGTTTACGTAAGGATGTTTTTGGGCCAGACATGCCGCTTACATAGACACATGTATTGTTAGAACCTCGGTTTAATATGCCAGTTGATCAGTACATTATAATATCTGAAACACCACTTTATACTCGAAATGATCATGATTCCTTTAGATAAAATTTACGATATTTTGTAAAATCTCAGTCTGACCGACCATTGCAAGTTGGATACGCTCCACGCCATATTGAAGGTCAAATCCTATTTTCACTTTCGTATTGAAAACATACCTCATATATTTTCACAGAAATGTCTATTTCGGGACCTAGGACAGGGTGTGCTGGACAATGCCTGGCAGGGTTACAACGCCGCTCTCTTCGCATACGGGCAAACGGGGTCAGGTAAAAGTTACTCCATGATCGGATATGGACCAAATAAGGGGATTGTACCAATCACATGCGAGGAATTGTTCAAGGTCATCGAGACCAACGAGGATGACAAGAAACAATTAAGGGTAAGTACTTCAACACCAACCCTGCTAACTGCAATAAAATCCATCTCACGACTGGCCAATGATAGGTTTATTCATATCACTACTGGTCATGGGTAATACTAGTATTCTACTGACTTTTTGTCATGATAAATATGTCACTTACTACTTACCATTGGAAATAATACAATGCTTACTAGATCTACTGGTTTTGAGAGATAATTTAGTACCTTCTTGCCTTAAGGTATATGTCACTATGTACCGGCTATGGGAATTATTGTATCAGTGGCATTGTCATTAGAAATATTTACGAACTCCTGGTTTTAGAATATGTGTTACATACTATTGGCCATGCTAAATAATTAAAACACTGACTAATGGTCACTGAAAATATACTCACTACTAGCCGCGGGAGATATACCCCCCGACATGTACTAACAGTAAGAGTTATGTCACTGTCTACGGGTCTTGGAAGACGTCTCACTAAGTACTGGGCATAGAGCATGTGGTACTTACCTCTGACCACCAAAAAACCTAACATTAACTTCTGTGGTCAAGCGGTTAACAATCCGGAGGTCCCGGTTCGAATCACTGGAAATGTCCAAAACGTTTTTCAGTGTTTCCCACCCATCTAGACATGAATTGGTTAGAAACCGGAGAAATAGTCTCGCGTCTATCGGCGCTATACACCGGGAACGTAAAAGATCCAACGTGTCCATCCATAAAGAGCTTGGGTCTGGTACCTGATCCCTTGTATCTGCACCTGTCTCCTCCACCAGCTCTCATAGGAGTATTTGGCAGTTTCACTTGAGGAGAAATCCTAGGATCGATTGGGAGTATAGATAATAAAAAAAACACCTTCCCATGATATATGAGCAGCTAAGTGTCGACCGCGGGAGATATGCTGCTAGCTACCAGATAAATAAAGAACTGTTTCTCATCTCCGATCATGTAGTCACCTGAAATTTATCACTTATTGCTGCCCGGGATGCGTGACACTTTGTTCTTTAGAATGAAAAGTACCGAATGAAGCCTGGTCTACTTTTGCTATTGTATTCATCTGTTTTGCTGAGTTGATGAAAAAATAATTAACCATTGTAAGAACTGCGATGTAAGGCGCGTTTCACAGCACTGTCTATTGAAACATTTGACATTGAGTTCATTTAACCTAAAATTTATGAGAATATGAATTAAAGAGTTCGGGTAGAGATGAAACAATTTCTATAGTTTGTTGTGTTCCGTTGTTTGAATAAGTAAATAGCAACCAACACGCGGCAGGTTTATTGTATTCAAAGCTCATATGTCTGGGGCCAGACGTCTGGGAAATGATTTGTAAAGCATTGTCAATACCATTCCGTCTGCATTTAGTTTTCATCATTGAATTCTGAAGTATTTTACAATAAATAAATAAAAGAAAATCCACTGACGGTTATAAATTGCATTGCAAATACCTCCCAGTCTTAAAGCATTAGATTCAGAACATTTCTATTTTCAGGTGTTTTTTAGTATGTTAGAGATATACAATGAACAGGTGCGAGATCTCCTGGTGAAAGGAAAACCTCCCCAAGGAGGACTTAAAGTCCGACAAAATCCCAAACTGGGTTTCTATGTGGAAGGCTTGAAGGTACACAAGAAGTTATTATTGTTAAAATTGAGCTTTGCTGTGTGGAAACCGATGTTTTGACGTTTGACGTCATTGCGAATAAAGATGAACCACTAACTCTTCTACTTTGGGAAAAATACTGTATACAGCTGCTAAAAATATAACTCGGTTGTCCTCATCTAGAATTGATCAGTCGGTCAGTCTTATCTTGATCAGCCTCTTTTTTTGCGGTACAGTACGTTTTTGTTGCAAGGGCTTACAACGTTGTGTTTCGCAGAGCGGGGTTCATGTATAGAAAAAAAACTTTGTTTTAAAGGACATTTATAGTATAGATCATTCTGTGAATGATTTTGTGCGTATGAATAGAAATGTGCTGAACGGGCGCGAAGTTTTGATCTTCTTGAAAGACAATATGATTATGGCAGTCTCGTGTTTCTGTTCCTTTATTTAGAGGTAGTATATTTTTCACTACAAAAGCCAAAGGCTATTGCACACGCATTTAACGGAATAGATAAACAATGCAATTATGTAGCATTATCTTTCTACATTTATGCGTTTTTAATTGAAAATGAACAATAGGTATAATCCAAAGTCTTGTTTGAAACAAATTTTGTGGTGCAATTTTTAAATATTTTTGGTCACAATTTATTTTGGGGTGTCTGGCAATGTTTGTATTTTATAATCTGCTCCGTACATTACACCGATAAAGACCCTATTAGCAATTTCAAATGGAGGTATTTTTGACAAACAAAATTACTTTGTGTTTGTGAAAAACCAATATTATATTGCATTATCTTGCATACGTTCCTTGTAATAACTGCCATATAATTACATAACGATATCCTTGGACTAGTTTACTTGTAAATAAATAAAGCAATTGACAAGAAGTCATCTTGAGATACTATTTTGTATATACGATATTCCCCTATAAAGTGGGCCATTTTTATGTTTGAGTCATTGTTTTGACGCAGCGCTGTTAGTGTTACACTCAAAACATATTCTGTATTAAGCGATTGTAGCTCGAGTTACGCCCGAAGCACATTCTGTATTTAGCGATTCTAGCCCGTGTTACACTCGAAACACATTCTGTATTAAGTGAATGTAGCCCGTGTTGCACTCGAAACACATTATGTATTAAGTGATTGTAGCCCGAGTTACACTCGAAACACATTCTGTATTTAGCGATTGTAGTCCGTGTTACACTCAAAACATATTCTGTATTAAGCGATTGTAGCCCGTGTTACACTCAAAACACATTCTATATTTATTGACTGTAGCCCGCGTTACACTCGAAACACATTCTGTATTTAGCGATTGTAGCCCGTGTTACACTCAAAACACATTCTGTATTAAGCGATTGTAGCCCGGGTACACTCAAAATAACGTTACACTCAAAACACATTCTACATTTAGCGATTGTAGCCCATGTTACACTCAAAACACATTCTACATTTAGCGATTGTAGCCCATGTTACACTCAAAACACATCCTGTATTAAGCGATTTTAGCCCGTGTTACACTCGAAACACATTTAGTCTATATTTATTGACTGTAGCCCGCGTTACACTCGAAACACATTCTGTATTTAGCGATTGTAGCCCGTGATACACTCAAAACACATTCTGTATTAAGCGATTGTAGCCCGGGTACACTCAAAACACATCCTATATTTAGTGACTGTAGCCCGTTGCACTCAAAACACATTCTACATTTAGCGATTGTAGCCCATGTTGCACTTAAAACACATTCTACATTTAGGTATTGTAGCCCAAGTTACACTCAAAACACATTCTGTTTCTAGCGATTGTAGTCCGTGTAACACTCAAAACATATTCTGTATTAAGCGATTGTAGCCCGTGTTACTCTAAAACACTCAATTTTTGACTGTAGCCCGCGTTACATTCGAAACACGTTCTGTATTTAGCGATTGTAGCCCGTGTTACACTCGAAACCCATTCTGTATTAAGCGATTGTAGCCCTGGTACACTCAAAACACAGTCTGATTTAGTGACTGTAGCCCGTTACAGTACACTCAAAACACATTCTACATTTAGCGATGGTTTAGCGATTGTAGCGCATGTTACACTCGAAACACATTCTGTATTTAGCGATTGTAGCCCGTGTTACACTCAAAACACATTCTGAATTAAGGATTGTAGCCCGTGTTACACTCAAAACACATTCTATTTTCAGTGACTGTAGCCCGTTACACTCAAAACACATTCTACATTTAGCGATTGTAGCCCATGTTACACTCAAAACACATTCTACATTTTGCGATTGTAGCCCATGTATACTCAAAACACATTCTGTTTTTAGCGGTTGTAGTCCGTATAACACTCAAAACACATTCGATATTTAGGATTGTAGCCCGTGTTACACTCAAAACACATTCTTTATTAAGCGACTGTAGCCCATGTTACATCAAAACATTATATAATAAGCTATTGTAGCCCATGTTACACACAAAACACATTCTACATTTAGCGATTGTAACCCATGTTACACTCAAAACACATTCTGTAATAAGCTAGTGTAGTCAATCTGTTATTGAGCCAAATTAACTTTTTACGAAACAAATTTTTGCATTGGCTACTGCCAGAGCTAGTGCTGATAAAGGCAATGAATGTAAAGAACGTTCTGTTAATTATGTACAAACATCATTTGTGTTTACAGCAAATGCCCGTGCGCAGTTACAAGGAAATAGAGAAGCTTATGGAGTCTGGGACAATCAACAGGACCACAGCATCTACCAACATGAATGCTACAAGTAGCCGCTCACATATGGTCATCACCATCAGGTTTGAACAGGTAGGTCAGGCGGTAGTTAGTTAGAGCCATGTAGGTCAATTGCAAGGGCTTTAAGCGCTGAAGGTTGACCTTAACGAACACAAGTTTTAATATCGAACTGCACATACATGTATAGTTAAGGTACCATTGTTTGACATCATGTTAGATAAATGGAGACGAGGTTTATGCACAGTCACAGATAGTCATTCAAATTTCTTCTTGCTGCCTAACACCACTGTGTTAGTTACGGTTTAGAAGTCTTCATAGGCATTAAGTGCAATTTTCTGTTTGACAGTCTAGAAAACCGATACAACCTTGACAAAAATGCGCAGTCTATGTGATCTCTCAGAATCTTAAACATAGCATGCAACTTCCGCATTCCACTAGTTAGTTAGAACCTGTTGTTATTCCAACCGAATTCTGATTATTTCAACAGGCGGGCAGTTTACCTAACCAATATTCATTGGATATACTAGACTCCCATCTTTTGTAAAAAAAAAACAACTGCCAGCTCTCTCACATAAAGAGACATAGTCGGTAGCAGGGCTCGAATTTATGACCCCCAATATATGAGGGGTTACAGCGACGCAAACCACTCGACCACGGAGGCGACTCGGGATTCAGTTTGGCAAGACCATGGTTAATTTATGGAGTACGATAACTGCATGGTGGTTGATGATTTTTTTCAGGTAATTATCAGTGAAACAGGACAGAGTAATACGCGAAGTAGTGACATAAACCTGGTAGATCTGGCTGGCTCTGAAAGGGCAGACTCCACAGGGGCCACAGGGGACAGACTTAAAGAAGGGTCTGCCATAAACCAAAGTCTTTCATCACTTGGAAATGTTATAAGGTATAAACATTGACTAATGTTTGTAGATTACTTAAAATGAATTCAAGGCTTTTTTTGCAGGTCACTGTTATTATATAATTTTACACTTGAATTTCTATAAAGGGAAAGAAACTTGAACTAATATAATTACATGCAATTATGTATGGTTATTTATGTCTGCCGATTACTTGTTTGGGTTATTCTCTGTTTGATTGCAAGGAATAAAGAAAACACATAGTCCAATTGAAATGAAATATGTCATTTTAATAAATGACAAGTTACTTGAAAAATGTATAAAATGTATCAAAATACATAATGCATGAACGTTTATCATTATCAACATAATATGCAAACAATACATACATAAATATACATTTTTCTGTAAATACTAGTATTATGCATGTTATATTAACTTTTAAAAACACAGTAAATGAGTATTGCATGAATACAATGTACTTAATTCCGCAATCAAATGTTGGCCAATAATAAGCCGCCACATATTGCGAACATAGCTGTTTGCAATAACCGCCAACAAAGGTTATTTACATGCATTGAATACTTATATCCCCAAACACTAAATTTACTAGGTGTGCACAGAAGCTATCATGCAGTTGATCATATAGTTGGTTTGCACGGCTGCTAAAGGTTTGTAGCACAGACTACTCCTTCAAGTTTTGAGGGGTAGCAACCCATCTAGGCAAACATTATGGAGAGAAATTGTTCGCGACACATTTTCGATGCAGCTGTCTAGCCTGGACAGATTTTCAGCCGTTGCACAATTTGTCCGAATTTGTAAGGCGTGTCGACTTATTTTATCTTTTTAATTCAGAGTAATCTGCGTCAATGACTTAAAAAGATTTTGAAATTTGTAAAGAAATGCTATTTAACGTAGTGATTGTAGCAAGATCTAAACATTTATAAACATGCATCGTGTTTATTAAAGGGACATCTTTCGATAGCAGACGAGTTTTTAAACTTTGCACTGAACTTCACAGGAATCTTACAACCCCAAAGAAAATAAATTAAGAAGAGTTTAATCTTTGTCGTGAAATGAAAATACATGTTAAAACGAAGAACCCAGGCTAATGTACTTTATGCTGAACGTGACAAATTATGTAATTTACCTACAGCGCTCTTGCCGATATTGCCATGGGAAAGAAGAAGGTATTAGTGCCGTATAGAGATTCCGTCCTCACAAAACTGTTACAGTCAGCCCTCGGAGGGAACAGCAGAACAATCATGGTATGTAATTTGGTACATTCGAACCTGTGTTTGGTAAACTATCAAGGGTAACATTAAAAGTGGCCATTTAAAACAGAAGGCTGCGTTATACATGAATATTACAGGTCTTTACTTTTGTTGGATTTGACAAAATATGTACAGACAGCTTAAAAAAATAGATGGCTGTCGGTTTGTTTCCAAGCCATCACCAAATCACAGGGTCGACTGTATTTTCTAGGTGACGAACACAAACATTATGGAGATATTTAAAGACATGCTGTTGTACTTTTTACACACACACGCACGCACGCACGCACGCACGCACGCACGCACGCACGCACGCACGCACACACATCTCAATGATTTGCCGTAAATAACATGAAGAATAAGTTACCAAAATAGTTCTACAAATAATCGACTGAATGATAAAATATTTGTTATTTTAGCAACACAGACATTATGGATATACACTTGTTTATATATAGACATGCTATTGTACTTTTCACACCGTGGCACACCTCTCATAACGTGAAGAACTTTTACCAAATTAGTTCCACAAATAATCAATTGCATAATAAAATATGTATTACATGCGTGGATTGTTTAAGCATGTCTAGTGGTCTAAACTTCGCATAACCGTCTTATGTAAAATTTGCGTGTCAGGCAAACGTTAGTATAGAGTATGCAGTCACATGTTCACTGTTTGTATTACGTGTCAAAACCAGACTCCCTATGGCCAGCGTCTCATGAATTTTAGATACATACATGCTCTGGAATCAATACCGCCCGTAAACAGCACCGTTAATTGTTATGATTTATTATCTCCAAGATTGTTCCCTATCTTAAAGTCGAAACTTGCTGACCTCATGGTGACGCGAACGCCTCATTAACCTTTGATGTTTCCATTTGATTTATTAATTGAAATAGACTTTTGTCACCTTTAAATGCTAGCTTTGTGTGGCATGGCATCGTAAAAATATGCCATATCTTGTATCGAACTTCTAAAGTATTCCGGTAAACATCTGTACAAAGAAGTAATATGTATTTGTTCGGGCCATAAAACGTTAAGCCTTCGTTTTTGTTCTTTGATGTTGGTCATGCTTTAGATATATGGCCGCGTCTTTGTGTACTGGCGTAAAGTTTAAGTATAGAAACATTTATTGACTGTTAAATGAGCTGTCAAATCAGATTGGACATCAATAAATTATTAATATTAAGGTTTGAATCATACGGGAATTTTTAAGCAGTAAGATTGTCGTAATAATTTTCATCATAAGAGTACTCAGTACAGGTAGGGTAAACATGTTTAACAACTGTAGTACTCTGGTTCGGGACTGCGGTCTTCACTTTAAAATGAAATATTATAACAGAAAGAGTACTATATGTCATTGATAGGTTAAAGTGAGTTCTTTAACCGTGTTAGTCCGATTGCGGCGAAGGCTTCACGCTCGAAACCGCTCTGGACAGAACTAAACCTGTTAACAAGACATAGTCTTGACCATCTCCCCGACTCGGAGTCGAATCCCGCTACCTCGGGGGGTTGAAGTATACAAAAAATGGGCAAACTTTCAAAGGTGTAGCCAACCGTATAGTTACTTGTAAACACTTTTATGACAGTGCTGATAATGATTCGCCACTGTTAATGAAGTTGTGGCAACAAGAGAATATTTCCCCACTGTGAAAAGAACAACACTTTTCACAAGTCTGTATGACTTTCCTTCCCTAGACTGGCATTCAGTCCTTATATTTACTTGTGAATATCTGCCCACTTATTTACTCGTCTTGCGAAATTCCCTCCCTTTGTTGCCGAAATGTTTAAGTATGTGAAAATATTTTGCTTGCAGTTTTAATGAAATATAGCTAATATTATATAGCATGAAGGCGATCGAGGCTATTCCGCCCCATTTCACGGTTTCAAACTTGGCATACCTCATATTGAATAGCGCTTCAGGTCAAGTTAGGACTTTAGGCTTGTTGTGTGTACTAGATTAATCTAAAACAGATAAATTAAACATATATAGATGAACGAACATGCGTATGTTTAAATACACTTGATACAGTTGTCTTTATATCTTACAGATAGCTGCTTTAAGTCCGGCAGATATAAATTACGATGAGACCCTGTCTACGATGAGATATGCAGATAGGTGAGTAAATAAGTGAATGAAAACGCATATCAAATAATAAATGCTAGCATATACAGTAAACTCCTTATATAACGACTCTAGATATAAGGAACACATTGTCTGGGCCCGATTTATTCCCTTCTTTATTTAATATGAAAATGCTTTATGAATATACCATAGGCAAGAGAGAAAGAACACATTTTAGTGGTCCTAAACAGTTCGTCACATACAGAGTTTACTGTATTAATGAAAATGCAAATTGACTGAGTTGACAATATCCTACCTACAAAGGCATAAATAGCCCATAAAAAAACCCTGCAGTCGTGTCCTTGAGTTACTTTGGAACAAAGTATATGCCTATTAGCTCCACTTTTCGAAGAAAAGGGGAGCTATCCTATTCGCCTCGGCGTCGGCGTCCGCGTACCACCCCACTTCATTTCAAAACTATTAGAGGTATGGCTTTGAAACTAACCATACTTGTTAACCATCATAAACTCCATTTATAGACAAGAGTACATAACTCTGTCAAGGTTTTTGACAGAATTATGTCCCTTTTTGACTTAGCAAATACATTGAATATGGGTAAAATCCACTTAGTTGACTTAACCCTTAGAGATATTGCGTTGAAACTTTGAATGCTTGTTTACATCATTACCCCCATCTGTAGGCAAGAGAATGTAACTCTGTCAAGGATTTGTTTTAAAAATTAAGACTCTTTATCGACTTAGAATCTTGGCTAAGTTTTTCGTACCAGTCAACGTTTTTACTATACTGTTTGAGATATTACTTTGAAAGTTGGAATACTTGTTTACCATCATGATCCCCAAACATAAGCAGGAGAAGGTAATTTTGTCAAGGATTTTATTTGAATTATGGCAAACTCAGTTAAAATTTTCATTCTTGTCCACTTGTTGCTTACCATTTGAGTTTACTTTGAAGTGGGAGCAACACCTATCTGTAAGCAGGAGACGATAACTCTGTGAAAATGTTTCTTGCTTTGTACTTAGAAATTTCTAGTTAAAGTCTTGTGTGTCCTTTATTGTTTATGTTTTGTTTAATTTGCAAGCACTAAAAAAGTCAAGCGCGCTGTCCTACTGACAGCTCTTATTTATCAAGGCCTGCATCTAGTTTTACTTTTTACGGTATACCATAATTCGTATCATCAATGAAATAAAACCTAATAATAAAAAACGTCCGATATTAAGTAAGATATATAAATACATATCGATTGGCACTTGTATGTTAACATATATATTTCAACTGTAACAACAGAGCAAAGAAGATTCAGAACAAAGCCATTGTGAATGAGAGTCCTACAGACCGGCTGATCCGGGAATTGAAGGAAGAGAACGCCCGCCTGATGGCGATGCTGAAGAAACAAGGAGGCGGGGACACAACGGGTACGAACATTTCAAAAGCCTATTAGCTTTATATGAAGCCACATACTGACCCCTTATGCTAGATTATTGGTTGATTTATCTTTTTGCGACCGTCTCTGATTTTTCCGAATTCCGTCTCATATGGCAAGAACCATATATAATTCTAACAGATTCGAGAAGAGGTACTCTAAAGGCATCCAGAAGGGTGATAAAATGCTTTAATTAGTTTGTCCTGTTTGAATTTAATTGCCAAATTTTTAGTTTTAAAAGATTACTCTCTGTGAAATGCCCGTTTGTAGACTTGTTGTAAGGGTTTCTACTTTCAATATTCTTCTTCCCTTTTGAAGATGTTCATAAAACTTTCTTTAACTAATTGCTTTTATGCCCATAACGAGTTACTTAACATTTTATGAGATTCCGAATGAAAATAAACTTCTCATATATCAATATTTTTATAACTGAATATTGAATTTAGTAGTGGCAACTTAACCCTATTACCCTGTCATTACGAATGTCATAAAATAAAAAAAAGCTGTTGTGACCACTTCAAACTTTTAAGAACTGGGCCGAGAGATCTTTACAATATGATATAATCATTTAGACTTAAAAATCATAAAATGTCTGTTACATGTATACCCAATGTCATGACTTTTCATTGGTATAGAAAACATGAAATAATAGAAAAATATACGTTTATATGGAAAACGCGATTCAGACAATAGTTGTCTGTTCATGATGGTTGTATGCGGAATCACAAGGCCGACCAAGAACTAACATTCAGTGACATAAATGGCTATCATGGACTAAAATGATCAATCTTCAGGGCTGTAGATGCTTTATTATTAACATAACGTCGGTTATTAATGGGCTTTCAATTAAAATCATCTGGTGTCAAGGAAAGTGGTCGTATAGGCAATATTGATGAAGATACTTGGTACCAAAGTTGATTTCATGGCAATTTGTTACTTTCAGATTATTATCCTAGAACTTATATATTCATCTCTCACTTACTTTTTCTTTAGGTTCAGACGGTAGGTAACCGGCAACATTTAGTTTCCTTCCCTTAGTCTTTACAACTTGCTTAGTTTTAACTTTTAAAAACCTTGTACCCATGCATGTGTACATATATAGCGAATACAAATAAAACTATGATATATAACACTTGATTTTTTATGTACATTTTATGTTTTACTTACATAGTTTTTATTAACACATTTTATTACCTTGTTACAATACTAATGCTATTTATCATGTGTTTCGTTTTACAACTACAATATACATAGTATATCTCTTTGTGAATATAATCCCCGATAGTAACAAATGTAAGGTGATAAAAAGACATTATCTTAGACCAAAATTAGGCATTCTCAAAACGTAGATAACGTACGTTGATATAAGTTAAGGTGAAATGCGCCTCAAAATGTTTCGGATTTTCCCATGAAATTTACAATGTGCATAATTGAGGATATTTCTGATAGAAATCCGCTTTCATTGTTTTGATATCTTTTGCGGTTTCTATGCTGTTGTGTTTCAAACATTGCCACTGACGTCACTTTTTGCACAGCACGCTATTTCATGTTATTCCCCGAGTTTTCCTTCACCGCGCTTTTAATTTTAGATTTATAGACAATATAAAATAGTATGGCTTTAAGACGTTCATTATAATAGTATAAAATGTGATGAAAACGAAGAAATATCTATGATACAATTCTGCCAATAAACCCAAAAAAGTCTGGAACTTTGCTGTACGTTTCACAGCAGTGTTTAAAATACATATTTCTTCTATAACGTGATTTAAGGGAAGATTAACCTACTATTAGATTCATATAAACGCATATTAGCATTTATGTACATTGTAGTACTGTAGTACTGTAGTATATTGACTGCATGCTAAATCATTTAAATATATGATGTTCTGTCAAAATTTATTAAGTACGTATTTATGATGTACCTGTGTGTCTTTGATGCATTTTGCCTAATGAGCACCATTAGTAATGCTGTCTTTACTGTGATGTTAAGTAGAATCTACTACGTTTGTATATGATGTGTCGTTAACTTTTTATTATCTTCAGCCAATCATCTTAAGCCCTGTATCTCTTTGTGTCTTTGTGCTTTTATGTTTTGTTTACCCCAGACGTTAAATACATGTAGTTCATGTGTCTGTCTGTCTATCTGTATGTCATGTAGTTCATAAGTTGTATTGCGATCTATGTCTCTACATTCATATACATATTTACCTGTATGTTCTGTTCATATTGCTTTTGTGTCGCCCTGTCGGAGAAAAGGCGATACATAGGGATCGCTTTGCCCGTCCGTCCGTCGGTCCATCCGTCCGTCACATAAACTTAACGTTGGCTATAACTTTGCCATTTCTTAAGATTTCTTCATCAGACTTTACAAGTATATTGCTTATGACAAAAGGGTCGTGATACCGCCATAATTTTAGGTCAAGCTCATATTTGACAGAGTTATACCCCTTTTTGTACTCAGATTTTGTCATGAAAACTAAACGTTGGGTATAACTTTGTCATTTCTTAAGATTTCTTCATCAAACTTTCAAACTGCTTCTGACAAAAGGGTCGTGATGCCACCAAATTGTGTAGATCAAGGTCATATTTTACAAATTTGTGCCCCTTTTTGTACTTAGATTTTGTCACAAAATTATTGGTTATTCTAACAAGCCGTTAGAGGGCGACACAAGTGTTCTACTGAACACCCATCTAGTTGTCATACTGTTCAGTTCATTATATATTATATCGACTATATGTTTTATTTATTGTTTGTGTGCTGTACTCTATGTATTGCCAGCAAATTGCAGTCGACTGTCCTTGGAAATGTTGACTTATAAAAGTCTGTTAAGATTGAATGGTCTTTTTTTCTTGAAATCTTTTTTCTTATAAGAAAAATATCTCTTTTAAAAAATTGTCTTAATCAAAGCTCATCTCAACAGAGAGTAAGAGTTAAGGAATGGAGAAATTATTAAGATGTGAAATGTCCAGAAAAGACATGAGTAATGACTCTAACGACTGATGCCAGTCTATTAGCAATGCTGTCTTTTGTTAAATAACATCGGTCTGCAGTTTTCTGCGTCTTTATGTGCAGACATTATTCCATTACGTTAGTTCAGCTTGAAATTTGGTATGCATGTACTTGAATTTCATAAATTTGTCTTCTTTTCAGGTATTATGTGTAAAAATACAGAAATGCAATTTTATATGTCTTTATTAATTATCTTTTTCCATTGAATGATCATTTATAGCAAGCGTGTTTGCGACATATCAATTTGACAGTGTGTTAAGTTATTTCCATTTTGTGGTATTATAAAACCTAGGCGACCATGTAATGAAATATGCAAGAAAACATTCATTTCAAACTCCTATACCACTTCAACTGAAACAGCTTCTTATAACTCTGATATAGGCATTTAACGTTTTCTTATTGTTGTCAGCGTTTTAAGTTAACATGCGCGAGATCTACTATATTTATATGTAAATAAGTTGACACCAATGATGTGACAGTGCTGCATAACCCATCAAGTTTTAGGAAGATTACTAGTACCGGGTTTGGTAAGGCAACGAAAATTAAATGTAAGAAATCTGATTCATTATAAAAACAATAGTGTGGCTTTTAAAATACTTTTTATGCATCATTATTGTTCACCATGCAGATATGTAAGACAACGAAGAGAAACTAGTAACTGATTGGTCTTCTTATACCAGTATATGCTCATGGATTTAGGGAATCGCTGTATGTGAATGACTAAGTTAGGTCAAGTTGTCATAGCTTCATTTTCATATACTATTTCCTGTGAAAATAATCGTTTAATTCTATCAATGTTTAGAGATACAGAGCATGCTGGCAGACAATCAACGGAAAATGCTTGACATGCAAATGTCCTGGCAACAAAGACTCGAGCAAGCAAGGTAAATACATGTTGTTTATATTGACTTCTGAATTTTACAGGTTATAACCTTGTGCATTCAAATAATGGTAGTATATGAAGTGTGATAAACTGTGTCAAGTGACATGTCCCTGTAGCTTCGTTTGTACGACCTTTGTTTTTAAACTGTTTATAGTCCCGGCCGACCGTGGGATTTCTCCACTTGTGAACTTGCGAAGACCCCAATATGAATCACATTGGTTCTGTTGTTGTGTGACCTTACCGCATAATTGATTTAGAACTCGGGCTTGCTATCGCGCTCTTGGAGTTTTTTATTGGTTACAGTATGGATGAAAATTAAGATTTCTTTCTCCCAATGTGCACCTGAAAGATTCCTTTCATCAAATAACACACATGCGATAATTCGAACCTGCTAATTTGTGGATAAAGAAGAATGTTTTTTCGAAACGTCCTCACAAATAAATCCACAAAATAGAACTGGAAAAAAAGAAACATGTCAGTATTGTACTGTGTTTTGTTGTTTCTTTTATCGAAATATTCGTGTTGTTTATTCTTGCAGACACGAATGGGAAAGGTCTCATCACATAGATACCACAGAGACAGATATAGAGTTACAGAACTTCCCATACATCACGAACGTGAACGAAGATCCACAACTTTCTGGAGTTATCAAACATGCATTCTGTAAACGTATGTGTCTTATTTCTACACATTAACAACTTGAAGCTTGTAGTAATATTTTAATTTAATTCAATACTGTATTAAACAATGTTGTCAATGAAAATTTTATGAAGTTTATAGCTATTCGCAATCTCGATTGTGCCAGTGCTATTCGCAATCTCGATTGTACTAGTAGCAGAAGAATGGTAAATGCGCGTATCGTTTCCGTAAAAAAGTTCTCAAAATGTTATGACTCTTTATTTTTACAGAATGTACCTTAATAGGTCGGTCAGGCACGGATCAGGATGCAGTTCAAATAAGAGGTCTTGGGTAAGTCTTGTTTGTGATATCCTGGACTAATAAGCCATGTGCTAAGACATAGCCACATAGTACTTTATTTCTGCCTGTGACATTTGAAAGGCAAACATGAGCTCAAGTAACATGTATTTTCTAATAGGCAGGGGACGTCACTTTAACTTTAATAAGTCGAATGGACGTTTAGTACACTGGCACCAGAGTACTAGACTGCCCTGTAATTTTAACAAAATAAATACCCCAAAATATACCTAAATAACTCTTTATCATAAAAAAACCCCATAAATAATGGTAAAAAGTCATTTTCTGACAAACCCCCGTATACACTGTTCTATATTATTCACATGGTGTTGAACGTTTTCGACAGGGGTCCGGTCCCCTCTTCTTTTTGTATTTTCAGCAAGCATTGAAGATAAAGCGGTCGCGTTTAACAGACATATATTTATCTACCAAATGGTAAGTAACACTTTTAAAAGCTACCGTTTCTATAAAATTCTTAAAGAATATTGTGCTATTTCGTTCCTCCTTTTCCTTATGTTTTTCTGTCACTGCCGACTTCCGGTTCACCTTTCATTTTGAAACAATTCGTTTTCATTGGTTGAAATTATTCCGCGTTATATTTCGCGCACTGTGTCAAATTTTGCAATTCGTATGTAAACATGCTAAATGCCGCTGTAAGCGGCCGTAGCTGTTAACTTGTGGACAAGTAGGTACGGAAATTTATTTACTGTAAAACCAATTTGTAAAACGTTACGTACGCAGCGCAAAGTATCACTTCTGTGCTAACGTATGACGTGTTTGAAAGGTCTTTGAGTTGAACCGGAAGTCGCAGTGACGAAAATATAGAAACGGAGAGGGAAATAGCTCAATATTCAGAAGATTTTTAGAAACGGTAGCTTTTTAAAAGTGTTCTTACCGTTTGGTAGATAATTATATTGTCTGTTAAACGCGACCCTGTTGATTTCAAGTGCTTGCTTGAATAGTAAAAAGGCGGGGACGGACCTCCTGTCGAAAACGTTCACACCATGTGATAATATATAACAGTGAAGGGGTTTGTCGAAATGCTTTTCCATTTTTTTCTGTAAGGTGTTTTTGGTATATTTGGGGTATTTATTTTGTTAAAATTACAGGGCAGTCTAGTACTCTGGTGGGTTTAGTACCATTGTTACTATTTCCCTCCGAGTGGATTCGAGCAAACCGCCTACAACGCATGGCGGGTATCTAAAATATTCATTAAGTAAAAGTAGAATCGATCGATGGCGTTTGTTCACTAATTGTTTATATATACGTAACTCACTGTTTAAGACATGTAATCTGTCTACTTCGAATGAACGATGCAATAAATCTTTCAGCATTGAGCCTGATCACGTTGAAGTGTCAATGGATGGTGAGAAAACATTTGTCCAACCGTGCACAGAGACGGCAGTTGTTTTTGTCAATGGCATCAAAGTGCGAGAGAAAACACAATTATTTCATCAGGTAAAAGTTATTCCTTTGAAAGATTCACTAGTAACGGCAAATATCCATTACAACAACTATGAATTTAATATGAAGCTTTTGAATAGGAAATGAAGGTAAGATCCCACTGATCCTACATGATCATCATACAAAACATGAATATACATTGTTTTAAGAATTTGGCGACCTTTTTACAATATATATTGTATATTTTCATGAAAAAGGTGCGATCCTTGGACAAAATATATACGAATAGACTAAACTTTAGAAAAATACGACCTTTTTACAAGATATTGTGTTTATACTTAAATGTAAAAACCATATACAACACACGAATTATTAATATGCTTAATCAATTATGCAATCTATTTACAAGACGCAAGAAATACATAACGTATTTGTATGTACTTATGTAGGTTACTTAGGTAGAATTTTACTTGAAAGAGACTGATTAAAGAAATGTGCTCAGCTCCACCCTGTTGTTAAACAATAAACAATATATTAATGTTCTGAATGATTTGCAGGACAGACTGAAGTTTGGTTCGGCGAGTTTGTTTCTGTACGTAGGATACCCCGGAGAACGTGAAAAGGAAAGCACCGCACATACCTACAACTATGATTACTGTATGCTGGAACTTGCCGAGCATGAGGGTGTGTCCGTTGACATAGCAACACCGCGTGATACACATAAGCTAGATGACATATCAAGTAGAGTTCTGTTTCAAGATTTTGTCGATCTTATGCCAAAAATTACCGAGGCCAATGCTATAAGCGATGAACTTAAACGCGTGAGTATACTAAATGAACAGAAGTAGTAAAATGTATGATCCATCACCTTCAAAATATATACCATCTTGAAGAAGTATTTATTATGTCTGCTGATAATCTGATGATTGGATTCGATGATCCTTTAACTGTCATCCAAATTTATAGTATTTTAACAACATATATCGTAGAGCTACATTAATTTATATGTGGTTTCACAAGTTGGACATGATTGCAAACTTAACTGTATGATTTATATCAAGATATTTGACCTCTATGATTTCGTTGCAGATGTTTTCTTAATCAAGATTCATTTATTGTTTATTTATTTTCGTTGATTTTGATCCTCATTGTAAACTTCATTGTCGTTATTTACGACATAATAAGGCAGTTTTATATCTAACACTGTATGTTCGGTATTTACAATAGAATATATTCACAACAATTATATTACATTATTAATGACTTGCTTACATGACTACATTAAAAATGTATGCTCAGTATCAATTGTGCCGACCTAAAACTAAAGTCAATACTATTAATAAGCCCCGTCTTTTCTACAACCTTTATTTTATAGTAAGTCATTGACGCATTAATTTCTGAGCGCCAGGTTTCTTTTACGTTTCTTTCACCTGCTACCGATGTGCTTTTGCTTTAGAACGGCTCTTTATCGTAATCGGCTGATCGTGTAAGCACTTACTCTGGTGCATAGGTACCATACCTATGTATTTCTTTTTATGAATTTTTATTCAGTTCACAAAATTTGAAGCAGTTGTGCGAAGTCAAGCTAGTCATGATCCTAAAGGAAAAGCAACAGGCAAAGACGTCCTTATTAAAGTCACCAATAACAAAACTAAAAAGGTAAAACATTCAAATTCTCATGTATCTGATTTATACATATAAATTATTTTCCAGATTTTATGGCAAACCATTAAATCAGTTACATATTTTTTTGCCATGCTTAAAACGTTAGAATATACAGATGTGTCTTGATACAATCAAACATTATCTTTAAAGCTATATTACTGTTCATTCACCATCCTCGATAGCTCCGTGGCTAGGGCGTTCGCCTCCGGAACGGGAGATCTCGGGTTCGAATCCTAGCCGGAGTACGAGGTGTGTCCTTAGGCAAAGACACTGAAACCACATGTGCCTCGGTCTACCCAGCTGTAAATGGGTAGCAACGACGAAAAACTCGCTGCCCCTCTCTCTCGCGAGTGTGATGACATCTGGAACGAGTGTTCGAGAGCGATTAAATTAGCTAAAGAGCTTTCTTCGTAATCGAACTAAATTAAATTCGTATAAACTAGAATGATCATCAAAATTTTAAGAAAGACATTTATCAAAGATATTAACTCTTTATATAAACAAAACTTTATCAAGCTTCAACCAAAATATATGAGTCCTGTATAAGTTCCATTCAGTTTTTAAAATATCCTAGTCAAAAACATAAGAAGACATCTAGTTTTTTAGGAACATTTTCATAGCTAGCTGCCAGTAAGAGATGTAAATGTAACTCGGTTTAATTTGTTTCTTACATATTTCCACTTGTGTTTAAGGCATCTTTCCTGACCAAATCATATGGTGATATGGCCATTTTGAACTGTACGTTTTAGTTAAGATTTTAACAATGATGATATATCTTTTGTTTTATGTATAGGTTTGGATATGGTCAATGAGTAAGTTTTACAACCGTAAGGATCTGATGGATGAAATGTATCTGAAGTGGTTGGATGGGGACAGTGTTATAATGACACGGGATAAAGATCCTTTCTGGGATCCGGTAGAAGACGTCTTCCTTGGCAGGTACTATTTTTGCTGTTGAATGGGTGTCAACGCGAATTTTATGCTTTACAAGGCAAATCTTGCAATAATGATCTGAGAGCTTATCATCATCTGTTTGTGTAGTAAACTCCATATATAACGAACCCATGTCAACCATTTAAATTTGTTCTTTACATACGTAGTATGTTGTATCCATATAGAATTTCCATATCAGATAAAGAAGGAATAAAATCGGGCCCAGAAATTTGTTCCCTATTCTAGTATGCAGAATTTTGCTATATCCGGAGTCGTTATAAACAGAGTTTACTAAAATAACTTAAACTTGAAATCGTAACATAATTTGTATCAGTAAGTTTGCTAAAAAAAAATCTTAAAACAATTTTATGCATGTTCATTTTAAACATTTTTAAAATAGGTTCAGTTACCTTATGCTCATTGTTTTCTTGGGTTTCTTTTATATTGATAGGATTATATTTCCTTTTTTTCGTAGATAGGGACATGAAAATAAAATTGGAAAACACATTTACTAAAGACGTTTCATTTCATTTCAGTTGTCATATAATGTTACAAAGTATTGGTTACTGCGCGGAGATAGACGAACATTTTACTATTCACAACTACCATGGTAAAGAAGAAGCAGTGGTCCATGTGCAGGTGCTCCCTTGTAATGCGAAAGGTCAGGTCATACAGGATGATATTGTACTGGAACCAAAGGACCTACTTGGCAAGGAGTTGAACTTCATTTGTGTGATACCTCAGTGCATGAGTGTACGATGGATTAATGAAGATCATACACGAGGGGTCGAGTGCAGGTAAGCCGAAGCACACTGGGCACTTGTTAATGTATGCTACAACAACTGTACCTTGATTGACTTTGGTTAATTTTATGCTTGGTATTATTACTACAAACTTGATGAATGATCGTCTATGAGATAAACAAACCTATTTTACTACGATAATGAAGAAATAAGTAAAACTCTTACCGAGGAAATCTTTCAATAGATAATCGAACACTTGAAGCACTTTGTACTTTGGCATAACATCATTTATAAAGGTTATAGGACTACTCTATAGTTGAATTTTGGTATGTTTGTTGCGGATGTATGATCATTTCCATAGCAGATCAAACAAAGGTCAAAGGGTTGACTATGGTATAGTCACCTTCACCTTTCTGAATGATTTTACAGCAGCGAACGAGAAGGAAAATTGGATCGATATAACAAAATGTCAAATCCCTGTTAAAATTTTCATTAGATATTAATAGGTATATTAAGGACTTAATACTGGAGATATTTTGTACTTCTCCCTTTCAGGTTTACAATGCCTTTCCAAAAACCGACCCAAACAAAGGCTGTTTGGCACAAAGGCTATGTGGAATTTGAATTTAAACAGACGTACAAATTCAAGCCAGTAACACAGAAAATACTGGACTACCTACACACTAATTCGTTAGTTATTGAACTTTGGGGCAAACAAGGTACTGTATAAACTGTAAAGAAAACGTATTGTTTCACTCATGTCTGTCTTTCAAGATATGTTAGTGTTTTGGAAATACGAATCTGTAGATGAAAATGCGACAACACTTAAATAAGGCGCTTTTAAGTTAACACAGCACTTTTGCGACAAATTCAGCCACCCATTTGATAAACGATCAAGTGTTTGGAAAATCCAGTTAGATGTATTTCAGAAAAGGTCCATCTGTTATGATATAACACTGAGTCTAATCTATTTTGACTTTTTATTCAAGAACATGTAGGCATCAACGATTATCATATATTCATAATTTCAGGAATTTTGTACATAAGCATACTCTCATCTATATCTTACAATTTGTTCAATTTGTTACAGTAAGCGAGGATGAGCAGTTACATTCCAACGGTATGCTGCACTCGGAAACTGAATCCGTAAGTACTCTATATGTATGAATCACTTAATTACTTGCAAAACACAGTGTTGTGTCGAACTTTAAAAAAAAGACGTTTCCATGAAAATTCTGTTGAAATTTACAATTTGCGACTGCAATTTTACTACAGGATGAAGGCCGGTAGGTTTAGCTATTTTGTATAAGAATTCAAATTCATATGACTTTGTTAATATATGCATTTTGAGTACCGTAAATTCATTCTACGCATGATAATGATGATGATGATAATGATGATGATGATGGACATTTTGAAGAAGCCATTTAAGAATTGGATGTTAACTTACACAAGGAAATAAGAGATATTGCAACGCTTGGCATAGATTTCAGGAAAACTGCCATAAGAAATCAAATTTCCAAATTGTTTCTTTTTTAGAAAGGGTTCTTTAAACATTTCAAGACAAAAACGAAGCAGACAGGAATAGAACACCAAAACGATGAATTAATGATACTGGTACATTTCGTACTGACCTGCTTTAGGCATTTTCTAGCAACTCTTGTCATGAAACAAAGCCCTTCCATGTGCTTTGCGCTTTATCTGGCTTACTGGGAAGCTTTACTGCTTCGAATAAAAAAGTACTAAACGTTTCCTGAACGAATAGTTTTAGTTACTTTTTCTAGTGAACTAATCTAATATTATGGGTTCGGATTTGCATCATAAACCAAAAAATGTGTAAAAGTTAACTGTTGAAATAGGCAACTATATTATACTGCATGTATTATCAGACTTGTAAGCCTAAAGAGTTAATCATGTATTAGCTTATGCATTTATTCATCCAGGGAAGCACGGATATCCTTGCACAGTTAAAGTTTAGAGTAAGTTCGATGCACGAGATTTTAGTGAAATATATATATGGTATATATGCAAACAAGTATATTTAATTAATATTCTTTGTTACTCTAACCCACGTTCCCGTCGAGATTTTAGTTATATTCCTATGAGTGTTGTATAGCTAGTTCACGTGCTTGGTTATTTAATTGCATTGTAGTTTGTTCATTGTTTTCTTTATCATTATTATGATTAAGGTCATTGAGACGTCTGTTCTTCACTCACTGAAATACTATGGTAGAAAGTATATTAACAAGGAGAACATACATGTTTCATCTCAATGATTTTAATCAAACAGTGACTGCTTTGTCCTCCCTCGCTCTTTTCTAACCTATAATCACGTCTAAAGCTATCAAAATGCTGTTTTTCAAAGCTGTACATCGGGTGTGTTAGGAAAGCATGTGAACGTATTCCCGTTTTTTTGGAAAGGTCTATTATACCTTAAAACAAAAAGTTAAAGCATTGAACAGAACATGAGCTATAATTTTCAGGATATTGGAAGTTACCCTAACCTGTCAGCATTATTAAAAAAGTAATGACGTGTGAGACATTTTATTGCATTTAGGAGCATATTTCTGCTTGTAGTCCTGAGCACCGTTGTTCTGCCCGTTGAAGCATTAAAAGACCTTTCCAATACTGCGGTTAACATACTTCCTAAACATTGTAAAAGTGTATCAACAGTAACTACCGGTGCGTCCCATAAATACATCATCGAACTTTTTTAAACATCTGTAAAACTTTTGCAAGTCTTCACCAGTACTCTAAAGAAATGTTTACTTTTCCTGCAAAATATTCCACTGGGGACTTTGAATGTTAAGTTTCAATCTCAATTTCAATCACTCCGTTAAGTATTAAAACAATTTTAGGAATATGGATAGAAAATATATCAGCTGTAAAATCGTAGTTATGAAAGTCTGAAAAAAACATGAATTTATATTATTTTTTCTCTACATAAATTTACTAAAGTTGAAGTAGATATTTTATGCAGTGTTTCATTTTTACAGGTTATAATTTGCGAATGAATTCAAGTCGTCGTTGTTTCTTGCTTGAGATTTATAAATACCTTTGTGAATATTTAAATTACTAACAAAATTAAACGTGCCTGTATATATCACACCAATGTAGCATATCGGACTATAACCATAAAACTGTAGATTACCATTTAGAATGTTATATCGTATTTCCCACCGATTCTTTCTTTTTCATATTTTTCTTTACTTTAAAGTTCTTTTTAATTGTAAAATGTTAATTTCACATCTAACTCGTAATGCAATCCACAGTGGATTTTCGTACATGTATACATGTTTTTCATTTTTACCACCATTTTTATTACGATCCATAGAATAAATATAAATTCGTTTTTATGGACAGAATGTTTAAACTAGGATCCGGAAAATGAAATCAAATAAAAGCTTATAATACCCATTTA
>JAFMSR010000001.1:40971022-40990808 GCA_022818135.1 Saxidomus purpurata | reverse complement strand
GGTAACAGCTTGGCTTTGCCCTCTTTCAAACACGGACAGCAATGTTCGCTCTGTTCGTTTTATGTGCCAGAACCTTATGACATGGCGGCATCAAACTATTTAAGTCGCAAAGTGGTGTAGATGCTTTGCTAGTCAACTTAGCTTAGTATTTTTCTTAAGACATGCACACGTGGATTTCAATCCCATCAATCTGTTCTAATTTGCCGCACAAACGCCATGCAAATAAATCAATACTTTGAGGGGTACAGGTTGTAACATCTCTAAGATAACCTAATTCACTAAACGCTGTTTTTGAGCTATTTGCCACAACTAACGCAATATTTGCATTTATACTGCCAATATGAGAGGCACTCAATGTTTCTTTGCAAAAGCCGTGCTGTTGGCATATAAATCAGGTAGAGCCCTTTGCCACAACTGACGCAAATTTTGCATTTATACTGCTAATACAAGAGGTGCTCATCTTATTTTTAAACGCAATAGAAATGTTAACTATGACAAAAGTGAACGATAATTGTGAATCCCTTCGTGATGTATTATCTGTGTTAATAGATATAGTTGACGGTACATGTATCTCTGTAAGCTTATGTGAAGATGGTAAGTCGTAAAGTATGCGATAAAGTCCATGGTTTCGTACTCGGGCTTATAAGGAATACATGTACTTACTCTTACAGAAGTGTTAAAAAGTGTTAAAATCCACTGAACATACAGTTTCGTAAAGCTCTATACGGAATATTCGTTACGGTGGAATACATACATGCAATAACAGTTCGTCTGGTGAACCGCCGACAAAGTTTAAAAAACTTTCAACATTGGCCACTTCTGACGTTGTTTGAAAAATTGCTCGCATGATTTCGAAAGTCATACCCGCGGATCAGAGAGAGATGGCACATAAGCTTGGTGTCTACATGATAACTGTATATCTAATTATTACTAATATTTTGTAATAAAAGCTGCGGAAATGTGTAAAGTACACCAGCTAAATGTGATCCAGATTACAAAAAAACATAACAGATCTTGGAAGTTGTATCTGAAGTTACGTGGTGGACGATGGAAAAAACTTTGTGACCTCTGACGAGGCAAGATTTAATGCAGGTTGCAGCTTTGGTAGAAGACGGGTTTGTTACTTAAAAGATGGAATAAATGCATTTATGAAGCATAATGCTTTTGCCAGCGGTTTATGACACGGTCTATGGAATCATACTGAGTCAAAACTGAAAATCGTATAATTGATAACACTGACAAAGTAGACTGTCACTTCTATATTTACAGAGTTTTTAAGCCGTTTTTAAATAAAGATGTGCCCAGTCTGTTTCCGCAAGGGTAAAAAATATGATGCTCCATCAGAACAGTGCGTCTCACCATATGATACCTCTAAACAGACTATCAAATTCCTAAACGATAGAAATATAAACTTTATTACACCAGAAGAATGGATGCCTAAATCACATGATGCCGTCCCGTTGACAATAGTACATGTATATGGTGAATCGTGAAGCGACGTCTGCAAAGGCGCATGATAAACTCGTTGATGTTTTAAACTAGCATTGAAGGGAGAATGGGGGAACTGGACGGACTTACTACAAATAAAACTTTCGAATCATGGCCAAAACGTTGTAGAATGATATACAATTGTCACGGATGACATATAGATTAATTGCTACAATAAACGTACCTCTCATATTATATGTAACGCCTTGTATGCCGTGTGCAAAGGCCATCATAGATCCAGACATTTGATACTTAAATTATTTGCAATATCAAGATATCTGTATTATTGCTTCTCATTGTACATTTTATGTTGCTGTTTTCATTCAAAGTCATTTGATGAAGGTACAGTAACCTGGTGTCAGCCTGATGTCAGATTCCTCGTTTTGGCAGTGGTCTTGCAGACTGTCTTCTTACACTGTACGAAGTGCCAGTGTCACCTTTGTTGATGCTGTTTGTCTGTGACATACATTGAATATCGTCCCAATTACCTTTGGTGGATTTTCTAGACTCATCCAGAACGGCAAAGCTTGTTCACATTGTTTGTGACACATACTCGTTCGTATATTACATCCACAATAAAAGATATTGAACACTTATGGCGGGATGAGAACAATACGGCATAGTCTGTAATGGTAAGACACCAAACAACTGTGAAAAGGCACTTCAGTCACTGGCCTTCAAGACTGTACTGTTTCAAACGACAGACAAAACAGTAGTGACTAAAGAGCATGAGCAAGATGAAGAATAGCTAGATAGTTCCTAAAGGAGAACATATATTATTTGCTTAAACTTCTTTTGAAATACTACTTTAGTAAAGTGAAAGAGGCATAAACATAACATTAATGTCCGAGCTTTTGTATATTACTGTGCATACATATCAGAAAAAGCAGATACATTTCCAAGTATAATTGCATGTAATGGTGAAAGTTTTCATATGTAACACTACATTGGACAAGAGAGCAATGGTAGTTAACATCGCTCACCTGGCTAGCTGTCATTGGCTATTTTACAATATCAAAAACAGCGTCGTAGAAAAAAACAACTAAAAGTACAGTACACTATAACTCCCAGCTAACAAGAAAGTAAATCAGTAGGTAAAGTGACCCCGATGCCAAGAAGAATGATTGAAACGGTCTTTGTACATGGCCAGTAGGAAACCCTTCAAGCCAAAAAGCTGAGACTGAGCCTAGTGGTCTGAGACCAGAAGATTTAAAAAAAAATCCATCAAGTGAACCCCGAACGGGGTGAAGTTTGAACCATGGTTCATGATTTGAACTTTCTTGGTAAATGTTTACTGGGTAATGCTACATGCAAAATATCCAACCCTGAGGTCTTGTTGTCTCAGAAAAGAAGATTTTTCTTATCGAAATTTATGTAAAATCAAGTGACCACCTTGCGACTGTCAATTTGGACCCGGAGTAATGGTTTGAACGATCTTGCTAGGAGCATACAAAGCAATGTTACACTCCAAAAATCTAAGCTCTGAGTCGTGTGGTTTCAGAGAGTAAGACTTTTTGTAAGAGTTTTCCCTTTATAAGTCTATGTAAAATCAACTAACCACCTAGGCGAGATCAATTTTGACCCGGGGTCATGTTTTCAGCCAAGTTGGTAGTGGTCAATAAGGCAATGGTACATGCTAAATGTCATAGCTTCATGCCCTTAGATTTCAGAGAAGAAGATTTGTTCAATTTCTTATACAGAAACCTATGTAAAAGTAAATGACCCCTTGGCAGAGTAAATTTTGACCCAAGGGTAATAAATTATTCAATTATGATGAAGATCTACTAGACAGTGCTACATGTCAGATATTTCAGCTCTAGACATTCTGGTGTTTGAAAAGAGGATTTCTAAATATTATCCTGTTTGTTTCAACAACCTTCAGTGATCAACATAGAAATAAGTTGTTTTAACAAAGTTTGGTAGAGCTTTATGCAAGAAACACCCATGTAAAGCTTCTTTGAAATTGGTTTAGTGGGAGATCTTGTTTGAAACAAAACAATAGACGACAAACGCCGAACATTCATCGATCCTGAAAGCGCAAATTAGCATTTCGTACCAGTTTTGCTGAAACCCTATAATTTTGTAGACATGTTACTCACACATTGTTTAAAATGCAATCAAATACTTGTATACCAAACTCAGCAATATATTTATACATATATTCAATCGATGGCATACTTTAAGCAAACAAATATAACACAAAAATTATATTCAAATTATAACAGCCCTAGAATTCGACTAATTACATAAACACATATATTTTCATTTTAAGGCCTTGGTTTACCCCACCCACTTTTGCATTATCCTTTTAAATAAAGACATGAAATTCTACCACATATAAATAATTCTTAATGAAGTGACAACATGTGTCAATTCAATTAATTCAAATCTCATTTGTTAAGACTTTCCATGTAAAACATTGGTAAGGCGAAAGAAACTGTTTGTTTTTACTCATAAGGTTGGAAAACACAACTCAATTAACTAAAGGATATCAAAAATTAATAAAAGTAAGCTGTATTTCCTTGACAAGTGCATAATTATATGAATAAATTTCCAAAACTTGCATTAAAGAGATAACAATGCTCAGAATTTATATAAAAAATAACCTTTGTTTATAATTCATTTTTAGGGGTTAATTTACCCCACCCACTTTTACAGAAATTTTGTGTCTAAAACACCAAGCAAGATACTACTTTTAGTGAGCATTGTCTTGTTTAATAACTGTTTTACTGTCCTATAAAGTGTTTGACACAATGTGGTGGATTTCTTGAGGTCTGTGGCACTTGACAGGTACACTGTTTAAAAAAACACTGATTTTTAGACCATTTTTTCGGATATGTTTTGCACTAATTCCAAAATGGCGGTTACAGTCACATAAAATTTATTATTTTTGTCAATTATTATACATTTCTGTTCAGTTTGTTGAAAATTTGTTTCAATCGGCTGTACAAGGAACTCAGAATATGCTTTGTTATTTACGGGTGTAAGTTTAAAAATTTTCGGCGTCCATCTTGTCGGCCATCTTGAATTTCTAAGCCGTGTGACAGATAATTTTTGTAAGAAATGGGTTTTTGTAATCAGTAGAAATTTTGCTTTTGATTAAGACTATTTTCGCTTTTGGGCACGAATTGTAAATAAATGGCCCTTGGCTCTTGGACTAATAATACTACCTAATCCTTTGTTATTTTGTCCTGATAATTACCTTCCTGTTTTTCTCACAAAATGCATTTTCTGATGCTAATTTTTCAAAGTATTAAACCTGGTAACAACATTTATGCCAGTTATAAAGTGTCCCATGTTTATCAGTGAAATTGATGCCAGTAATGTGTATTGTTTTGACAGTCCTGCCATGAATGTGTATTGTTATCAAAGTCCTCCCAATTGCCTATATTATTATCTCAACAGTTTTGATAATTGAAATGAATTTATTTGGTGATAGAAAGAGGCCTGCAAAATTCCGTATATTTTCCTTGTGTGCCTTGTCACAGTGTCAAACATAGTCTTGCTTTGTCTTTTGGATTTAAGAAAATATTAATATTGGACTGGAATGAAAACATTGATAGAGAATAGACTTGGAAAAGAACTTTGTCATATAAAAGAAATCCATCAGTAACTTATCAAGTACCTGTGAAGAAAAGAAAACCTAGTGATTTCAAAGAAACTATTTACAAAATTTTACAATTGAAAAGAACAGGTAAGTTGCATGCACACACTTCGTTGTAGTAAAAGTTCGTCTGCAAATGTTTACGGCTAACAGCATCTGATTTACAAACTATTTATAACCATAGCTCCTCCTACAGTTTTCTGACTACGGTGGTAGGAAATGTTGCAGGTTTAAGTTATTATCCGGAAACCGTTTTACTATTCACTGTGATCTTGACCTTTGACATACTGACCTAAAACAATAGTGTTGACCAACCTTCACATCAAGTTTCAACATCCTAGGCCCAAGCGTTCTTGAGTTATCATCCGGAAACTAGTTGGGAGACGGACGGATGGACCGACGGACGGACCGACCGACATACCGACCGACCTCTGCAAGCCAATATACCTCTCTTCTTCGAAGGGGGCATAATAATAATAATAATTATAATGATAATAATTATGATAACAAATGATAATAATAATTATTATAATAAAAGAAACATAAGTTAACGCGAGCTTTTCTGTGTCTTTTTAAAATAAAGAGATAAAACTCTAATGAAGAAAGATGTCATCTAACGGTCATAATAATATCACTCGTCGAACATGTGGCAGAAAAAGTGTCACAGCCAGGGCCAATACACAAATTTACTATAGGTGTATATAGGAGCACTGTCATTAACTCGCGATAACATTTTAACTAATAAAGTTATTTTAAAATCACAAACGGGATGATAAAATATAGCATTTCCCCCTTTTAATGAATATTTTTTTATTTTTCTGAGACTTTATTTGTTTGGTCTTTTTTTAACTTAAAAACTCTACCCGTCGTTTTACTATATAATATATAGTAAAACACCCAAAATGTGACAATTTTAACTGAAAACTTTGCAGTTTATCTTCAATTTATTCAAAAACTATAA
Organism: Saxidomus purpurata; assembly: GCA_022818135.1. Lineage (NCBI taxonomy): Eukaryota > Metazoa > Mollusca > Bivalvia > Venerida > Veneridae > Saxidomus > Saxidomus purpurata. The sequence goes on along the minus strand of JAFMSR010000001.1, from coordinate 40,984,755 downwards.
CAATTATTTAGAATCACAAACGGGATTGAATAAAACAACCATTTTACATTTAAGTGATATATTTTATATAAAAATAAAGAAAGAAGAGAATGGATTTTTTTAAGGTTTTGTTTAACAGGTATATAATTTTATTTTTACGATCGGAGCTCGGTTGCTTCCGTAATGCTGGCCGAACACTTCCGAATGATTGATCTGCTTCAGGCCATCGATACGTTTTATGGCTGGACATTACGTAACATTTATCATGATCTTTAAAACGTTGTTTATTGGGTTTTGTTTTACATTAAAATACAAACTGGGTTAGAATCTTCAGTTTTCTGTTCATAAAAAGGCAAAACCTTTCAATGAAACCGGATATACATGATATCGTCTTTATAGCGAAGATCCATGAAATTTTCAGTATAATTATCAATATCATTTAGCTTTTGATGTTAATTTGCAACACATAAAATATTCACTATGCATGCATTTTTATTTCGAAGCACTTGCACGGGATATTTTATTTTGTTTTACATTTTTCTTTGTCTCGAGTGAAAGGCAAGCATTCACTGAGCTGAAATTAGTGTCATTTTATAGGTGTCAACATAGAGTTTCTTCCCGATTCAAAATACACAGATAAAAGCAGGTTGTCTTATTCCTCGAATATTTTGTCTTTCATTTCACCCCGGAGAAATAAACTTATTATTATTTTAACAAAAAGAGAAGAAAAAAAATACGCGTGCAGAGTATTAAATTATTCTACTCAGGAAAACTCTACATAGACGGTTCTTGTTCTACTGCAAAAATGGAAAAGTTTTTTACCACATTAAATCCTTATTTCTTCTTAATGTTAATTATAATTTCAAGCAATGTGGACAGTGTTACAATCCAGCTGTAATTTTGAAGGAAAAATATATTTGACCATATGGTTTGAAACTGAAAAACCACATTCTTTTTACGACATTCAACATCAAGCGTTTACTAGAGTATGTAAAATCTATTGATATTCTGAAAAGGAAACGGTGCTATTTCTCAACTTAAAAAAGCCTACAGAAATCAAATGTTAGTTTTTATCAGATCAGGAATAACTAATTGGGAAATAAACAAGTCGACGTACTATTTAACGCGGTTTAAAAGCACACCATGCTTTTGCAACATATTTGCCGTGTGCGTCTGTACTTGAAAATTGTAGTTCAACAATTTTCACGAGCAAACATTACGCACGTGTAAAGGGATCAGCCGAATAAGAAAAATCAAGTGCACACTAGATTCATTCCCATTATCATGTCAAAATTCACGAATGTTGTAGCTTTTGGATTAATATGTGGCTATTGGCAATCAATCTTCTTTTTCTTGTAAGAGCACATAATATATAAATTTGCGTACAAGGATATCTAACTGATACAATCACATGCGTTTGCAAAAAAAGAGATATGACGAATGTTGTTATCAATATTAATCAGGATATGTATGAAATAAAATGCATCGTTTTCTTGGGGTTTGCTAAGAGTGTACTTTCGCCTACATAACCTTCCCAAAATAGAATGAGTCATTATTATTTAAACCAATCTGCACATATTCATGTCTGCCATCTATCCATAATTAATCAAAATACATCATAAATCTTGCAATATCTTTATTTTCATCTATATTGAATATTGAATTAGCTATGTTTTGCTGGTTTTGAGCTGTTAATTTAACTAAAGTTATAACTGAAGGCGAGTCATTATGGCAAGCCAATTTACTATTTAATAAAAAAGAGATTATTTTCTTATTATAACAAAGGGGATATATTTATTAAATTAAAAATATCTCTGTAATTTAAATAAGGAGATGTCTATCATATAGATATCTTAATTTTTGAAAGATATTTCACAATACTAAAGAGATATCTCTCAGTGTAGTAGATATATCTCTTAACCGTAAAGAGATATCTCTCCAACATCAAAAGATATCTATGAAACGAGTCATCTATTTAAAATACAGAGATATGTCTTAACTTTAGAGAGATATGTCTGTAACTGTGAGAGATATCTTTCAAAAATAGGAAGATATCTCTCAAATGATGTTAAAGACTCAGTAGCACAATTAAATGTAACTCTTATTTTACCAAGAAATATGTCTAACCAGCGGAAATGACCTTTATTTGTACCAAAAACATTTCCAATTTGCATTTTATTAATCGTAAGTACATGTTTGAAATATAGCGCAGTATTTTTTCAATGATATTTCAAAACAAAAGCTGTCCCTCATAAGTGACGAATGCCTCCAAAGAGGTGTCTCACAGTCTGTGTCCTTATGGAACCAGTACTTGCGCATGCTTTTGCAACATATTTGCCGTGTGCGTCTGTACTTGAAAATTGTAGGTCTACAATTTTCAACAATTCTCACGAGCAAACATTACGCACGTGTAAAGGGATCAGCCGAATAAGAAAAATCAAGTGCACACTAGATTCATTCCCATTATTATGTCAAAATTCACGAATGTTGTATAGTAGCTTTTGGATTAATCTGTGACTATTGTCAACAATTACTTCCAATGAATTCTATTTTCTACATCCGTTATTTTACATTAAACTCCTTAATGACTGAACATGTGACTGTAATGAAGAAGTGCTCTCTAGTTAAATCATTATTATCATTATTATTATTATTATTATTATTATTATTATTATTATTAATTGCGAGTAATGTGAAAGATACTGTTGAATGTTCTTTATCTTCTGGTAGAAATAGTAAAATTTAAGCAGAAGATTATCCCCTTTACGCACAAAAGTAACATGTCAAGTTCAATATCTCCCTTAGGCAATATTCAAGTACAATCGATAATCAATGATTTATGACCCTGTCCGTTATTTACGGATATTACCGAACCGTAGTTGTTTCCGTTAACTTCTAATCCCCAATACTTATCGATTGTCAGCTGATATAGCGGTTGGCACTTTTTCTGCCGTATGAACAGAGACATCACTCACATCTCTTATATCTCTTTAAGTTTAAAGGTATTTCTGTGGTTTTAATAGATATTTCTTTTTCAGAGACCAAGGTTGGAGATATATGACTGAACGGTAGAGTGATATATCGATTACATGGGAGACATCTTTCAAAATGCAGGAGATATCTCTAATGAAAGAAACATATCTCCTTATTTACAGAGATATCTCTAAATTGAATAGAAATGTCCCTACGGCAAGCCAATTTACTCTTTAATCAAAAAGATATATCGCTGATTTCATAGATGTATCTCCTAAAATAAGGTAGATACAAATGCATCTCTCACGTTTTGAAAGATATCTCACAATACTAAATAGATATATCTTAGTGTATAGAGATATATCTCCGCTCCGACCACAAACAATATATCTAAAAAGAGATACATGTATCTGTTTAAAAGAGATATCTCTTAAACGTAAAGAGAATTGTCTGTAACTTTGAGAAATATCTCTTAAACATAGAAAAGATATATCTCAAATGATGTTAAACAGATATCTCTGTAAGTAGAATAGATATTTGAAATAAGACAGAATCTCTTTGAAATAAGAAAGATATCTCTTTTTGGAACAAACAGTACATGGGTTGCGATATATCCCCTATTTTAGGAGATATTTCTATGAAATTAGAGAGATATATTTGTTTTTGATTAGATAGTAAATTGGCTTGCCATATTTATCCTGTCATCGATCTTAAAATTTGGACTGCTTCCAAAGTGTCATGTGTTCATATTTTACCAGAATCATGGCAGACTTTACTTTAAATATTAAAAACAATAATTGAACTACTGTTTGTCTTAGATTTGTTTCCAAGCTAATAAATCATATCATTCATTCCACATATACAGACTGGTAATTATATCTAAACTATGCGCATCATGTCAAATCAACAATTCTTGGACATTGTGTCAAGTCACTTTGATGCCATACATTGATATTACTACATATTCATGAAAACTGAAAAAGGTGGAGCTAAGAAGTATAATAAATATTTCAAAACGTTCACTTGAAATTGTTGCAAACCATATACGGAAGTTTATTATGTAATATATGTATATACTGAAAAAATTACTGTACTTTTTATTTGTGTTAGTCTTTCTAATTCATTACTAATAAGAAAGGTACTTGGCAGATGAAGATCTTGGGTATGTTTGCCCAAATTTTAGTATAGCAGGGTGATATTCTTTGTCTGCACATGTACCTGTTTGAACAATAAAGCAGGAAGTGAAAATCGTTATTAACGTAGGCCGTATTTTAGTGGCAGGGATTAACCTGAATTAGACGTTGATGCTAGATCGGTGTGTTCTACAGGATCTACACACACATATGCATACATGTAAAGCTACTTTTAAACTGATAAATTACATTAATACAACAATATAACAACAATATACAAGGATCTACTTATTGACATTTACCACATTTCACCTTTCTCTTCTGTTTTTCAGTAAATTGAAGTAGCTATGGCAGACGGCACTACGCCGCTGGTGAGTTGTTGCTCTTTTACAATAATGAAAATAAAATAAATTTTCGTAACACAGGCGAAACCTTTAATTTATTTACAAATGTATTTCCTTAATCCTATAAAATAAAATTGATGTTATAACGTGAACAATACATAATCTGAGAAACATTATACTACTTTTAATCAAACAAATATTATAATACACTGTGCGCTTATGTCGCATTAACTTAAAGCTCAGTAGGTTGAATACATAGGTATCTTTAACTTTGTTGATTTGTTTTGATGATTAATGCATACAGTTGTCCCTACAGTAGAATATACTAGAATTAGGATGGAAGGGATGTTTTGAAAAATTAGAGTTAGATCTTTATTTTGCTTTAAATTGACGTTCACAAACTGGTTTGCGAAGCTTATATTGCTTGAACCGCCAAAGTTAAAATTCTCTTTAAATACCTACATCCACTTAGCCACTTCGCAGTTTTGCTACATATTGAGGCCTTTACAGAGACAAGGAGACAAGTGTCTTTGCTGCATATTATCTAACTTATTTTAAATAAATTATAAGTGCAATTGTGTGACATCTGATCAATTAAAACTGAAGTTTTTGCATTGAATGGTTAAAGCATTACTTTTATTTCAATTTGAGCTGTTGTTTTTTTCTTTGACCAAGCGTCTGATTTTACAACAGAACGGAAAGAGCATGCGATAAGTCACCATAAATGCTTCCAGTTATTCTAACTGATTTGCACATCAATGTTCATACTGATAAAGTGACAGCAATTTACAGCCAATACGAAATTACGCGGAACAATATTTAATATTCGAGCATTGTCTATGAGGCTGTCCCTATTAGTAGGACTACACCAGTTTCATTTTTTGTATGATTTGTAGTTATTTCACGGCTTTCGTGCAATAATTATTTCAGATGATTGGTTTGGTTGTTCTTGGCATTTTGCTCCTCGGGGTGATCTCCGTATGTGTATTTATATTTTGCTGTATATTTAAACGCCGACGACTTTGTCATGGGACAGATAACCCTCGGTTCCAGAACTCTGAGAATGGCGTAATAAAACGCCTATATATAGCTCGGATGACAGACAGTGAAATAGAAATGAATGACGTTGAACTACCAACGGGAGCGAATGGTAATCTAAGGCCATTGAGTCAAGCGTCAGAAATATCGAACCAGAGTAGGGTACGGGCAAGGATGACTATCATGCTGAAGGAAGAGGAGGCTAGAATGTACGGTCATGCGCCGGTACTAGGACAGGTATTAATGACTGCCCAACATTATTACAAAGTAAAATCAAACACACATGTTGATGTGCCAGTAGAAAGTGTGCAGATAGTAGATAATGTTGCCAACAAACGGTCCGTTTTAAGCAATGTGTTAAGTGAAGATTGGGAGGAAGGTATTCCAACATTGTTGCTCTTTAATAGTACGGCACACAGTTTTGAGGACGTTTTCAGTCAGAACAAAGGAATTTTTGTTCATAAGACAATAGGTCCACAAGGCGGACACTTAAAAATATCCGGTGTATCTCTAGAGATTCCACCAAATGCTCTAGAAGAAGAGAAATTTATTTCTCTCGGTGTATTGTGGGATGAAAATTTCACACCATCACTGACTAGAAAACAATGTTTGCTTAGTCCAATTGTCTTGTGTCAACCGAATGGTCTTAATTTTAAAACCCCAGTGGTTTTGACTTTTCCACATGCGGCGGTCAATGTAACATCAGACTGGATTCCTACAGTTTTGAAGAGAGAAGGTGTTTTGACTGAGCAACATGAGTGGGCACCGATTACCTTGGCCGATTACGAATAGCGAGATGTAAATGACCATCACATTTGTTTAAAGCTGAATCATTTTACACTGTACACGTGTACCGGGGAATCAAAACCAGGCAAAACAGCGGCCAAAAACGTGCATATTGTGGCATTTTCAGGAACATTGCAAAAAGGTTCTTTCTTCAAACCGAGGATATACTGCTTAAACAAGTACAAAGATGAATTAGAGGTACAACTAACCAACATTTATATATTCTTGAACATATTTTATCAACGAAAAAACAAACAAATGTATTTCCAGTACTCTTCGGTTTCCTTAGTATGTATGCATATAAAGAATGTCTGCAGTCGAATATAGAATAGTTATTACAACACATGGGTTTAACACAACAATGTAAATTTATATTATATTTTACATAAACTAATCAGCTGACAACAAAATAACATTTGTGTAAATCGGTGCATATGATTTGAACCCTGGTGTATGAGACGGACATCTGCCTCCATTGCTTCCATATCATTTTGCCATACGTGTGCGTTAATCATGTTTTCCCCATAAGGGGGATAATATTATAGTGTTTTTCCCCTTGTCGCCTGTCTTGCCCACCTTTCATTTCCAAACCCCTTTGTTGGATTTTCATCAAATTTATTTGGTGGACGGGAAGCATCAGTATGAAATGTAGCCGCGTACATTATAATTTGGGATCATGTGGTTCAAGGTCAAAGCCACAGGGGCCTGAAATTAAAAAAGCTTGTCTGTTCTCCGGATCCAAAACCCCTCGTTTGATTTTCCTCAATTTTGGGAAGTATCAGTATGAAGTCCTCTTGTGCATATTACAATTTGGGGTTATATGGCTAAAGGTCACGGTCACAGGGGACTAAACGTTTATAATTGCGTCTGCTCTTCGTGGTTTTCGATCAGTTACTGAAAAACAATCGGTCCTTGGATGGCTTATTGGTCATGATCAGTGTAGATTCCCAATGATTTTGAGTTAAAGGTCAAGGTCATAGGGACCTTTAATTAAAAAACTGGTTTCCGATCAATTTAGAACCGTTGGTTGTAGGATGATATATCTTCGTAGGCTTTTTTGTCGTAGCCAAAAGAACACCACTAGTGATTTTGGGGTCAAAAGTCAAGGTCAACTGAAGAACGGTTGATCGTATGATGATATAACTTGGAAGTCATTTTGCTGATAACATATGAATGGGTCAAAGTTCAAGGTTTTTTGAGGGAAAGAGATAAGTTTTTCTCATTGAAAACAAGATTCTGGTGTTTGACGTACTTTTCAATTATCCCAAGTATATTGTTTAAACTGAATTTTAAAAAAATGTTTATAGGAAGTTGAAACTCTAGTGAGGAGAATGGATCCAACTTGTAAGATGTCGGAAACAACTGATTTGTTCATCCAGGACAACAACAAGGACGTAATGGTGGAACTGGCTAAACTAGCAGACGACTGGACTCTTGCCGGAGAAAGAACGGAGGTAACTCGTCATATATTTTTTCAGATTCGCTCTTGTTAAAGTTGTAATAAAAAGACACAGAGCATATGGACTTTTAAGATAACTCGAATGGTAAAGTGTTTGTTTTATCATAGTGTCACCCCCTATTTAAAGGGCCAACCATTTCTGACTTATGAGACACCTTCTTTTTGAGCACATGTACCTCCCGAATCCTATCCTTTTAATGCCAGGCACCAGGCAGGTAGGCATACGGTAGCCATTATTTAACTAGCTGGCGGCTCACCAACCGGCCATATCAGAACGGACCCCTAGACTGTGTTTATATTTAATAAGAAAGACCCGCTTTAGACACCCTGGAACGTCTTTTTGTTTCTATACGTTCTTATGAGAATACTCTCGTTTTGTTTTATTTTACGACTTAGGCTTCACGGCAACCAAATACCATTTGTAAGAATTTTCGACAAAAAAGTCAGACTCTAGATTAGTCAAATATTGGAATAATATCTTCAACGAACTGTCACTAGGAGCTCGCGGTCGTTATATAGGTTGTAGTGCGATTACCGGCTTTGTTTTTGTCATTTTACATTCATACGAGAAATTAGCGAACAAAATATGATCTGAATATCCCCGAAGCTATATTTTTGTTTTTTACCATCGAAGTACCTGATAGACTGCCTACCAGTTTCTTCGGTGATAAAATATAATAGTTAAGATAAGTGACAAATGTTAGCTGGCCTCTTATTTGAATGTTAGAAAATAAAACAAAATCTTGACAAAGCAGAATCCCGACCGCCAGCTCCTAAGCAATTGTCAGTTTGTGAACATGAAGTTTTGATAGAGAACGGGATCGACTGTAGACCAGTATTCTGAGTCATCATGCAGGAACATACTTCTAATTTATTTACATGACTTTTTTCTTCTTTTTTTTTGTCTGTAGGTTTTACCATTCGAACTTATATGGCACGCCTTCCACCCGCATTGCACGTTCGTCATGAAAGCCAAGAGATCCACTGTGACAGAAATATTTTGCGAAATATATGCTTATCAATATGGGGCCGAAAACAACGCTGCTAAATTGAAAATTGCTGAAACGATGTCACTGGTAATTTTTCACAGTTTTTATATCGTCAAAACTCAAATTTCATTTTGTTGGTATTTTTATTTCTACACTATTAAGAATGCAGCTTAAGCGTTAACCTGAGTTCAGTATCAATATACAGTAGAAAAAGGCAGCACGACCAAAGGATAACAAGTTGTCACCGTGAATGACCGTGGGATATCTTCCCTGGTGAACTTGCCAAAACCCCCCGCCAGCATTGATACTCGCCAAAACTTTCGTAAAATCGTACAATATCTTTACCGTAAGCACCGATACTCGCCAAACCTTTCATAAAATCGTAAATATGTTTTCCGCAAGCACTGATACTCGCCAAACCTTTCATAAAATCGTACAATACGTTTACCACAAGCACCGATACTCGCCAAACCTTTCATAAAAACGTACACAATTTATTTCATCAAAGTGGATATCACCAGGTTACCTGTCCGGAAAAATGAATACTGCTATATGTCTATATGTCTATCTAGAAGTATTCAAACTAGGTTTCTTAAACTGATCAGTTAAACAGAAGGAAATAAGGAGATTGTGCTGGCCGTATTTTGTTTGAAAAGACAACCGTCTGGTTGCAATGGCAGCATAAACCGCCAAAATACCTTACAATTACGTTGGTTCTTCAATATGTTAGCGACTATGAAAGTTACAAGCGCGGTAACTTAATTGTGAAGTTGCCGGACAGTCAAAAGATAATGCATGTTGTTCTATTTAAATGCAGCTCCTTAGGCAACGGAACCATTGTCATACAATGGAAAATTGTGCATGGAAACTATAGGTTCTGTGTCTTTCAGTCAATTAGTAGGTTCAAGGGCATTTAAGACCGACAGGTTGCTACTTTAATAACATATTTTACCGGCATTTGGTGACCACATTAATATATAGTTAAGCACTTAAAGCTTGAACCAACTATTTTGTCATTCAGTCAAATTTTATGTAAAGATATGCATTCCTTTTGTATGTTTGCAAATTTGCTATAATATCTTATTGCATTCGAATTCACAGCCTAGTTCGCCATTGTCATCAGCTGAAGAGGACCCGCAAGAAGAAATGATAAAGGAACTTGTAATTCTTCTGGATCCACAGAATGAAGCGAGCACGGACGCCGGAGACTGGAAAAACTTGGCAGAAAAAATGCACATGGACCTGGCTAGAATACGGTGGCTGGGGACACAGTCTAGTCCCACTCAGGTGTTGATAGAAAAGTGGTTAGAAACAGGAAAATCCTTCAGAGGGTTAGAACAGGTTATGAAAGACATACACAGGGAAGACGCAGCAGAAGAGATCAGAAAACGTCTGTCTTGTATCGAACAAAACACAAAATTGTGATTTTTAAGTTTTACTGCTTCAAATAGCTTAACTGAATAGCGGCTAAAACTTATGAATTCTCTCTCGTTATATTAAACAAATGGGGTTAAATTACAATGGCTTTGATGATGTCAACGTTTGGCTAGAAGAGGGTGGGGGGAGGGGGGCATGGGGAATGGCGGGAGTTTACCAAGGAAGATCATGTGTTTCTTTATGTGCTTCATAGTGTGACCAGTTGTAGCAACTAGTAATTGCTTTGCCTAAAGTATACAAAAATGAAATTCTGAAACTGTCTTTTAACACAAATGCTTGTACAAACTTAAAGAAAGAGAAAGATGCGAGACATAACCGCGCCGAAAGTGATATATTACAAGACCTTGTAGTATGTCTTTACAGGTGTTATTTTTAAAATGCTACGTGAAATAATACAGGGTGAATTGGTGCAACAACTCCAACTTCCTGGATGACATTTCAAATGCTAGTAGTATAAACTTGGGGGTGCCCCTCTCCCCCACCCCCACCGAAATTTGCCCATACCCGAAATTTTCCCATACTGATACTTTTGCTTATTACGATATGTTTGCGCATGAACGATGTAGGGGAAGTAACTGCTACAGAAACTGGTTTCTATCACCGCAAGAGTGATGCCCCTGTATGGAGGCACGCTTATTGTTTTAAAAAGTGTTTCCACCAATCGCGATAAAAAAAGAAACATGAATGTCAATAACCTCTGAAAAACTAATTTATAATATATATTTAAAACGATACATTTGAATACATTTGAAGAGAGTATAAATTATTCACGCTGAGAGACAGCAGCAGGCTGTTCGGGTTATAACGAAAGTTATAAAATATCAATGTCAATAACCTCGGAAACCAATTATATCATGCTAATTTAACGTCCTGGTGTTTAAGTATTTAAATGAAACAGTAATCCTGTTTGAAGGACATATGATCATCGCCACCGCCCAAAACAAAAATGTTCATATATGACCGAAACCGGTATTTTCAGTTTTCATTTTGTCTAAATCAGAAGTGTTGATATTTAATAAATTGAATAAAAATGGCTGTGAAACAACTAGTTAATATTTTGACTGAGGAAAGAAATAATAATCGAGCAATTGTCGAAAGAAATCGACGATTGGAATTACAGGTATGTTTAGCAGTTTATCTTACATACAATTAACTATTTAATTAATGTTTTAATTGTAAAATATATCAAGACAGTTACAAAACTTTTAAATTACATCGATGAAAGGTTGTTTCTGTATTTAAAAAAATTAAAACCAACTGACTTCATACTATGATATTTTTTATCTTTAAATTCAGATGCAGACACTACAACAGAGTGTGACAATGATGCAGAGTGAAATTAATAAACTTAAACAAAAAAGTCCAACAAATTCTTCCCATACTAATATTCTTACTTATTACGATATGTTTGCGCATGAACGATGTATGGGGAAGTAACGGTTACAAAAATTGGGGGTTTATTATCGCAAGAGTGATCCCCTTGAATGATGTGCGGATTGAAAAATGTACATTGTTTTAAAAGAGTCTATTTTCAACCAATCGCGATAGAGGAAAGAATGATACGTTAAGAAGCAAACATTGTCAACTTGTTGACTGGTTCTATGAACATAAGACGATGTGTATATCGCCTCTGTCAAAATCGAAATAAGGAAACTGAGCTAGAGGAGTCAAATCGAAGGACGAGGAGTGGAAACGAGGGAGAGGAGTGAACATGAGGTAGTGGAATGAGGTAGGTATTTGTATGATTTGACCAATATGGCCGATACACCTGAGTTTGATGTCTTGAAACTTTCTTAAGCAAATGTTTAAATGCCTGACTTTTTATTCTAGCTCCGTCATTGCAAAGATGACAGGAGCAGCTTGATATACACCCTTCGTCAGCGTCAAACCTACATGTGATGGCATGATATTTGTTTATGGTATTTATATACTATTGCAAAACTGAATAAATGTTCTTTTTCTTGACTATACATTTTAAGGCATAACTATTCACAAGCAGCGAAATGTTCTTATACCATGAACACGTGGTGCAATGCGGTCATAATAAAACATTTAAAATGCCTGCATAAGATTTTAAAACTCATAAGTTTCAAAGCGAGGATTTTTGGCACACAAACTTGTATCGAGTTTACGCAATTGCTCTGTTGTTTTCGTGCGATTAGTATCAGACATTTATATTTATTTTATTCAATACTGTTTTGCAAAAAGATATTCCACTTCATATAAATTAATGTAAAGATGTGTTAATTATTGTTATTGATATGCATTTTGGATGTTTTGTTCTCATTCATTTATCCTCGAGGCTCGATTAAAGAGATATGTTCTTAAAACTAAGATCAATCCCTCTCGAGACTCACTCCCAATGGTATTAATAAATGCAATGTCTTTTGAATAAACATTAGATTAACAAGAACTACCTTTAAAAAAGATAGTCGTGCAATTTTTAGTATATAAAAGCGATTTTTAGCTAGATTTTTATAGTAAAACTTAATTTTATTCAGTCGGAAGGCGCCGAATGTCACATGGTGAGAAAAAAATAACCTTAATTCGAACCCATGTACCTTCCCTTGCAAAGTTGTTAAAGACTGAGCTAACCGGCCACTGTCAAATTGTGCCCAAAAGTAAATAAATATCTATCGCGACATGTGTATCAGGAAAACATACTTAATCCTTGTATTTCTGAAAAATATGCTACTCGAATTATTGACCGTTATTCACTGGCCGAGAATAGTATATATACTCTACACGCATAATTAACATTAATTTTGAGGTAACAACATATCATATTGATAGATATGAAGTATTTACGTACTAAAATTATTAACCCATTCAAGAAAGACTGAAAACGCAAGAGTATTTTATTGTCTATTTTCATTCTGTATTATCCAATTAGAAGGTGCCTTACAGCGTAAATTTCTCATTTCATAATTGTTATACATTCTACTTGTCATTTCATTGGCAGTTAAAGAGTTCCAAACTTCCGGTCATCAACTTGGAGCGTTGGTCATATGGGTAACCAGTACCAACAATAAAGCTCTACTATACATACTTCCGGTCAAAAACGAGCTTAATACGGAAATTGGAATCGACCTTTCTTATTTTTTGCAATACCATTGAAAAAAATACTGCGCTGTATTTCTAACATGTACTAATCTATTCAAAAAGCAAAATAAGTGATGACTTTTGTACAAATAAAGCTCATTTCTGTCAGTAAGACATCTTTCTTGGTAAAATAAGAGCTACTCGTTATTGTGTTCATGGGACTTTAAAACCGAAGCTAAGGATTAACCAAAAGAAATTGGCCTCTTTTGTAAACATTGACTGCTTTTGTGTCGAAGAGTTGTATGTGATGTCTATCAGTGAGGGTTTCATTGCGGACCGCCTCATCGGTCCGCTATATTTAGGACGGCTTTAGCAAATGTTTATGTAAGCGAAGCAGTCAATAGTTATTTGCCCTCGTTTAGAAAGTAGTGAACATTTTTATTGTACACCAGCTTCGGTCGAAATGGAATGTAAGTGAAGTAGTGGATAGTTCTTGCCACATATAATCTCAAATGAATGAAAATCGCCTACAATAGTAAGATAAAGAATCACT